>JADLZK010000517.1:0-50127 GCA_015847255.1 Hyparrhenia diplandra | reverse complement strand
CGTTCATCCAAGGCAATTTGCCACGACATCGAAAGCGGGCCGCGACTTTTGTCGTAGTGACACCAAAAGTGGACATCTTTGCTGAAACACACATTTGTTCGCTGCAAATTTGCCAAAACACATTTCCTAGCTGGATCGAGAAAGAACACAGCGAACCGACCATTTTACCCCCGCCTCGCTTGGAGCCGAAGCCGCCAGATCGACCCGACCGTCCTCCCGCAGATCGCGAAGACCGTTCCGCAATCCGCCGCCACGCGCGGGCCTGCCGCCTTGCGAATCCCAGCGGCCCGAGCCGCGAAACCCGCCCGGCCGACGCGAATCCGCCCCGCCGTCTGCCGAAATCCGCCGCCCGACGCTACCGAATCCGCCCGGCCAAACCCGCGGCGAATCTGCCGCGCGCCACCGCGCCATCCCGCGAATCCACGATTACCCGCTCTTTGCTACCTCCGCCCCCTCGTGCATCATGACGTGAGAAGACGAACACGACGACGAAAAAAGTCCCCGTCCACGCAGTGCCGCGCCGCTTGCTCTCTCGATTCAGAATCCCAAAAGGGTTAGTTTGCTTTCCTTTACCTTCGATTATGCCGTCGATTTGCGATAGAATCACAGCCGTTTTAGGATCGATCTGCTTTTTTTTTTCATGTTCTAGGATGGATCCATCGGCTGCCTGTAGGGTGGCTATTAGAGTTCCTGCTTATGTAGAGCAAAGACCGGATGGGCTTGATGATTATCATGTTACTGCTAACTTCATCCGGGTGGTGGACAAGGATACCATCAATTGGATGGACTTCTGTGATATGCTTGATAAGGAGATAGTGTATGGGAATGATCAAGCACTGGAAGTCACTTTCTTTGACAAATCCAAGGATCAGACAGTGCGTATAGATTCCGACTCTGCTTTGCTTGCTGCATTTGAAGTATATTGGGAGGCTAGAAGGCTGCCAGTAAATGTAGATGTTGTTGACACCGGACCTCGCTTACTGAAATCACAAGTTGTTCATGTCAGTGATTCTGCTAGCCCATTACCTATGATTCTCCCAGCTGATGCCCATCCTACTACTGCTACCACTGCTACTGATGATGCCACTGCTCATAGTAATGCCCTTGCTCATGTCAGTGATTCTGCTGGCCCATTACCTATGATTCTCCCAGCTGATGCCCATCCTACTACTCTTTGCCATCGCTCATCGATGATACCCTTGCTGATGACTGGGGAGAGGCAGATGAAGTTGAGTATGTTGGAGTAGATGATGAGAAAGAAAAGTATAAGGATTTGTTGGAGAAGGATCAGAAGGAGGACCATGATTATTATCCTGATTCAGACCTAGATGATGATGACCCACTTGTTGTTGATGATGAAGTGGGTCTGTGAGAGTGTGGTGCATGTTACTGACATAGATAACCCTAAGATAGCTGTTGGTGTTACATTTGAAGATGGCTATTGTTTTAAGAGATGCATTAGACAATATGTTGTGATTAATGAAGTTGAACTTGCAGCCCCCTACAGTGAATCAAGGAGGTACAGAGCCTACTGTAAGGCCAAGACGTGTAAGTGGAACATTTATGCATCTCAGTGCCAGGATGGGAAGACATGGCAGGTATTTAGTCCTTTTATCCTTTTATGCATCTCACCTTACAGCCTCATAGAGTGAATCATTTTATGCTGAAAAATTACTAACTATATTTATTTATTTTTTTGCAGATTAGGAAGATACCACATGAGCATAACTGTAGGGCTGCCGGCAAGCTTGAAAAGAACTGCATGGCTACCAACCACTGGGTCAAAGACAGAGTAATTAACTGGCT
The DNA here is from genome assembly GCA_015847255.1 of Hyparrhenia diplandra. Classification (NCBI taxonomy): domain Eukaryota; kingdom Viridiplantae; phylum Streptophyta; class Magnoliopsida; order Poales; family Poaceae; genus Hyparrhenia; species Hyparrhenia diplandra. The sequence continues at coordinate 48,321 of JADLZK010000517.1, read as the reverse complement.
TAGGAAAGATCTAACTATTGGGGCAACTTTTTTGAAGGAGAAGTTAGAGGAGAAGTACGTTATTGACTGTAGTTACTACGTTGTGTGGGACGGTCGGCAGATGGCATTAGATGAGATTTTTGGAGGCTGGGAAGACAGCTTTGACCATGTGTTCTCCTGGAAATTAGAGCTTCAGAAAAGGAGTCCAGGAAGCATTGTAGAGATCGAGTGGAAGGTTGTCAATAACAAAAGGAGGTTCGTTAACATGTTTGTAGCATTGAAGCCATGCATTGATGGCTTCCTCAATGGTTGCAGGCCCTATTTAGGAATTGACTCCACAGTTTTAACAGGAAAGTGGAAGGGCCAGCTAGCATCAGCAATAGGTGTTGATGGCCACAACTGGATGTTTCCGGTGGCGTATGGTGTGTTTGAGAGTGAAAGCAAGGACAACTGGGAATGGTTCATGAAGATGCTTTATAAGGCAATTGGTTCACCTCCTGGTCTTGTCATTTCTACTGATGCAGGAAAAGGAATAGACAAGGCAGTTACCCAAGTGTTCTCAAATGGTGTAGAGCATAGGGAATGTATGAGACATCTTGTGAAAAATTTTCAGAAGAGATTTAGGGGTGAGGTGTTTGAAAAGAATTTGTGGCCTGCTGCAAGGTGTTACAGGTTAACTACCCATAATAGGCACTGGGATGAGATGCAACATGCATGCCCAAGAGCAATGAAATGGTTGGAGGACAATCACAAACAACTTTGGGCAAGGGCAAAGTTTAGCAATGTAAAGTAAATGTGACTATGTAACCAATAACATTCTTTGAGACCTTCAATAGCTTTGGATCGAGGGGATGAGAAATCCTTACCGGTCGTTGAACTGATGGACAAGATAAGGCAACTCATCATGGAAAGGTTCTACATCAGGAGGGAGCTTGCTGCAAAGCTGAATTGTAAAGTTTTACCACATGTGATGAAGGATCTTCACAACAAAAGCAGGAATTTGAGATACAACATTCACAGGAGTGGGCCAATGGTTGGTGAAGTAGGAGGAGTGAATAAGGACCTTGTTCCATGGAAATTCATTGTCGACCTGGACAAGAAGGAGTGCACCTGTAGGCAGTGGCAGGTGACCGGTTTGCCCTGTGTGCATGCTATTGCTTTCATAGGTACCAGGAGGGAATTTTCACTTGAGGATTATGTTCACCATTACTACTCTGTAGACAAGTTCAAAGCTGCCTATGCATCTGCTGTCCCTCCTATGCCAGGCAGAGAAGATTGGGAAAAGGTGGACCTTGGTTTTAAGTTGCATCCTCCTTTGTGCAAGAGAGCAGCAGGAAGGCCAAGAAAGAGAAGGATTGTTGGGTCCGAAGAAGGTGGGTCCAGCAGTAAAGGCAAGAGAAGGTGCAAAAGGTGTGGTGGATTGGGGCACCTCCAGAAAACTTGCAATGAGACAGTTCATGATCCTGATGCACCACCAGCTGCACCACCAAAAAAGAGGAGAACTTACAAGCCAAAAGTGATAGAGATAGTAGAAACCACAATTGATCCATCTAAGAAGAAGAAAAGTAAGGCCAACTCTAAGGAGAAGGAAACAACTAAGAAAGCAAGGACTCAACCAACCACTCCAGAGAAAGCTACACAGTATGTGCTAACTAACCCAAAGCTACATAGTATGCCTCTCATCTATATGCCATTGCCTATTGTTAACTAACAACTAACAAGATGTTGTATTTTTGTAGGAGCATGGTGACATCAAGCCCAAGGGCAGTGACTAGGAGCTTGGCTTCCTCCAGCTGACATCCAGCCCCAGCGCTTGCACTAGGAGCAAGAGGCCCTTGCTGGACGTGTAGGCACAACAGCAGCAAGATCAGTGGCTGCTGCCCTTTCCTTTTGTACTTTTGTGGCAATTCCATGACTGATGGAATCCATTGCATTTAGACTTGCTATTGTAATGAACCAAGTATGTAGCTTCTGTGCCTGTGTGGCAATTCTATGGATTTGAATTTGGTACTTGCTATTGTAATGAACTAAGTACGTAGCTTATGTGCCTTTGTGGCATTTATGTTGATTTGAACCTGGTACTATGGATGAAGGCATGCCATGGATGAACTGGTGCTATGATTATAATGTGTTGAGCTCGGCAATTTACATATGAATCTGTTGACATATTATAATCCAAGTTGCTTCATTTGTGCCTTTGTGGCATTAAAAAGGCACAAATGCAGTTTTGCTGGCACAGATGCAGTTCTCGTTAGCACAAATGCATGGGCAATAAAAAAGTAAAAAAAAAAAAAAAAATCAATATAGAAGGCGAGGCTTGGCCCACGAACTCAAAAAAAAAAAAAAAGCAGCATGCGTATGGCAATGGGAGACGGGGAAACGGGAGGTTTGGGTCCGGTTCCGGTTGGGTGGAGCTGGTCTGGTCAGCTCGGCTCCAAACGAGCCAGGGGTAAAATGGTCAGCTCGCCTGTGTTCATTCTCCAGTCCAGCTAGGAAATGTGTTTTGACAAATTTTGAAATGAACAAATGTGTGTTTCAAAGAAAGATGTCCACTTTTGGTGTCCCTCAAAGAAAATGCGCCACTTTCAGTGTCCCTCAGCAAATTTTGCCTTCATCCAAACGCCTTCTACCTCGGCAATGCACAAAATGTACAGTATCTCAGATAGATTCTCCTACAGCTGCAGACGGCTAGAGAAAAAGATGGAGTGGCAGACCCCAGCAGCACAAAAACACGACAAGCTAAGGGTCAAACTCAGTACAGCACCCTACAGTACGTTTGGATCTCACAAACGACTACATTTACCTTCTCCCATTTCGAATTATAACAAGTTAACATTTGATTTTTGCTAAAAGTAACATAGTAGTAAAACAATGTATTAAAAAAGCTAAAATAGTTTATAATCTAGATAGAATAACTGGGGAGTAGTATTCACCACAGCTCTCACTCCTAACTAATTAACCCTAGTGGCTGCGTAAAACGGACGCTCCACTGACGTGCATTCCCAATTACTAAAAAAAAAACTTTGATTCTGTTGAACAGGGATCAGTGGGGAGAAAAGAAAATTGCAGGGGATTAATTGATATTTGGATTAGGTACCCTTTGGATTATCCTAGGTGGCATTACTGTCTGCATGCACTAGTACTAGTTGATTATCCATGTCCTACAGAGAGATTCTCCTGCGGGAAAGAAAAAATGGATCGAGCAGCCGCAGCTGCACACAAAACACGACAACAGAGTACCCGTACCACTCCCCCCGGTAAAGTTTTCGATACTCCCTCCGCTCCACAATACTTGCAATTATTGTGAATCGGAGGGAGTACATTCCGCCAGTGCCCCAGCTCCCCCTCCCTATAAAGCTCAAGGCTCGAGCTCTCAAGTTTCCGTTGGATCTCATGATCGATTACTCCCTCCATCAATAATAGATGTCTCTCGCTCTGTGATGCATCGTGTAAGTCAAATTTTCTTAATTTTAATTATAATTATAGAAAATATGTATCTCCAAAACAAGTTTATTATGAAAAGTATATTCGACTATCTATCAAAATGAAATTTATTATGTGTTACAACTTATAAATTTTAATATCTTTTTATATATAATTGATCAAAGTTTAAACAAAAAGTTGACTTCACGGGGATAGAGAATGACTTCTATTTTGAAGCAAAGGGAGTACCATTGCATTTACTCATGTCATTTTTAATTATAAGATGTTTTAAGTTTTTAGATTTAGATGCGTAAATTTTAATATGTACTTAATATACATAGTAAAATTAATATATGTCTTAAAACAACAAAAACATCATATAATCTCGAATTGTGCCGCGACACATCGATAGGTTGGCGGAGAAGTCTGTCTTCCGCCCAAAGACAGATACAAGCAAAGCGAGTAACGTTGAAGAAGTGGTGGCCGACATCTAGCATAACGACATCGTCACCCGTGATTGTCTCAACTTGCTCCACGACACATTCAAGGTGTCATTGTCTTCCTCCAAGTGTGAAGAGATGAGGGAGTTGTTCCGACAAACAAAGGAAGGCAACCAAGAGAGGGTGCTCTGAACAGAGCTGCCAGTCGAAAGCTCTTTGGATCACACATTAGTTCCTCAATTAGTTAAGACTACATGTTCTCCACTAGGTGCAGTACCTTGTGTTAGTGTCCAACCCCATCACTTGTAGCATCTCATTGTGATGTGATGATTGGCGTATAAACCTTTCTAACTTGTTCTTAATGAAACACTTGCTGAGCACATTCTCAAAAAATATAATCTAGAATTGTAAAACAAGCGCTCTACACATACACGGGTGACATGCACACTCAATCGCTAAAATTTTTTGCTCCAATCCCTCACGACCAAGTCCATGTTCCTGGTCTATCCCTTCCATCTGCCATTGATCCCCCTTTGGACCATCAATCGCCCTCCCATAAGTGTTTGATGACTGATCCACCCACATCTAGGTGGGACACTCGCTCCCCTTGTGGACATGGCATACAACCATAGGTGAAAACCCCTCACCAACGAGTGTTAGATTCGGTATAGTCACCAGGTTGGAGTTGAAAGCTGAGAGCATGGATCGGAGGCAAGCCTTTTTGTTTTATTTTGATGGGAATCAAATAAAGGAGAGACATGTTTCAAGGCAATCTATCGGTTGACGATGAACCCTATAATGCGACAAAAATTAAGTGTTTTAGTAACCAATTTTTGAAACTTTATGCAGTGGGTTGGTTTGTTTTTCCTTCTTCTATAATGTTTTGTTACATGTTCAAAGATCACATTTGCTCTCAAGAGCTCCTCCTCCAAAATACTATAGTGCCACTACTTTTTTATTATTTTTTGCATGGACCTATTTGATTTCTGTGTGAAAAAAAATAAACTAGAAAGAAGAGGATCCGTATAGCCACGATTTCTAGTTACGCCGGCTAGGCCAGTGTCACTACATCGCGCAATATATAGTGGTGGAGCCGGAACTGTGCCAAATATATAGCACCGTACGTAGTATCATTGGAGATGCTCTTAGATTACCTAATCTTGTAATTGAACCGGCCGTCAGCGCTGCATGCTGCCAAGTGCCAACTGACACAAATGGCATTACCAATTACTTGTAGTACTAGACACTACTGTCACAACTATTAGTACCAGTACCATGCACTACCTAGTACTATATATACTCTGTACTGTTGCTTTATTTATTTTCTCATTATACTATATATACTACACTGATCAAGATCATGAGTTCATGACAGGCAGCTGGCCAAAGGACAGGTCCGCAGTGTAGCTGTAGCCCCGTCCTTACTGCTTCGTCGAGGAAAATAAAGGAATAATATAATAAAAAACAAAGAAAAGAAATGCATGCACAACGTACGTACAGTATATATAATAGGACATCCAGCAGGAGTGAGAACCAAGCAAAGCAATATGGCTCCATGATCGGGTCGATCGGATTATATATTAAACAGCTACGCTGTCATTGCCACATATATACTTTTTATTGTGCCTCTACCGACAGCCGTGATGCAGCATTAGCCTAGATTAGGGTCTATTTCTGGATTTTTGTTACTAATATAATAGGTGATCCATATAATAAAGTGTGCTAATGGGTACATATATGGATCTATTATTAGCATCTAAAATTAGGAAGGTGTACCCTACAGAGCAGCATTCCTCCACAGGGATTGTTGACAGGGCCCAGCAGGTGTGTCAGTGGGTGAGTACACATATTTCTCCTTGTGAGTTGTGAGTTTGAAGCGTGTGCTGTAGTACATGTGGCTTACTTGCTACTAATCAATCGATCTTTTGCACATAATAATAAATATATCTATCTATATGTCGCTCTCTCTCGTGTCATTATAGTGTGATGAGTACGTCACTACTACAGAATGGATTTTTGCATGGCGGGCATTTTCGATTTTCCGTGGCGGGCATTTGGTCCGCCACGAGCTAGGGTCACGGTTAATCGTTCGATTAACCGTGGGCGACTCCATGCCCGCCACGCCAAAAAATCGATTAACCGTGGCGGACATTTAACAATGCCCGCCACGGAAAAATAGGGATTAACCGTGGGCGGACATCTTACAATGCTCGCCATGGTAAATAAAATAAAAAAAAATAAAAAAAAAAGCCCGCATCCGTGCCCAAATGGACCTGGATCCGGCTTGCCGCTAGGGATTTCTCATCGTCGTCGGGGCGTTGACCGCCCACGCCGCTTTGGAGAGGCGAGGCCCGCGGCCCACGCGTGCGAGAGAGGGGAGGCCCGCCGCCGCGCGGCCGGATCCCGCCGCCGAAGACGCCAAGACGGCCGGATCCCGGCCGCCGAAGCCGGATCCCGCCGCCGAGGGCGCATGACCGCCGCTGGTTTGGGGAAGGGGAAGGAGCTCCACCGCTCCCCCGTGATCCTCCCTCGCCGCCGGTTGGGGAAGGGGAGGCCGGATCCGCCGGTTGGAGAAGGGGCCGGATCCGCCGCCGATCCGCGGGCGTTGATCTGACGAAATTCGCCATCGCCGCGGCACCGGCTCCGCGTGCCGCCGCCTCGCCATCCCTCCTCGCGCCCGGATCGAAGGGGTTGGGCTTGGGAGAGGAAGAGGAAGAGGTGTCGGGCTTGGGAGAGGAAGAGGAAGAGAGGTGTCGCTACTCCGATCGGGGGAAGGAGTTCCGCGCTACCGACCGAACTAGAGAGAGGAAGTGAGAGAGAAAGTTAGGTTAGGTTGTGCGAGTGAGTGTTTCTTTTTATACGGTTAAGGTGTTTGGGCCCGATTAACCGTGGATTAACCGTGGCGGACTTTTTAACAATGTCCGCCACGGTTAATCCCTATTAACCGCGGGCGGTTATTTTACAATGCCCGCCACGGTTAATCGACAATCATGGCGGGCATTCCCACGGCCGGGGGACTACGAGACCAACTATTTTTCGTGGCGGTTTTCTAAATGCCCGCCACGGAAAATAAAAACTAAACACTATGCAAGTTCAATTCAGTAGTAGTGCGTGTACATCGCTACAAGGACCAAGGATTTGGACGGCACATGGGACGTCAATGGCGTGGCGTGCATAAGCAGGCAAAGATCGATGATACCCCATGTGCAATATCATATCGTATCGTGCAAAAAATCACTTCAGCGTAGCACAAAAATTAGAGCGTAGTGATCAGCCGAGCGTAGTACGTGTTTTGGTGGAGTTTGTCCGACAAATATATACAACGCCACACGTTAACAATCAAAGTAAAAGATAGGGATAGCTCATCAACAAGTTTCATCTAATAGACGAGAGATGAGTGTGCAGGTGTGTTAAGTTTAAATCAACATACTCCCTTCTCTGTATTAATTATAGTGCATTCTAGGCATTTTAAAACAAATTAAGAGATAATATAAAAGACACATGTATCCTCATTTTATTTTCTGGTCAGACATTATCATCAACATGAATAATGGTGATTAGTTGATAAAAGGAAAGTATTTAATGTAGAATTGATTTTTGTCCTTTAGAATGCATCGTATTTAGAACAAAATTTATATGCTGGAGTAATAATAAAAAAATAAAAGCGTGATGATGTCCTAGGCAAATAGGCCGACATTGGCCTGTCTAGAGAAATGACAGCCCAACCCAACATAGGCCTACGGCTTGCAACGTCTCAAAAAAAAAAAAAAAAGCCCGCAACTGTTTCGGGCCTTAAGGTAGTTCTGCGTAATCCATACAGGCCAGGCCCAGCATACGTTCTGTGCTGGGCCTCGATTTGTTGAACAACCACTGATTTATTTATTTATTTATTTTGAAAAGAAACTTCAATTTCCTACCTCACGTTTGATTAATTCAATTGCATACATAGCTTATTAGGTAGAAGTATCTCTAAAAGTTGGTAATAAGAGTGCAATGAGAGTGTTCGTAATAACCTGAAGAAATCTGTAGTTGTTGGTCTAGCTTGTGTACGTCAACTACTTGAGCCTCTTGTTTACTTGAGTGTGGCATATGTCAGTGAAACACCATTTAGTTTTTTTTTAATTATACCTCAACTCAGATCAATTTTCTTTCCACCTTTTTACCTGCATGGATCGCGTGTGAAATTTGGCATATGTTGATGATTTACAATTCAAATCTTTCCTTATGTAAACAAGGCCTAACTGCGGCTACATTTTTATATGCCATGAAAATTAGTAATTCGGCATATGTTGATAGTTAGCAATTCAAATATTTCCTCAATTGTTGTGTCACCGTGGTTACATTTTAATAACGTATATACTCCCTCCGGGATGGTATTAGAAGTCTTTTAGGACAGCGACACGGTCTCCAAAACACTACTTTGACCTCTTATTATTATAAAAAAATATTTACGGAGATGTGATATATGTATACTTTTATCAAAGTATTTTTTAAGATAAATCTACTCATATAATTTTTATATTTATAAACTCAACAACTTAAAAGTTATTGATGATTTATATTCCCGATGTTTGACCCAAACCTTGTTCAAAACGACTTCTAATACCATCCCGAGGGAGTATATGCCAAGTAGCGACATTTGTAATTGCTGATGCCCTTGTGTATATATAGCAGGCTACATTTTTCAGTCTGGATGGACTCATGTTTGTGTGTGTCTATATATAAGCAATTCGAGACCAATTCAACCTTTGTGAGGTCAGCCAGATCTTATATATCTATCGATCGATCATAATAAAACATGATCTGGGATAGATGTGTGGCGTTGATGCTTATTATACTGTTCCTCTCTGCATTCCTTGCACAATGTAAGTCTCTCGCTGAATTTAATTTATTGGTTACATATTACTAGTTAAACAAAACACATAACAAGAAATAAAACAAAATATATTAACACACGTACAGGTCGTCCTGATCCTCAGCAACTTGATGTTGGACCTGCAGCAAGGAGACCGGATCACCATATTATCCTGAATAAGACCAGTTTAACAGCAGGAAACAAGAGCAAAGTGGTACTCATTTTTTGTGTGGAGAATTACTGTAACTATCGAAGGTGCTACTGCTGCCTGACTCAAAAGCCACTAGCATTTTGCTATGAAACTATGCAAGAGTGCCAGGCCCTGTGCCCTGCTTGTAATCCAGAGTGCCCACCAGTCCAGTCAATGCATGATTGATTTTATAATTTTATTTTATACAGTTATTATTTATCACTGTCCTCAGGTCTTACAAAATACATCACCAGAGTGTTTACAAAATACATCACCGTATCATCATATACGATTGATTGTATAAGGATCCGTGTAAGGAGAACAACCTCGCATTTTTAGTGAAATCTGCCAAAGAAAAACAACAAACTAGAGAGCCGGAGGGTTCCATCTCCAGTCTGGTCCTTAGAAACTATGGTCCTAATTGGCATTCAAAAAAAAAAAACCTAATCCTGAAGGCCCATATACGCTTCGAGATTTTATATAAACCTAAGAATAATTTGGCCCGGTCTGGCCCAGAGGTTAAATGCTATAGATCAGATTGGAGATGCTTTCCGCAAAAAAAAAAAAAAAAAAAAAAAGGTATGGGTAGAGTTTTTAGGAAAACTTAAGTTTTATTTTTAATTTTAAGATTTAATTTGTCACTTTTCCTATGTGTCTGTTGAAAGAAATCTGCCAACTCTCTCTTCTTTGACACACTCCTCCGTCCGATGGTCTTGTTGATTTGTGCCGCAGTTGAAGCCTCTATTTTTGTTGGGTTCGTTGTTGTTTGTGGTCTAGGATACGAACCCGTTATCGGACCGAGTCCTCTCACTCTTTCATTTCTCCCCTCCCAGTCGCCGCTTCCGGCTCCCATCCCCACCCCAAATGACGGACCTCGCGGTGGCTCGCGGCCTCCACTGCGGGGGCGGGGGCTTCTCCGTCGAGCCGGAGCTCCCTCGGCCGGATGATGTGGTAGCTCGGGGAAGCTCCCGGGGGGGGCGGAACTCCCAGCGCCAAGCGAAGTTCCCTAGTGCGGCGAGGCCATGGCGCCCTGCCCCTCCCGGCATAGGCCAACGGCGGGGATCTCCACGCCACGCTGGGGATCTCCCCGAGGTGGTACGCCCCCACTGTTCCCTCTTCTCATTGTTGTGGCATCCATGTTCCGCTTTCTCCTCTTCTAGATGGATGGGAGATGGGGATATGACATACACATCGTAGATCCGGGAAGTTGCTTTGCACCGCTTATGGCTGCCATCGCGCTGATGCTATGCACTCCTTTGCCGGCCGCCTGTGTTGGGTTGCTTCCGCACCGCTTCTTTGCCATATGTTGGTGCTGTGGGTTGTAGAGTGAAGATTTGGGCGCCGTGGCCGCCCTCCCCCGTCGGCGCCCGTCTTTGCCCGGCCCCGCCATACTCGCTTCCATGCATCGCATTGTGTCTTTGCTTGCCTCACCGGTTGCCGCTACCCATCTCCTTGATGTTTCCATTTCCATGCTCCTGCATTTCGAGGTAGCGTTGTGAGGATTCAGTTGTCGATTCCATTATTAGAATTAAATTTCTCCAGAATGTTATTACCATTTTTGGCTTTCTGGAAACACTCCCAATGCATGTTTATATGTGTATGGATCCGAAATAATTTGTGTGGTTTCACGCTGTCTCTGTATCTCCGACCTTAGTTGGTAATCCGTGAAGAATGATTGTAACAATCGCTACATCTAAATTGTCTGATTGTTTCTCCATAGGTGGTAGTGATTAGAGAGAAGCTTGTAGAGCTATAAGAGTCTCAACCGCTGGTTTTGATCCGGATGCGCTACGCCACAGGCTGAGGTAGTGGGTTTGGTAGCTCGCTGATTTCCAACGGATGGTTTTGGTCTACATGCTTTCTTTGTGTCCTAGTTGGTTTTTGCCTCGATTTACGTATTTTGCGCAGTGGAAAGGAGTGACAACTGGGAAGCAAAGTATACATACGGGAACTAGGAAGCATAGGCTTCAGTGAGTTGTCGTAGGCTCCACTTATGAAATCTATTGGTTTATTTTCTTGTGTGTATGTGTGTGGGAGGCGTAGGTGTGTGTGTGACCACGCTTTGCTTGCTTCTAAATCCCAATTGATGCACATTTTTTGCTTAAACTTTCCATCATGCTAATTGAGGTTGGTCCCTCCGGTGATGCACCATTGAGAAAATCTGAATTTTGCATGTCCGCGGTTCTAGCTTGTTATCCTGCTTGTTCCGCTAGATTTTTAAGCATGCCTAGATTTTCCTTATCTCTTTTATGGAGATAAAACTATGCCTAGTACACCATGCCCATTTTGGTCAGCTACCGGTCAATTGTTTATTTGAAAAAATTATAATACATCACAATTTTACTTTGTTGTGTTCTGCAAATACCGGTCATTGCCCTGTCTTTCACTCTCCTCGCTCTCTCTCTGTTGGCGTTCTATGGGATGCTATCCAAACTAATTGTGGATCCTACTGCTGCATGTTCTACTATCTATTGTACTTTTGCCTTCACACTAAAGAATGTTTGTGTTGATTTAACTAGTTTAATGGTCTTGGTGTTTCACTTTTAAGGCACTAAAGTGTGTTCCATTGCTATAGATTTTTCATTTGTTTGTTTGTTTTTCCGAATTCCAATTATGATTAGTTGGGTGAGCCATTCATAGGTTCATAGCGACTTCTAATCCACGTTTTTCAATTATCTAAATATTTTCTTGAGGTTCATGTAGTCATTCAAAAGAAAATTAATTGGCTAAAAATGCAGCCTCTCGCTTTGGATCGTACTAGTTAGTACCTATTTCTAGGTTTCATTTTTATTCGCAATCAATTGCATATTTGCATGACAATAATTTTGGTATTTGACATGTGCAATGTTCATTCTTGCCCCCTATAATTTTCAATTTTGTTTAGCAATTTCCATTTGATTAAGAAGGGAAATTAAAATAATGAATAAGATACTAAACAAGAGCCTCTTGAAGGTGCTAATATTCCTTTGTTATCTATCCTGTAGTCATCCCTTTTTTCAGTTTTTCTTGTTGGTTTCACATTTTTCCCTTATAAATGTCCTCTCTTATTCCTGTGCATGGTGTGTGAGCTTTGTATCTTTACTATCATGAGAGTAGCTCTGTAGCTCCTTTGGCCGTTTGCATTCACTTGTTTTAGAGGTGACCGGCTCTCTATTCTTTTGTAAACTGAATGCAGATCTTCAGTCGTTTAGTTCCCGAGCTTCAGGGCTCTCAATTTGTCCTCTGTTGGGTGCTTGCATTATTGGCTGCCTCATGTTGGTAGTGATATTGGTTGGATTATGTCCATGTCGGGACAATCTTTACCTTGCTTACGTATCTTAGTTGCTTCTGTATACTCTCAAACTATGTATTTTTCTTTGCTATCAATGGGAATAGGAAGATCCTACAAATAAATGTAGGGCTTAATTGCGAGATCACTAGAACTGAAATCTTGGTTTTCTTTGTTGAGCGTCTTGCATACTCTCATGGTGCTTTCTCAAGTGTAAGTTGCATTTGTTGTCTTGTTAACTATAGTTCTCTCAGCTACCTTCTTGCATTCTCCTGCCAGTGTCGTGATATTTTGCTTGGGTTATTTCACTCTCCAGTATGAACCATAGCTCTTCCTGTCAGATGAAGGGATCAAAGATTGTCTTTGCTGATTTTTGTTTTTAGGCAAGATTATTCGACCGGAGCTAAGGTTAGCAGCCATTTCCTGTGTCTTGGTCTATCCCGAATTGCCCGTGGTTGTGTCCTGGTTTGTGATTGTTGATTGTTATTGTGAAATGTTGCCAAAACTATTGGTTCAAATGATAGTTCCACTGGTACCAATCCTTAAACTGTAGTCATTGTTTCTTCAATGGCACAGTCACCATTCTTCTTTGTACACGCAGTCATCATTCTTCTTTATACAATGTAACCAACTCTTAAGTCTTTCCTTCTATTTTTGCGGACTATGTGATGATGATGAACTATTAAACCAGATTTTGACAAAGTAAGGAGGTAGATCATGTAAGACTCTATCTATTTTCCCTCCCACAACTACCTATACTAGCTATTTGGTCTTTACTTCCTGTGTTAGCATTTAGTAATGGTGTTCTCACAAATTCTTATGACATTCTGTCATTCTTTATTTCTATGCCTATGGTACTTTGTTTATATGTTCCCCAAAATAACTCGAGAAATGTTGTATTTGTACTGTGTAATCGTTTGGTTGCCGCTAAGCGGATGGTTGGTATATTTCTCACCATTTGGGCATGCAAAGGAAATAAGAATATGTGAGAAACCCGAAGGTTTCTTTAATTGGGTAGAGGACTAATGGGTTATCTTGGAAATAAGGTAAAATAGTGTACATTCTCGCACGCTTTTTCATTTTTGTCCTCGCTACGCATTTTATTTAGGAATTTTTTAACCGGATTACTATAGATCGGTCCTTTGTTTTCTTGGATTGATCACCTTGGATGTGGATAGTAATTATCTGTTCTAATCACAATATAGACTATTGAGCATGCTTTCATTCTCGCCGGGGGATCTATATCCATAAGCATGTCTTTGCACCACACAACCTTTTGTTTTGTCTGTTGTCATTTGACCTCTAGTGAAAAGGAGGGAGACGAACTTCGGAGGAATTCTGATGTATGGATATTCTAAGGAAAACTAGATTTCTAGAGGCAATTCGATGCTCTGTTGTAGTGCTTTCGAGTTGTGCTCTTGTCTTTGTCGCGAGATCGCGTGTGTGCTCTTGGGTGAGTTCCCCTGGGTGTAAAGCTTTTTGGTCATGGTCACTTTGGCTTTTTATTGATGAACCAAAGATGCTTGCTTGCCAATATATTGATTAACACTTTGGTTTCTAAATTGGTTTTTTTGTCCCCTGCGAGTTTTGTTTGGAAACTTGTTTGTATGTAGAGTTATAGACATCCCCTTCTCCATCTCCAAGCTCAAGCGACCCGGAGGACACGTAAGCTCTAGCTCTCTCTATTCCTTTTTTTGTGACTGCCTTTTACCAAGAGCCATGCTTTTAATATATTTTTCACTTTTTGCACCTAGGCCATTTGTACCTTAGTGTGTATCTAGAGTATTATAGGTGACATGTTGATAGATAGCATAAGAGTGTTAAAACAAAATAAATAAATCATTCGGTTAATTAACTACAATCGCCAATGATGCAAATTGCAAGTAATCTTGAAACCTGCGATTTTAGTTATGAGGATATGCAATATGTCCTTTTTTGCTTGTAGAGGTTGCCTATTAGTAAGGAAATCATTCTTCCATAAGAATCCTTCCAACTTTGTTGACTTGGGTGTTGTTGTACTTTCGGTTATACATGGTTTCATTGTCACGCCTCTAGTTCTTGAAACGCGCGGCATCTTCCTCCTTGTAATAAAAATAAATTGTTTAAAAACAAGCGGGGGACCCTGTGATACAAGATAACAAAGTACAAAATGACATTGTTAACTCTGTAGCCCCTTGTTTATGTCACGATGTTTTCTCCCCTGTATTGTCCCTTGTATTAAAAACAAATTGTTTAAAAAATAAGCGGGGGACCTGCGATACAAGACAACAAAGTACAAAATGACATCGCTTGATTCCCTATATAAACCTTGCTTATTTGAAGGCGCCTTTTGAAAAGTAACACTTTAAACCGAGGCCGAAAGGGCGTTAGGCCCTCGAGGCCGAGACGCTAAAAGTCATCATCAGGGACCGCGAATTGTGTTTGGATTGTCACTTGTCTTGTACTTTGTATTGTATTTTTTGTTGATTGTGTTGTATAATCTCTTGTCATGCCCCTTGTATCTACCCACCGCCTTTATCTTGTATTTTGTCCTTTGTGCTAGTAACTATTGTTGATTGTACAATGCTACATTTTCATATGTGCTGAACTTTTGATGAGACCAATGGCTCTCTTTTAATTTTTTTTTTTATGTGTTGAACTGTACTCTCGCATGAGGTTTTGCATTGCTTGTGGTGGAACCGTTGTGTTCTTTGAATTCCACAAAATGCGAAGGTCAAAGTGGGTGTGACCCAAGGCTTCTCACAACATAATCCGCTAATCGTACTCGTCAAGTAAGCCGCAAAGTGTGCCCTGTCAAAGTCATGCATCAAGCACTAGCAACTACTGCATTCTTGTATTAACTGGTTAGTGTGTTGTTATTTGTCATGGTATAGATTCCTTGGACTGAGGCTAGTGCTTTCTATGTTGTGGAGTCGATTATTCTCTTGGCTGACAAGGACAAGGCTATAGCTTGCTTCAAAGTAAGATTGCTAGACCTATGATTTACTGGTACCATCTGAATTTGAAAGGCCTTCTGTGTTTGTGAGCATGATCCAACTGTAATAGTACAGCGGTTTGTATTCTTTGTGTTTTTGTTCGGATGTCGACTTGGATGGCTTTAATCTTTTGGAGCTTGTGGAGATTGAAATGGAGCTTGCTGTCATTAGTGAGTACCACTAGCACCTGCGATTTTTGATGAGCTTCCCTGCCGCTAATTTAGTCATCGGGTGCGATCAATTTGTATCATTTTGTTTTTATTCCCTCAATAATAGCTTTGTTTATGCCATTATGTCAGGCCACCCATGGATTGTTGATGCCGTGGCACCCTGATAAACCTATTGATTCTGCTATTTTGTCAAGGCTTTGAAGCATTTTTCGCAGAATGAACAAGCTCAAGAAGATGGCATTAAGGGTATGTATATTTACTTGCCCGTATTTGATGTGATATCTGATTTTATACCATTTGTCTTTATGTGGACCTTAATAGTTAAGGCATCGTATACATTACCGTAAGCATGCATGATCTACTCGCTTTCTTGATACCTTGCTCTATTTCCCATTCTATCTCGAAAGAATCTTACTATTTAATTGTAGTGGATCCTCTATCATGATTACTCTGAAGGTGGTGCTTTATTCTCTAACCAAATACAATCTAGTAGAGCTCAGATAGATAGATAGTTATACTCATTTGTTTGATCTCATGCTTATTTACTCCCCGATTGCTTGTCCTTGTCTTTTGCCATCTGTGATTTTATTTTGGCCTTAAGCAATTTTGTATGTATGTTTCTCGTGCTTGTTGTTTTTCTAGTGTGTAGCCTTATTGTTAACTTTCGAGGTTGCTTGTAGAAAAAGAAACACTACACAGGCTATAAAAGGTTGACCCATGCTTTACTGTGCTTGATAAGTGACTAGTTTAGGGCTAGTGGGTAGTGGCTGTAAACTCTAATCATCAAAGTATCCTATGTTGACTAAGTTATTGAACTGTTTAGTCACTTTTACTAGCTGAGGTAGCTAAGTTATTGATTATTTACCATAATTCTTTTTACTACCCTTCTACAGTGTCACAATTGTGCTATAGGGACAAAGTGTATCTCCTCGATCATTACCTACTGTTGGCGCAGCCCTGTTCGTCCATAAAGTTAAAAGTGTCTCTTTTATGGTAATTTAGTAAGGCCCATATCTTGGGAGCACAAGATCCGCTTACGCACTACCTGCTCAAAAGCTGCTCAATTTGTTGAAAAAACCTTTGTTTTCAGCATCATACATCCTCTGACTCTGTATTAATTTGTCAAGTAATAGCATTTTTACATGTGCCAAAGAAATTATCCATTATTAAGAGAACTTCAGCATGTTGTTCTAATGGGGCAATATTTCGTTAACTTGTCATTTTGAAATTCCTTTCCATTGCTTATGAATCATTTTTCTTGTGTATCTTCAGGTATTTATGTTGGAGGAAGCAAAGTGGTCCATTTTACACGAAAAGAAAGAAACCGGGTTTGGCGACAGGCCTTAAGCTAAACAAAACAGAGGAGAAAGGTAATACTGAGAGAGAGAAAAGAAAGAGAAAAAGAGAGCAAGATAAGATGCTTTATGTGCAGGGCTGAACGCCCTTGGCTTTGTAGGTATGCCCCTTTTTTTCTTTCTTGGGATTATTTCTGTCTACTATGATTTGTTGTTCACTCCCCTTTGTTCTTTAGCGGTATGACTAGAAAATGTAGGACTTATTTGTAAGTCCTTGCATCAATTTGTTACTTAAGCACTCGGATGCTAGGTTTAGTGGCATCTTCTCGGTTCGCACTTTGATGCAATTATACCGATACTTCTTCAATTCCTATGATGAAGTTTATGAAAGTTTTAATAACAATGTGCTTAGTAGTTAGAGAGTCCCTAGTTTGTGAATTACGCTTGTCTCTCGTGAAATGTTGTCCGAACCGGGCCGGTTCAAGTGATAGTGCCACTAGTAGGAATCCTTAAATAGTGGCACTTGGAAGAAACTACTTATATTTAGGGTTGTTGGTTCTGAATTGAAATTGTGAATTGTGATGCACTTATGATTGTTTGAGTTGCCACAAGTTAAGCTGTAATGTCATTAGGCTTCACATGCATGAGCCGATTTTCTTTTAATAATACATATATGCAATATAATTGCATTAACAACGAGTACAATTTGCACTATTTGAAATGTGCAATTTTCATATTTGTCTTTTGTAATTTAAGAGTATAAAGGATTTCATCATTGAGTCTAAGGATGCCTTAGTTCAGATTCTTAGGTGATCTCTAATCCCTAATTAATATTTTGAGGTCGGCCATCATCGAGCTTGTTTGGGGTGCTTGCTTAATAACTAGTCACTAGGTGAGGCTTTGCTTGCTTTCTCAGTTATATTTGCGAGATGCTTCCGGTTAAGTAGGTGACTTTACGAATGAGGACTAACTAATGGTATGCTCATTTAGAGGTTTCCTAGTGCATTGCTAATTTCTTACATCCCGTGTTTCCATAGGGCGGTTTTTATTCTCATAAGCACGCCTAATTGTGTATACCATTAATTGGGTAAGAGAGTCCACATTATTCTTCTGCACAGAAATTGGCCTGCAAGTTTGGATCATATGATTTATAGCAGCAGTCGAGTTTGAACGATACAGACAAGTGATGGTCTGAAAACTATAATAACAGAGAGATTTTCTAGTGCATTGCTCTAGAAAAAAGATATAGGTTTCTACACTCTATTCCTATCCAAAATATGGTGCTTATGTAGTCATTATTTTTTGTAGATGTTTGCTGCCCTCTTATGTAAGTGTAACCTAAATTCATGTTCTTGCCTAAAGTTTTGATAACATGGGGCTACAATAGATGGGTGAACTGAGAAGATGCGCCTAAGATAATTAGTAGTAAACTTGCAGCTGAGTTCAGTATAATTGCATTAATAACAAGTAGTAGTTGCACTATTTGAGGCGTGTAATTTTCATATTTTTGTTCTAAATTTTATTTATCTTATGGATCGTACCGTTTTCTTTGCAAAATAATGGAAACAATGCTACAAAAAGAGGACACAAGCAAAGGACTGGACTGAAGGCCAGACATGAGGGCAATCTGCAGGTACCTTTTTTCTTCCACGAAACATCTAATTCGTCAATTTTCTTTTTATTCCGTCACTCTATTTCTCCCATTAATCTGGATTTGTTTCTTTCTTGGAGCAGGCTGCAAGGGTTGGTGCAAGGGTTGGACCGTAGGAGAGAACAATCTGCAGCTGGGTAGCTTCGTTGCTTTTTTTTTATTCGCCCCAAGGTATAAAAGCCCACCGTGTAAAGCCTAGGAGGTTCATTCATTTAAGAGTCAAATGCTTTGCGGGTTTTAGATCGCGGACTCTGTTAAGGGCTCACCGGGTATTTTGGGACCCGTTTTGGTTGTCCGTACCGCGTAAACGGCGGATCACGCAGTCGGCCCTTGAATGAAGATCCAAGGTTCCAAAGTTTTGCAAGAAATGTTTGTTACTTTTCTTGTGAAAGAGATATAGCAACTCCCTTAATTTGTCGATCACCATGTTTGGATGAAATAAACTCGTTTTTTTACCGAATGATGATGTGCATTGTATGCAAAAAAAAAAAAAGCAGCTAATGCATTCCGAGACCATTATTGTTCTCAGCCCTACTTCTCTAGCTCAGCACTGTAGGCCCACGTCCAGTTTACACGGTGGCACGGACTGCAAATCGGCCCAGCCCAAGTTAATGTTGGGCCTCGATTTGTTATGAATGGATTTGCAGCCCGTAAGAACAAGACAACTTTGCCTCTATCTGGCCGCACGTGCGTTGGTATTATGGTTTACAAAACAAGTGTGAACAAATTAAAACGCGTGATGAGTGTGTAGATGTGTTTATTCAAAACGTACTCCCTCTCGGTCTTATAATATAACACGTTCTAGAAATTTTAAAGCAAATTAGAGAGAATATAAAGGACACGTATCCTTATTTTATTTTCTGATCAGACACTATCATCAACATGAATAATGGTGATTAGTTGATAAAACGAAAGTAGTTAATATAAAATTGATTTTTGTCCTTTAGAATGCATAGGCAAATAGGCCGGCATTGGCCTGTCTAGAGAAACGATAGCCCAACCAAACATAGGCAACGTCTTGCAACGTCTCAAAAAAAAAAAAAAAAAAGGCTCGCAACTGTTTCGGGCCTTAAGGTAGTTCTGCGTAATCCATACAGGCTAGGCCCATCCTACGTTCTGTGCTGGGCCTCGATTTGTTGAACAACCACTGATTTATTTATTTATTTTGAAAAGAAACTTCAATTTCCTACCTCACGTTTGATTAATTCGATTGCATATATATAGCTTATATTAGGTAGAAGTAGCTCTAAAAGTTGGTAATAAGAGTGCAATGAGTGTTCGTAATAACCTGAAGAAATCTGTAGTTGTTGGTCTAGCTTGTGTACGTCAACTATGTGTGAGGCTCTTGTTTGCTTCAGTGGCACAAGTCGGTGAAACACCATTTAGTTTTCTTATACCAGAACAATTTTCTTTCCACATTTTACCTGCATGGATCACGTGTGAAATTTGGCATATGTTTTTTTTTTTGAAATTACAGCGCGCAACGCAGACGCTCAACATGCACGCACACTCACCCCTACCCCTATGAGCACCTTCGAAGGATTGAGCCGACTATCTTTAAGTTCACGAAGTCACCACAGGCGTCTCCCTTTGTCGCCGGGGAAGTCGTCTACCACTTAATGCGTAGCGCCCGAAAATCCCGAAATAAATCCCGAGAATAATGTGTCGCACCCGGGATTTGAACGCGGGTGGGAGCCCTAACCAATGGCTTTTATCATTATCATTGCGCTAGGCCCTCGACAAATTTGGCATATGTTGATGATTAACAATTCAAAATTTTCCTTATGTAATAACTGCGGCCTCAGGCACTTCTCTGGCTCAGCACCGTAGGCCCACGTCCGGTTCACACGGTGGCACTGCAAATAGGACCAGCCCAAGTTAAAGTTGGGCCTCGATTTGTTATGAATAGAGTGCAGCCCGTAAGAACAAGGCAGCTTTGCCGCCGGCCGCCGGCCCGTGCGTTGGTATGGTTTACAAAGGAAAAAGTCCGTTCCCCCACGTCACGCGAAAGTTGAAACTTTCCAAACCCACGACAAAACCGCCGAACTTTTCAAACGATTAAATTACCTCCCTCGAGCGGTTTTGAAGGCGGATTTGCTACAGTAACCGCGGTTTTGCTACAGTGTCAACGGGTTGCTACAGTGTCTTTGTCTTTTTCTTTTTCAAAAAATCCGGTTGAATCTTTGAAAATCATAGTAAATCATAGAAAAATCATAAAATAAAAAAACTAATTTTGTTGGACTCCACATGATTAGATCTACGAGTGAATATATAATATGATATGCTTTAGTATAAAGTTTTTTGCTTCTGAAGGTTTTGTCTTTTTCTTTTTATTTATTTGGAATCTTTGAAAAATAATAGTAAATCATAGAAAAATCATAAAATAGAAAATCTAATTTTGTTAGACTCCACATGAGTAGATCTACACATTGAATATATAATATGGTATGCTTTAGTCCAACAAAATAATTATGAAGTTGCAGCTCCGAATTATTTCAATTAATTACAAAAAAGCATAGATCTAAAGCTACAACCAAAATTTTGTACTAAAGCATACCATATTATATATTCACTATGTAGACATGCGCATGTGGTGTCTAACAAAATTAGATTTTCTATTTTATAATTTTTCTGTGATTTACTATAATTTTTTTAAAGATTGACCAAATAAATATAAAAAGAAAAAAAGACAAAACCTTCGTAGCAAAAACTTTGTACTAAAGCATATCATATTATATATTCAATGTGTAGGTCTAATCATGTGGAGTCCAACAAAATTAGATTTTTTTATTTTATGATTTTTTCAAATTTACTATGATTTTTCAAAGATTCAACCGGATTTTTTTTGAAAAAAGAAAAGACAAAGTCACTGTTACTGTAGCAACCCGCGGACACTGTAGCAAAACCTCGGTTACTGTAGCAAATCCGCCTTCAAAACCGCTCGAGGGAGGTAATTTGCATGGTTTGAAAAGTTGAGGGAGGTGATTTGTCCTGGTTTTGGAGTTGAGGGAGGAAAAGTGAACTTTCGTGATAGTTGAGGGAGGGAATCCGACTTTTTCCCTTTACAAAACCAGTTTTTAGCCAAACTTGAGGACGACATAAAAGTCGTTCATATAACCACGAATTGATTATTTGTCTACTGTATATAATAACTTTTTGCAAAAGTGATACGTACTATTTTGATCCTCTTGTCTTTTTTCCTTATTGTTTTGTTTAAATAAATAACAAAAAATAAGAATCGTATACCGAGATTTATTCTTTGAAATACGGATAAGAATCTTATACCAAGTTAAAACAAGCTGAAATTTATTTTTATTGGGAAAAAAAGGTTAGTCCATTATATATGCCAACCTTTTGAAAAGGACGCGCATGCACAAGATAAACATATGACACATCGCTTGCTGTGGCTAACGAAGGCGATTGGGCACAATGCAAAAGCACGAGCGAGACAAAGTAGCACAAGCAAACAAAGATGGTTAGGACTTTGGAGTCATCATGATAATGACATGAATGAGCTTTCGTTCAGTGCCCTTTTTGGACAATAAGTCGGATCGGAGTTTGATAAACATGAACACTTTGCACTTACGTGAAGTATATATATATACTTTTGTTAAGGAGAACAAAATTATATTCGTAGTGTACGTACGTATATAACAACACCAATTTTTGTTATAGTTTAAGTTTGATCAAACTTACAAATATCTTAGAATAATAACAACTCTAACCAATGATGTTCACTAAATTTAAGTGGTACCGTGACGTCTCCCGTTGAAAGAGAAAACGTACTACGTGCGTGACAAATTCATGGATCAGTGTCGAGCTACACAGATGGAGCGAGTGACTAGTAGTCTAGTACCTCTGACTTTGAAAAGTGAGGTGCCGTGAACTCGCGGAGGAGACACGTAGTACGGCGCATATGCGTGTGAATGAGAGTAGACAAGTATAACGACGCGTCTGAGGACCGACCCCACGCGGTTAATTGGCATCAACCGTGTCCTTCCTGGACCTTTTTTCCTTTTTGGCGATGAACCGTGTCCTGGACTTAATTAGTGGACTACTCCTATTAAAAAAAGTTTACTTGGCACGCACGTACTTATACTACTGTAGAATGTTTATCCGGCCAGTTGGTTGGGATGAGAATGAATGCGACGACGCAACGGAACGGAACGGACCGGACGGACGTTGCGCCCAAGGAAGGAAAAGTCCGATCTGCTGTGTGGGCCCAGCTTGACTCGTGACCGTTGACCCGTCTCGTCTACTCCATCCATCCCACTCGGTCCGTCAAGGATTCCTGCCTCTTGTTTCACCGACACAAACAACGCTTCCAACGAGTCCTTGACGGACCCGTCTCGTATTTCTTATTTTTTTTAAGGAAAAAAGTCTAAATTACTACCCCAACTATGACCAAAGTTCTGAATAACCCCCTAAACTATGTTTTGGTTCATTTTACCCCTAAAATGTATCTTTTGGTTCATTTTATCCCTCGATGAAATTTGTTCTTTTTATTCCGCCACATATAAGAAGAATCTTAATTTAAAATTTTGCATGGTGGTAGTGGATATCACAATCCATTTTAATAAAATATATTTTGATTTTTCATAAATATCTTTTTTGTATAATTTGAATTTCAAGGATGAATTTATGGGTAAATATCTTACCATATCAAATAATGATTAAAAATGATGATATATTTTTTCTCACATACGTTATGATGTCCGCTATCATCTTATAAAAATCAACTTAAGATTCCACTTGTGTGTGGAGAAACAAAAAGAGAAATTTCATCAAGGGGCAAATTGGACCAAATGACATAGTTTAAGGGGTAAAATGAACCAAAATATAGTTTAGAGGGTTATTTGGACTTTGATCATAGTTGAGGATAGTAATTTAGACTTTTTTCCTTTTTTAGTACACATTTGGCTAAACCCAAAATGATTTGGTTCAGTACAATTCTGAAGACGATCAAATCAAATAAAGTTTGCATTCAAGAGAGACAAATTTAAGGTTAATCTATTTAAGATGGAGGACTATATATTTATTACTATGCAGTTGGAGGGGCGAGGGTCCGACGGAGCAACGAGCACATGACAGAAAACACGCTGAAACATGTGGAGATACACCCTAAATTCTAAGTTTTTTCTTTACTCTCTCTCCATCTCCATTGCTTCAATTCTAGGACACATGTATGGAGTATTAAATTTTGGTAAAATAATAAATAACTAATTGTATGCATTAGTTGTAAATCACTTTTGTTGACGATTTTAAGCCTAGTTAGCCCATAATTGGACACCCTAGATTTTAAGCTTTTTTTTTTTAAGCTCTCTCCATCACATTACTTTTTGGACACATGTATGGAGCATTAATTATTGGTAAAATAAATAACTAATTGCATAGATTAGTTATAAATCACGAGACGATTTTGAGCCTAGTTAGCCCATAATTAGACAATATTTACCAAATACTAACGAGCGAAAGTGATACCGCGAGTTTGAGTTAAAAAATTACAACTACAAAGGCCATAATTTTTTTTTTCCCAAAATGCAGTCATAGGTGTCATAGATGCTCTTTTTTGATAGACATTTTTTTTTTTGTGACTTGTGTCATAGATGCTCACGCCATACCATATCTCTCAATCAATAACATTATTTCTTTTATCTTTTATTAATTAAACTGGTTGATTCACTTCATAGCAGGATCTTCTATAATCAATCATCAGAAGTACTAGTACAGTCCTGAAATCAATCGAAGAGCGATAAATTTCCCTCCCTGTGCGCCGAAACCTCCGTGGGACACCGCCACGCCCACGACGCCGAGGGGCGAGGGCCACGCACGATAAGCACCCCCGCGTTCCACCCCTGCTAACCCCAATGACATGCGGGCCACCATGACGTCACAGCCCCACGCACGCACGGAAACATTCCTTCGTTGCGCCCGCCCCGCGGCCGCCGGTGGGACTGTTGCTGTTCCAGACCTCAAGTGGGCCCCACCTCCCCCTCTCCTCGCAAAGGTAACCACCCAACCCACGCGCGCCGCCTCCTCCCCCTACTTAACCTCCCCTCCATCGCCGCCTTCCGCCGTCACACCATCAAATCCTCCCTCCGCCGATCAAATCGAATCAAATCCTCTCTCCCCCCTTCCTTCCCCCCCCTCCCTCCTCCGAGAACCCTAACCGCCCGCCACCGCCCGCTCGCTCGCTCGCTCGCCATGGACTCGGATCAGGACTCCGTCGACGACTGGGTCGTCCTGGCCTCGTCCTCCTCGTCGTCCGACGACGAGCGCGTCATCGCGCTCTCCCTCCGGCTGCACCACGCCCACCCCCACCTCCTCCTCCCGCACCACCCCGGGCTCCATCACCCCCTCCTCCGACTCGGATCCCGACCACACCACCACCGGATTCACCAGGTTCCTCCTCGCCCACGCCGCAGCCGCCGCCGACCCAGACGACCCCGAGGGATCTACGCCATGTCGGACGCCGAGGACTCCGACCCCACCCCACCACCACCTTCCCCACCGCTCCCCAAACCAATCTCGGGACTCTTCCACCACACCCTCTCCGGTGACGTCGCCTACGCCGCCTTCGACCCTGTCCCCATCTCCGCCAAGCACGCCGCGTTCGGACACCACGACGGCAAGCAGCTGGTTCCGGACCCCACGTTCGCCGCCTTCTTCCACGAGCCGGTCGCCGCGCTGGCTTCCACCCGCGGCCTCGTCTGCCTCCGCGGCACCGTCACCAACGCCTACTACGTCGCGAACCCGGCCACGTTCGAGCGCGAGCAGCTCCCGACCCCGGCTCGTGACCACCGCAAGCACGGCGAGCCCGCCGTCGTCATCGCGTTCGACCTCGACCCCCGCGACTCGGACCCCGAGCGTGGCGACGCTGCGGACGAGTACAAGCCGTTCTACCGCCACTACCATGTCGTCGTCGCGTTCGCGATTGGGGACGACGGGATCTACACCTTCGAGTCGTTCTCGTCCAGGTCCTGGGCGTGGACCGTGGGCGTTGATGTTGCCGACGCTGTGACCGTCGTGCCGGACTCTGGGGTTGGGGTGCTTGGGTGCGCGTTCTGGCGGACCTCGTTGGGCACGTTCCTCTGCTACGAGCCTGTCTCGGGATGCTCGGACCTCTTCCCCGCGCCTGCGGAGGTGGTGCAGTGGCGATACTGCGAGCTTGGTGAGATGGAGGGCAAGCTCTGCGTCACGTGCATTGACGAACGAGTCGACGCCGTCGTCGTCATCCGCTTGGACTTCGGACGCCACGCCAACTATGGGAGCGTCCGTGGGACTCTGGCCGGACACTTCGAGGGGTGGTTGCCTCAGGGGGACGCAAGGACGTCAAGCTCCTCCGCTCGCAGGGCAAGGCCGAGGTCGTCATGTGGGATCCCAGCTCCGAGACGGTTGTGGCCATGGACATCGAGGGACGCACCACACGCACCATCAAGTTCGTCCCTGGCAGCGCTTACTACGCCGATTTCATCCCCTACGTCAGGTCCTTGGCTGCCATCTCTGGCTCCGGGTAAACCACCGATTTCCTCCACCCCTCTCTCCTCTGTTTTTTTCCTCTCTCCTCTGTTTTTCTTACTTGGAATAGATAGATCTGTCATTTGTGTGTTGATTTGTAACTGCACTGCAGTAACTGATTGGTATCTCAATGTCTGCTCACACAACTGCAAACTAGTTTCTGCAATTAACATGGCCATGATGAATGAATAGCTGAAATTCTGAATGCATAAAGTTTTGCTGGCGTGGTCCTCTGGTCTGGGCATAATAATGTGATTGACTGAAAAAAGAGTCCAGTCAATGCAAATTATATCCATGTCAACAATGGTACCATGTAGTACAACTAGCTCTACTGATTGCTAGTTTGGGATGTATCTTTGGTATGTTGATATGGAGACTCTGCTGTCCCCTGAAACTTCAAGTGTGACTTGGTCCATATCTTGCCATTTTTGCTGGTAATTTGTCCTTTCAAGGAAGTTGCAAACAGATGCTATTGACATGTTGTACTTTCGGAATGTTTGGTTTTCTGCTCGCTCGGTCCTCTGGTCTGGGCATAGATAGATAAAAAATTGTCTAGTAAATGCAAACTATATCCATGCCAACAATAGTACAACTAGCTTTATTGCGTCAACTGGATCATGCATGCTACTTGTTTGGGAGGTATGTTTGGTATGTAATGTTGATATGGAGACATTGCTGTCCACTGAACTGCAAGCATGACTTGGTCAATATCTTATCCTTTTTCAATGTTTGGTAATAATTTGTCTTTGCTATTAAGTTGCAAACAAAATGAAATGTTAGTCCCTGTTTGACCAATTATTCATTTTCATTCAAATGTTATCCTTTTGATGCTTTTTTAATATTGTTGTTTTGTTAGATGTATATTGTTTTAGTAGAACTGGATGCTAGTTAATTATGGATGGAATTACAATTTTTTTTCACTCTGTTGATGGATATCGTAATCTGAATAACCTGGACATAATAGTGTGTTTGATAGATAAATGAGTCCATTTAATGCAAATTATATCCATTTAATGAGTCCTGGTTTGGGATGTATCTTTGGTATGTTGATATGCAGACTCTGCTGTCCACTGAAACTGCAGGTGTGACTTGGTCCATATCTTGTCATTTTTTCAATATTGGTAATTTGTCTTTTCTAGGAAGTTGCAAGCAAATGTCTGCTGGTCCTGTTTGACCCATTGGAGCACAACTGAATGCTAGTTAATTTTTGGGATCTGATGATGGATGTTGTTATCTGAATATAATCTGTTTGTGCTGTTTTGGGCATAATCTGTTTGTAACTTTGAGAGACAGAAATTTTGGTTGCCTGGCTACTTTCATTTGACTGGATCAAATTTCTGCAGATATAATTATTATCGTTGTGTATGACATAATGTGATCGTAGATGATCCTTGATTAGCTTTTTCAAATATTTTTTGTATTTTGTTTGACTTTTTAATTTATTTTCTGTAGGTTTTTTACCTACAGAAAATAATTTAATAATGTGATTGATAGATAAAATAAGAGTAGTTAATGCAAATTATTTCTATGTCAACAATGGTACAAACTAGCTTTATTGCGTCAACTGGATCATGCAATTACTTCATCAGGTCTGCTTGATACTAGTTTGAAATGTTGAATATCTCACACCTGCAGTTGTCTGTTAATATCACACCTGTTTTTATGTAAAAATGTGGCAATTCAGACTAGTTGCCACTACTCTACAGAAGCATATTGCTTATATCATTTCTTATTATATGCAGCAAATGGGCTCATGCTGAGACTGCTGCTACAAATAATGCCGGGTTCTGAGGCTATGGCCGTTGATGCTGAGGCTTTGGTACTAACAGCTAAATCTGTAAGTATTTATCACTCATGGAAATCACAACCTCATGATGCCCATTTTTTCATTCGGACAATGACATGTATGCCATTCCATCTGAGACATTGTGCCATTCTTTCTGTGGCTGCAGGTACAAAGCTGGAGTAGTTCGTTTGTTCCAAAGGAATAATCAAAGCTTCCAGCCTAAGAAAATCAAAGAGGCAGCAATCTTTTGAGCCGTAGTTTTGCCCTCTGGTATCTAGTTAGCTCCATAAGCAATTCTTTTGCAGTGCCTCTATCTAGCTGTGGGACAGCCACGCACTGTCCCACATCAGCTTGTACAAAATGTAGGTTTCAGACTTAGTCGCATCTGGTGTGTCAGACAGTTAAGTCAGTAGCTTAACACGGGTGGAACTTATACGTCCTTGTGTGCCACAGACATGGTTTTTGGAAGAGAATCTCATCTCTTTAGTTCCTGGATGAAATGCTTTGCTCTGCCTTTGCTTTGCTGGATGTCTGCGATTATGATCCTAGCTAATATGGCTGGCATATTTTTCATTCAGTGTTTCTCAGAATGTGGCCTGATGGATGGTGCTGCTTTTCTGTGTGTCATTTGAAACGCAGTGCTCTGCTATGCATCTTGCTTATTGTTTGATCAGCAAATTGTAAATTGCTCTGCTATTGTATGTGTGGTATATATTCTGCTGTCTATGAATGGTACCCAAGTCATGGTTTGCTAACCATTCTGTCAATTTGAGTTGCATTAAGATTGTGTGGTTTGATCTGATCAATTACGAATCTCACAGTGGATCTGTTCGGTTGCTGCTCAAATGGCTGCACACAACCAGCAGTTACGGTTTGGATTGTGTCTGTGTCCCCTGATCCCTCTCCTTACCCCAACTTCTGCAGTCTGATGGTTCTCAGTGCAGATGGTGAGGGGGTCACATCAGTGTGTGTTAGTATACTTCAGTCTGACGCTGATTCAGAGCGTTCCCGATCTCTTATTGCATCTGGACTCCCCATAGGAACATGTTCTGAAGCTTGAGTTATGTGGAATTCAAACTCCAGCAGAGATCACAATAAAGCCAGCTCCAGGGTGCCAATCTGACGTGATTGACACAGTTTGCTTTGCATGTACAGGGGTTCAGGTCGTTCGCTCCAGTATACTAACACAATTCGGAAGAGGTCAGGTCGGAGGACCCAGAAAGGGTTGCCTTTGCGAGGGGCTATATTGCGACCCCGGTCCTTCTCTAGAGTTCGAGGACAGCCCGTGTGAGGGGGCCATGGCGGAGGGAGGGAGTGAGCAAGGAGAGGGTGCCCGAGTCGCACATCGCGAGGTCAAGGCACGTCCGATGCCTCCTATGACGACAACTTCGCCGCCGACAACCCCAAGCTCCGAGCATTAGCGGTACCGCCATTGACCCACATCAACTACATGGTGGACATGGAGCAGGACTGCCTGAGGCAGCACAAGGGGAGAAGGGGGGGCACGCAGAGGTCGGCGTCGAGATTCTACTGGTGTCAAGCGAATGTTCATCCTTCCCCAGCCTCGCCCCAAAGTGATGATGATGAACGGCGGTGCCGGCAGGAGTAGTAAAACAGAAACTAGTGTTTGATAAAATTGAATTTGTTTGAATGAATTTGTTTTGGTTCATATGTTATATGATATGATCGTGCTTAACCATGATAGGATATGTTAATTGCGTTAATTCAGCTTAGTATAAGCGTGCTGAACAAAAAGATGCTTTGAGAGAGTGCAGTCTACTGCGCTCAAATATCTGAGCAGCTAGCTAATATGGCTGTATATTTTCATTCGGTGTTTCTGAGAATATGGCCTGATGGATGGTGCTGCTTTTCTGTGTATCACCAAATCATTTGAAGAGCATTGCTCTGCTTTTGCATCTGCTTATTGTTTGATCGGCAAATTGTAAATTTGTAAAGTCGTTTTTTTTTTTGCCAGGAAAAAATATATGTGTAAGGAGGATGTATTATGCTTTATGTACTAGTATATTGCCCGTGCTAACTATCTGATGATATTAGGGGCAATACAAATGAAACTACTAAAAGGAGCTATATACATTTCCTAATCGGTATAGTTTCAAGAAAAAAAGATACAAGACAAAAAATCAAGCCAAGCCTCATCCATCAAAGCCTGTAGACAGACTCAGAGTCTGAATCACAACACTTTTAAAACAATTTACACACATAGTTAAGGAAGGTTACAGTAAATCCCACATGAGAATGGAGAATGGATGAAGAGCTTCACTGATCTAGTGTCGATGCACATGTAGCTAGAGCAGTCTGATTGTTTTAGTTTCACACAACTCTGCTTTTTCTTTTCTAGAGCATAGCTTATCCCTGTGCCTAAAGTGCAACGACAGAAGGAGAGCATTTTAGTTCTGGTCAATACTCAAAACTCAATAGCATTAAAAAAGGACTTACGGCTACATGAGGCTGAAAATAGAAGACAATTGCATTCAAATCCAACCTTGGCAACGATGCTGCATAAAAGAGTAAAAAACAGGAATCTTATTGTGGAAATACTTATACTGCAAAATGGCACAAAATTGTAAGCCTGAGTGGCGGCTTAACATTGAGAAAGAGAACAACATCAGATAAAACTTTTGTAGGCGGTGTTAGGGGATAAAGTAGCGCCTGGCACTCCTGGCAAGATCCATCACTTTATTAGAGGGTTTACTATCTCTGCATCCAAAAATAAAAAAATATCTCTGAATCAGCTCATGGATGTTGTCTGACGCCATTAAACACAATTCACAGAAACTACATGGTTATATCCTTCACGTTAATTTTGACTTTTTACTTATTTGCCACGATAGGCAAAGAAAAACTTATACAATTTTGTGGCAAACAAAGAGCACAAGATGGAATCCCATTTACTTTCCGATTTTTTTTAGTAGGCTAGCAATGGAAGAAGAAAATTACCTGTGCTATTATTGAGGTGGCCAGGAACTGCATCATTGATGCAGGTGCAGGTCACCAGCAACACACCATGGTGCAGGTGCATCTTGTCGCAGTGTTTCTCCTAGAAAATTATATTGTTACATTACGCGACTCTTCAAAATATTGTGCAAAAGAGTTCACCGGCAACTTAGCAAGGTTTACATCATATCGCAGTTTTCTGGACACTGAAAACACTATATGTTAAGAACTACCCATATATAGGTTTTGTGCTCGTGTTTTAGAATGGGACAAGCATAGATGTGTATACAGGGGTGATCTACTCTAGGTAATAATGACAAAATTAAGTCCAACCATGCAAGTCCAAGCTATGTTATTAAGCCCCTGCATCCGTCTTGAACCATTCATCTGCTCAAAGCATCATGAAACTGTTTTTGCAAAACTAATAGACAGAGCATGCAAAGTACAACTCTCAAAATTTGAACAGCCCTGCAGCAAGTTGATCTGCAAGAGCTTAAACATCATATCTGCATTTTATTTCATTTTTTGGCAATAGCACAAGATGAAGAAAAAAGTTGAAACTATATCACTCAATTTCGGACCCAACTGAAAGGAAACAATTTAAAATATAAGCTCAAACTCAATAGAAATCGTAAAAGAAATAAAAAGTTATTACCTTGAGGGACTTGAGGGAATTTTTAGCGAACACATGGTGGGCATCATCCATGGCAACCTGTCAACATCTATGCCCGCAATGGAGGCTTTACCGGAAAAAGTGGGAGGGGAGGCCATGTGTTCTCCTCGTCCCCATTCATCACCGTCAGGCACCACTCTGAAAATTCAGATCACGGTCAAATTCATCACCGGTGAGGGAATGGGGCACCACCACTTTGTCGAGGGTGATGCCTGCTTGCAGAGGGCGGGAGTGCTAATGGGAAGAAGGCAGTATCACAGCTGGTGGTGGGGGGGCGCAAAACTCTCTCTGGCGGGCGGGGGGCTGCGATCGGCGCGACAGCAGGCATCAGGGCTAAAGATGACGCTGCTGCTACAAAGGTTCAGGGCCGCCAGAGGATGTCGGTGCTGGACCTGCACGGGTGTTGCACGCTGCTTCTGTGGCCTGCGATCGGCGGCGACCCGGCAGGTCGACGGTGTTCCACGGCGTGGGTCTGCCGTATGTCAGGAGCTCGGCTGAGGGCTGCGTGCGCCGAAGGCAGTAGGTCGTGGCGAGGGCGATATCTGTGCGACGGGCGTACTCGCTGTGCTTTCAGGAAGGTCCTCCGCTGATTTCGCTCACGTCCTTATTTTTCTCCTCCGAGGAGCGGGCGATGTAGGGAGGAGGTGTCCATACATTTAATCTGGACCGTTGATGGATGAATGAATGAGTACGGAGAGAAGGTTAAAGAGCGGTTTGGTGGTTTATTTGAATGAATTTGAATGGAACAAGTTGGTGTATTAGCGGGGGTAGATATGAATGGTACCCAAGTCTTGGTTTTGCCAACCATTGAGGAATCTGTTCGGTGGCTGCCGGCTGCAGACAACCTCCCCTCCCCCTCCCTCCCAAGCTTCCCAAACTCTGCGATGGCGATGGTGATTGTGAGTGGGACGGCGGTTGCAGACTCTGCAGACAGCAGGGGTGTGCCAATGTCACTGATTCAGAGCGTTCCCTGTCACTCTGCATCTCAGCTCACATGAGTTCATGTTCTGAAACTTGGTGATGTGGAATTCAATTCCCAGCGAGATCACAACGCAGCCAGCTCATGTTTTCATGTGTGCTAATCTGGCGTGATTGACACAGTTTTCTTTGCATGTACAGGGGTTGAGGTCGTTGGATCAGTTGCAGTACTAACATGACATGGATCCGGCTAATATTCAGACACAAGCAGGCTTCTTGCACCCACCACACTTTAGGGCCTTGTCAAGCGGCAGTTTCATTCCCTACACTTTGCAGTTGGTAATCACTGTTTTTACTTGTTTGTGCAACCGAGCTTATACATACTGTCAGGAAGACTTTTTTTTTTTTTTTGAAATAAAAGGCAGGAGCTCTGTGAAAGAACAGAAGGGTTGCGAAAGTGCCACAAGAGGATGCCACGATGGGCAGCAGCCCACCCACCTTGGCCAGCCGGAAGAGCACAAACTTCCATGAGTCATGGTTGCGAACATGGTTTGCAAGCGACCCGGCAGCTCCAGCTTCCCATGGCGGACCCAGGCGAACCTAATGAAAACGGGCAAACAACCCCAACCACGAGAGGCCATAACGGTCATCGTTGCCAAGCTCGGACAAGAGCAGCTCCGACTTCCAATCTTGATCCTGCGCACCAAGCCACGGCTTTTTTGCTTTCGACCTCCGAGTAGTAGTCCGGTCCACGAAGGAGGGGTTAAGCCTCATGTCATCGTTCTTAGAGGCCCACATCCCTTGACGTAGCAGCTCCGACTTCACACTGCAAGCCCTCCCACCGCGCACCAAGCAGGAAGAGGCATCAACGAAAGGCGGCGTCGTGGCGAAATGAACTTCAATAGCGGCGCCTTCGGGAAGGGAGTGGCGTCAGGGGGCGCCCGCGAGTCGCTCATCAAGATGGACCGAGCTTTTCGCCCATGGAAGATAGTGTCGAGGAATGCGGCGCCCTCAGCGAGGGGAGCGGCGCCCGCGAGGCGTCACCGTCGGCGAAGCTGCGCCAAAGATGTCCCCGGCGAGTCAGGCCCGAGGCCGAATTAGCGGCAAAAGGCTGTCTCCGTTATACGTCGCTGCCCCTTTTTGCCATCCAGCGGAACGCACTAGAGAGCCCGCGACCAGCGGTACGCGCGCGCGCGCGCAAGCTGCGTCGGCGCCACGCCCCCTCGAGCTAGGCACACGGGACGGGCAGCACCTTCGCGAGCGCCGTCGTCACCGCCCATACCGCGCCCGAGACATTAAGCCGCCCGGCCTGGAACTTACGACCAACGTTGGCAGCCATTGTTGGCGCCCGGCGCGCGTGCACCACCGTGGGCCCCGCCGCCCTCGACGCGGGACCGGATCCGAGCGCGGGGCCGGAGAACCGGTAATCATGAGCCCAGCGGCGGCCGGGCGTGCATGAATGCAGGGGGTCCAATTCAAACTGGCCTTCTGATATTACAAACGGTGATCTGAGGAGAACTGAAATTACATTGGAAATACCTTTTTTTTTTTCAAGTTCCGTTCAAGCCCCATCATGAACAATTAAAAATCATGTCAAAGAAGAATGGACAATATGCCAGGATTGCCATGAACAAAAGGCACAGTTCACTCATCGATAGCGGTAGCTTGCAAGCATAGAAAATGAGAGAGGTTTGTATATATTGCATGCATGCGGCGACATACAAATTTCTAGAACATTTGCCGAGCAAGGGGCCCGGACGATTTGGCCCCGCTAAGCTCCGTCCGTCGCGAGCCGGTGCAGCGCCCCCACCATGATGGCACCACCGGCTGCCGCCCCACGGCGTGGGGGGCGCCGGATCCGGCCACGGGCATCGGATCCGGCAGCCAGGCCCAGGCGGCCAAGGCGGCGCTAATGGTGGCACCTTGTGAGGGGAAGGGGATGGCCGGTGGGGGAGGACGGAGGCCCCGCCGCCGCCTACTGGCTGCCCAAGCCTGCGGCGGCGCCGTCGCGGGCAGGAGGCGGCCTTCCAGAGCCCAGCGGCTCTCGGCGGCGCCAGCGGGCCGCGGCATCCCATGCCGCCCGCGCCACGCGAGGGCAGTGGAGCATGCCCGCCGCCGCCATCCCGGCCAGCCCGCGGCCTTGCGGCGGCATTGTTCAGCGGCGGCGCCCTTGGGGAGGAGGGAGCGGGCGCGAAGTGGTGGCGGGTTCGCCCGCTTTGAGCCGCTTCAGCGTGGGAGAAGGTAGCGAGGGGAGTCCCATCGAGTCTGATTTTTAAGTTCCCCTGTCAGGAAGACATATGCATACAATTCAAATGTAGAATCGTGCCAGAGCAGATAAATTACTTTTTTGTGTGTGCTGTTCAGTGCTTAATTTGGCACTGTCATTCGGAACAGGTACAAGGTATGACACTTGAAACTGTCTCAGGCGACTTAGTAGCAACAATTGCATGTTTACAGCCCTGTCATATATTTGTATATGCCTGCCCTGGATATCATTTGACAAGCGTCGTATCATAGATGAGTAAAGCTTATTCAAACTTGTGTTTTTTTCCTCCGTCAACTATTGGAGGACCAGAGTTCACTGACAGCGTGCAGATCGCACAGAGTGCTGTTTTACTGAAGTTTCATACCGATTCAGAATTTCAGAGGGTTCCTTCCTATCAGTTACCGTATCCCGTGCATCTCTACCCAAACAGGGAGGATCCAGGAGCGTGAGCAGAGCATGTTCTGAATCTTGAGTGGTGTAGAATTCAGTCTGAATTAGAAATAATCACAATGCAGCAAGCTTATGGTTTGTTGTTTTCAAAACTTGACTTACTCAAGTGTTCTGAATCTCTCGTGCTGATCTGATGTGACTGACCGCCTGAGTCTAATTGTATATATATATATACAATGCTATTTCTGAAACTGCACGAATTTCTGTTTCTTCACCTGCTTGCCATGCCACTAATGTCCCTATATTGCAATGGAGGAGGATCAAGTGAGCCATTGGTTCCAGATACTGCGTGTGGCTAAGATTCATACACAAGGAGCAGATGATGTAGCAGTATCCTTTGGGCCAAGTTGGCTGACCCAATGGTCGATCTGCGCCCACACTTTAGGCCTAGACAGACAGCAGGTCCAGACCAGTATAATTTCCTCATTGGTTGGCCGGCCCAGCATCGCTGCCTGCCTTGCTGTTGACGATCTATGTTTTCTTTGCTTTTTGTGACCTTGTTTTCGCATCATAACTCTTTCTG
Organism: Hyparrhenia diplandra; assembly: GCA_015847255.1. Classification (NCBI taxonomy): domain Eukaryota; kingdom Viridiplantae; phylum Streptophyta; class Magnoliopsida; order Poales; family Poaceae; genus Hyparrhenia; species Hyparrhenia diplandra. Next base: position 12,986 of record JADLZK010000517.1, on the reverse strand, counting down.
AAATGATAGCGTTGATACATAATGTCAAAACCAGTTTGAACTATTTTAGGGGAGGGGTAATTTTATCCAATTTTTAGGTTAAGAGTGGTAAGTTGTTGTTTGGTATTTAAGTTCGGGAATGTTTTTTTTTTTTTTTTTAAAAATTCAACGACAAATTCCGGTGGGCAATAATACTTTTTAATCATTTTCTTTTAAGTTTTGACAACTTATCATACTTCGTTTTCCAACTGAAGGACCGAAAAGCGACGGAAGGGGGGGGGGTGGTGAATAGGAGCCTAAAAAATTTTTTCAAATTTTTAAACTTGTAGCTCTCACACCTCCCTCAAACTCAAACCCGACCAAACAACGGATGATCACAACCTAGATTGCTAGGTGGATGCCTAGAAGATGTTTTAGAGGCACAACGGATCAACGAGAAAAGCCCAACGAGATTGACCAACTCGCTGAAAAAACAACAACACTTCAAAGAAATACTGGACCTCAATACTGTACATGAGGCGTGTCTGGTATTAAATCAGCACCATGAGAAAAAATTGAAAACCCCATCAAATGAATTTGAAAAATCATGAGATTTTAATCCTACTCTAGACACCATGGACAACATCTCCATAAAATTTCAGCCACAAACTCGAGTTTTTGGAATACGGACATGTCTGTTGAATACGGACACGTCGGTTTTGTCGAGCTGAGACAAAAACTGCTTTCGAGCTCAAAATAAGCCTCAAGCCAAAATCCGACCGGAACTTCCTCAATACTTGATCTTTGGTCACAATTTTAAAGCCATAGGATCACGACATGTAGGTGACAAGATTCCCCAAGAAATTTACTTAAAAGGATCTAGTAAATCACCGGGAATTCCAAATCCCCTCAAACCGAAAACCACGAACTCGAACACAAAATTGCCCAAATCCGATGACACAAGAGGTTTGTGATGATTTCCTTTGGTGAAACTCTTTGGTTCTTGGTCAAGAACGGACTGAGACAAATTGAATCAAACAAAATGATTCACAAATGACGAATTGAGCAAGAGAAAGGGGGAAGGGAAAAATAAAACGAAAAACACAGCTCAAGAACACAAATCAAGACACATGAACACTATCCATCGATCCCAAAAGCCAGAGGGCATGCACACACTTACGGGTGTGCTTCTTACAGACAAGATTCACAAATTCTGGACCTCTCACACTCCGAAGAGAAAACTAGAGACTGGGAAAAACTACAATGAAAACACTGAAATGGAGATGCAAGTCCGAGGAAGGGACTGCCTTGATATTTATATCCCAACTCCTAGTGATTGAACTACCCATAGTGATACAATTGACAAAACCACTTGGCCGGGGCATAATGGTGAACTTGGATATCTTTTGATCCGACAGCCCACCGCGTCTTCTCACCGGTAACCCGCCCGACCGAACTCCCCAATGCCGCCACGTGTTGTCCTTCCACGGCCGGAACCTTCACCTAGGTTTTCGAGGCGAAGACCTTAGGAAACCTGAGCTCGTGATTTTTGAGGCCCAAACCACAAAACCGCTTGCATGTAGTGTACCACATACGCATCCCCTCGCTCAGGACACGTGTCACCGCCATCCTCATTTGCCTGCTCACCAAGTCTTACGAGCCGCTTCGCTTCGACTTGCCGCGTCGTATCTTGACTCGATTGACACGGTCAATCCACATGTCCTCGCACTTGTCGATGTCCCAAGTGTCGGCCACCATTGTTGGCCACTGGTGCTTCGGTCCCTCGGGTCCAAACCTCCACGACTGCCCTTCACCGCTCGGGTCCACCGACCGCGGCACGTCCTCCTTGGCCTTCACCTCACCATCAACCACCATCTCCGAGCTCCACATCTGCACACCACAAGCCGAGAGACAACACCAACCAACACACCACATGTGCGGGGGTAAGGGTAACCGATGTAGAAAAAAAAGAAAATAGAATGAAAATGCTAAGTGTTGATCAATCACTCATCATAACTAGTGAACACAAAATGATTAATCAACCATGTGTTACATCCAACTAATGGGTAATTCATTCTTGTTTTCTCATTAACCATATCCTCATTTGTTGATTCTTCATACTAGTTTACCTTCTCAAACTTATTATACACTCCAATAGAAAACTTCAGAATGAGGAACCTCTCCATCTGCTGGTGGCAAGGATGCAAAAAGTCTAAGTTTTTGTGCTCTAGTGGATAGTAATGCAAAATTTGGCCTTGGTACTGTTGGCCAATCTAGGAGCTGTCCTTGTGCATGTCACCTATCATAGTGAGTGAGCTGATTTTTCTCTTTGTCTTTCTCCATTGAAATTATAAAATTGAGTGTTTGAAAAGAACATAAATCATGAGACTAAAACAATCTGTGTTCACATTTAATCCATTTTATAGGATGTGCCCACTACCTTTAAGCAATTGCCACTTCATACATATTGTGTTCATTGATTCCTAGGAAGGAATTAGAGTGAGGTCCACAATTAGTAACTAAAAAGAGATATATGGTGCTAAGGTTGGGTTCAGATCTTTTCATTTGGAGCCAAATTGGTGTGTCATGTATCTCCATCAAATTGATAGTTCCCTCCACCTAATGGAAGATAAGGACCTTGTTAGTTGTAACAATTGCTCATTCATAAGTTGTTTGATATTCATGTTCAAGAGTGTGTTTTTAAATTCAATGGCAAATTCATGTGGGTAAGCTGGACTTTTGCTTTTTTTTTATAAATATATAATAACATTTTATTGTACTTTTGTTTTCAAATAAAAATTCTTTATTGTACATGTTCGTATTCACTACATTTGCATTATTTTTTATTCCACATTTTTCCCCGACACATGAGAGTTGCATACTTTTCATGTCATTTCATTAAGATACAAAAACAGTATAAAGGGTTTGTACAACGGACAACTTGAGTACTAAACCTACACACCCACACCAAAGGGAGCTTACACACATGCCACAAAACATCTAAGACCATGAGTGGACAAAAAACCAGTCTAGACAGGACGGTTAGCAATCCGACAAGAAGTTCCTAGAGCTTAGAAGCTCCAACCATTCCCCATAAACTACGCTCGTCAATTGTCACATCATGAAGAATTCTTCTGACGCATCCTAAAGCAGGTTAGAAGTGCAAACTTTAGAAAGAGGAATCTTCACCTTTTGTTCTTTATGGCAAGGATGCACATATTGTGAGTTTTGTGCGGCAGTGGATAGTTATGCGCAAATTGGCTTTAGTACCTACTAGTAGCCAATCTTGGAGCTGTCCTTGTGCATGTCACTTATTATAGTGAGTAAGCTAATTCACCTCTTTGTCTTCCTCCAATAATTCATTGAATTAGAACATCGAGTGTGAAGAGAACATAAATCATAAGATGAAACAATCTCTGTTCACCTTCAAGCCATTTTATAGGATTTGTCCACACTACCATTTGTGGGATGTAGAGCAACGATTTGTTCATTTGTAAAATGTGACTCCCTTCTCATGTGGATAATTCACACATTACAAATGACAGCTGAAATTATTAGGGTGGCATTCAAGCACGAAATTGGATCAGGATATCATGCGTTCGATGTAGAGCTACGTACTTTAGCTAGAGGACCATGACCTACCTATTCTTGACCAACGTGCTTTTTTAGCAGCAAAGCCGCGTAGTGTAGGTTTGTAGCTTAGTGAATAGTCTCATGCCACGCGCATTCTCCCCTTGTGCAGATCGATCAGGCCGAGAGAGAAAAGTGGATTGATTTTTCTTTTTTTTTTTATCTTAATCTGATAGCCCATATAAATCATATAATTGAACATGGGAAGGAAAATAAACCGTGAGAGGGACAGAAACAACCAGTTCAATTTGTAAGGAAAAATCACACCTAGTTTGGACTATATATGATTTTGGTGACTGAGAAACAACAAGATTATTTACAGGCAGGCATGCGGCAATTTGTTTCTCAATGTGACCAGCCCGTTCTCCTCTCGTGTGCAATTTGTCTTTTATATTGCAAAGTTATTTTCTCGAGAACTGCATGTCATTTTTTTTTGTGACCACGCTAAGTAGAATAAAGTTCAAACAACAAGAAGCAACGGTAACCAAACCATTACCGATGCAAACCTAACCACTCACCGATACATCAATCGATTACATATTGACCAATTTGCGACAAACCAACCCACCCGACAACTTAGCTAGGTCTCCTCGAGTAAGATCCCCTCAAGATTGAGGTCCATAGCGGAGAGGTCGCGGCCTTCAAGAAGTAACTCGAACGGCGCCCTTAGCCGGGCGGCATGCCGCGCTCGAAGAAGGACCTGAGAAGCCCTCAACGGTTCTTTGGAGCCTCACCCAAGGCCCACTTCGAAGCCCAACTTCGAGCAAGAGGTTCGGTCACGCAAAAGTCGCGTTGGCCGCCCTGGGCGCGCCCAGCGATCGCGGCCACGATTTGAGGTGTGGGTGGAGGCCGGAGGCTTGCGCTCGACGCAAAGCGCTGCCCCAACTTGAGAAGTGGTGATGCCAATGGCACACACACCTCGCTTCAATCTCTTGCTATCGGGACGTCGGGCTCAGCGGGGCGTGGGTGGCGATGTGACCTCATCCTCGGGACTCGGTCGGCTCCGAGGGGGCATGTGACAACCTCATCCTCGCAAGACTCCGGGGGATGGCTGCGAGGGGCAGCAGGTTCATCGCAAGGATGGAACCGCCTCGGGCGTCGGCGGTGACGGGCCAAAGGTCGCAAACTCCACCGCCACCGTGTCAGCCCACCGGTCGACTGCTTGGCCAGGGGTGTTAGCGCTGAGACGGGCGTCCTGCAAGAGAGAGGCGACACGAGCACGGACCGCGAGCTCATCAAGCATTGGGTCCCCCGTGGCGGGAGGCCCGCGGCCACCAGGCTGACATGCGAGCATGCGAATTCCTATGATCCGCGTACCTCAATGCGGTGGCAACCTTCGGGATCGAGAGCCGCCTCATTGGTAGACGACAGCGAAGCGTCGAAGGGACCCGACAAAGATCTGTCAGGAGCTAGGGTGTAGCCATCTGCGACTGGATGCCCCGAGCTCCCAAGCCCTCGCCACGGTAGGGCCGCCGCGGCGGTTTGAGAGAGGGAAGTGGGTGCGGGGCGTGGCTCCGCCCGGCAAGGAAACATGGGGGTCTTGGGGTGTCGCGACGACCGTCGAGGCTTGCGATCCCTTGCCGGTGCCTCTTGCTAAAGCAAAGAAGGCAGTGTGAAGGGCGGCGCCTTTGTGCGGTGATGTGACCTTCAACCCGGGCGATTGAAGCATTGGCCACGAGAGAAGGCGGCCCGGCAGCGTCACGGCGGGGAGAGGAGAGGCATGGCGGCGATAGCGCCTACGCCTCACGCAGTAAGCCATCCACGTCGACCGGGGCGGAGGGGGCAGCTCACGCTATTGATGGCGGCCGCCCGGCGGAGCCCGCCGGCTGCGGTGAGAAGCGGGTCGTCGAGGAACATGCGAGACAATTTGCGGACCAAGCGTAATGCGGGCACCCCGATGGCTCCAGCCACCATAGGGGCTCGCCGGCGTTGCTAGACAAAGGCGGCTTAGAACGATGGCACCCACTCCCCGCCTCCTCGTGGGGCGGGGCCGGCCGGCAACGGCTTGTACGGCCGTGGTTGCGACACCGCGACGGCCTCCCCTGCTGGCGACACCAACATCGGTGCCGGTGGCACCGTGGTCAACATGACCACCACCGGGAGTGGTCCGAACGGAGCTCGGGTCAATCCGGGGGGGAGTGGATGGCAAGCCGCGCCCGCCGCGGCGGTGAGGGCCTCGGCTCGGCGACCTCGTCCTCATCATCCGAGCACTCCGAAGTTGTCCAACCACCTCATCTCCTTGGATCTTCTAGCGATGGGGAAATATGGTGCCGCGAGGAAAGAACCCTAACGCGATCGCTGGAGACAACTTCCCCGCAAGCAAGGATAGGGAGAGGAACGTCGGCCACGGGCTCTGACCCGGCAAGGCTGTCGACCAGTCGTGGCGGCGTCCGGCGCCGATGCGGCGTGGTGCCGGTGGCGGATGCATCGCGATTGCCACGACCTACCTCCCCCTTCAAGAAGAAATAGACAACATCTGCCGGAAACTTCTTGTGGGCGGGGAAGGATGGATCCATTTGGGGAAATGCATGGTTGTCGGCCTACGGTATGCCGGTCCACTAGCTTGGGGGCCTGGGCGTCCCCGCACTGCGACTCACTACAATTGCCCTACGCACACGATGGTTGTGGCTTCAACAATGCGACGAGAACCATGCATGGGCGAAGTTACCACCGAGGGTGGACAAGGCGGGTCGCGGGCCTTCTTTGAGATGTCCACTTACACGGACCTCGGCAATGGTCGATCCACCGCATTTTGGGTGGCGGATGGATCCAAGGATGTGCTATCAAGGACATAGCCCCTTTGTTGCTCGGTTCGCTCGCCCGCACCGACATCAACAACACTAATCGGCGCGAAGGGTCTTCAAGGACGAGCTTGGGTTCGCCCGGGGCATATTTGGCAGATCATCGCCCCAATGCAGATATGAGTATCTCTCGTACTCGGGACCAGTGGCACTCGAGCACCTAGTCCGAGAGAGAGGATCGCCTCATTTGAGGTGGTCTAGCTCGAAAAAATACCTCTCCGCATCGCCTTAATAACCTACAGAGGACCTCGCATCCCATCCCGATGCAACCTCATCCGAAGACATGGGCACCATTAAGAGTGAGAATTTTCCTATGGCTATCAATCGAGAGAAGGCACTCGACTCGCATGTATGAGAAGACACGGACTACAAAGCGAGGGACAATTGCTTCCTATGTGATCGTGAGCCTAATCCATTGACCACATCATAGCATCTTGCTCCGGCCTCGGTAGGTCTGTGGACCATCCCTAGCGGTCCTTCGAGCCGATTGCTCGCTGGTGGGAGCCAACTCCACACTGCTGGTGGGAGAACTAGAGATGACGATGGCATGGCAAACAAGCGCAAGCGGGCAGACTCTTTATTCCCCCTTGTGGCCCGGGAGATATGGAAAGAAAGGAACGGATGCTTCCACAACGAAAACTTCGACAACCACCCAGCTAATGTATAGGATCAAGCTTACCGCCCGACCGGTGGATCGACGCCGGGGCTACCAACCTTAGTTGTCTCATTCGCGAGTAATCCGCATGTATCCATATTCGGGGGAGGAAATTTCGTTGAAAATCTGTTAACCTCCCGACAATGTTAACTATGTAAAAACTCTTCTTCTTAAATACAAAGAAACGCAAATCTTTTGTGTTTTTGAGAAAAAAAAATATATTGCATGATGCATAAATTTCTGTGGGGTGGCACGACACGGCCTGGCGGGCCACCGCAGTGTGGGACGGAGGAGCTGGATCGATTATATCTATTTGTATAGTGTCTCATCTAAAAAATGTAGTTATCTCTGGCGGTATAGGGTAGAAGGGAGAAAACATATGTGCATCCCTCGTTAATTCACCAAAGACTCAAGCTAGTGTCAAGAGGCGTTCTTGGCGCTACCGACTCCGTGAGGTCCATCCACACGCCGCGGCAGCACACTTCTGCACCCGATGCATAAGCCATGAACTAGAACCCAAACCGATTTGTACTTTGGAATATAAGGGGAGTGACAGCTCCTAAAGAAAGGTGATGTCCTACAAGAACTTATACATAAGCTCAACTAGAGAAGGCCGATTTCTTACTTGATGAGGAAAAACACCGACGGGACTAGGATAGCACACCGAGATACCCTACCAAACTCTCCCGATGTCCACATTTGTAATCCCTGATTTGGCACTCTTGTTACCTGTGAACATAGGGCTTTGGAAGCCCGGATAAATTGCTATGCCCATTTGTGTGTTTTGAGTGTCTGAACGACTAGAGACCCACATACACGGTGCATGCCATGGTTACAAACCCATTTATTAATGAACGCCATGTCACACTTCTCTTTTTCAAAAGAATGGAAATAGTGCCTTCAAAATTCAAAAAGTACCACATTAGGAGATCAAGAGATTTCATGGTTTCATGTATCTATGGCTGTTGTGATTTTGTGAACACTGTTGATTCAATCACAATAGCACTATCAGAAGTTGAAATTCCAACTTGTTATCGTACACTAAAAAGTGTTGATTGGCAAATTTCTGATGCTATTTTCAATCAACACTGCAAGCTCCATTAATATTTCAATCAACAAGCACCAACATTGAAGCATAAGTTTCCAAGGGTTCCAGATTGGAAACTTCTGATGCTCAAAGCAATATATGTACTCTAATGCTAGTGCCTAGTGGTGAAAAAGTGTTCTGTAGAATCTATATAAAAATAACACTGCTGCCAAAGAATAATAATATAAGTTTTGAAGCCGTTGCAGCTATAAACTTGGGATACTCAAAGTGATCATAGTAGGATATATATAGCAGTGGTTGAATACTTAGATTCACCGGCTACTGGAATTCTTAGCATATATATAGACTAAAAAGTTTTTGGATAATTGGATATTATTTATTCTAGCTTCTGAATGTCTGGATGAAGCCTTCATGGAGCACCATAGACTCGAGGTACCAACAAATAGCAAAGAAAACTATGCATCAATTATTCTGAAGAGACAACGCACTTAAATAGCGAACCTGGTTCCTCTGAATCCATCTTTGTCATTTCCACCACGTCTTGCAAGTCATGAGGCAGCTTCTGCAAGATGCGGACCAAGAAATCCACTAGGCACACAATGTTCAGCGTCGCTTCCTTCCCTTTCCTCCTATCTTGCTGAAGGAGAGGGTTTATGACTTCAGTGACGTGCGTCGAGCGATCTCACCAGGCGCTGCATGTCTTGGTTTAACTCCCCGACGATGCTTTCAGGCGACACAAGTGTTGGTTTGTAACCCCAACATAGCGTATAGTCGAACTTCTGTACAGCCAAGTCACATGGCATGTTCGCTCTGAATATCTTCTTCGTTGCCACATCGTACAACAAAAGCATGTTGGTTGTCGACTGACTATTGAGCAACAATAGAAGTACACTACCACAGTCCCAAACACCGGCAATCGAGCGAAGATACGACTTGGGGGATCTTATATGAGATGATAATTATTGGCTCCAACTGGTAATCCGCTGTGAGCATCCATAATGCTATGCAATGTTGCTTCATGGTCACTAGGCACGGACGATGACCGGACATCTCAATCAGCTGGTACTTTGCTCCCTGGAGATCGCCAGGCATAGCAATGGTGTGCACCGCCTCATTGTCAATGTCGAAAAGCACGCAGAATCATCACACCCATTTTTGAATAGAGGATATAAGTTGTGCCGTCCATGTACAGTGACTTGCTCTTGATGATTTCTTCCTTCACTTCTGCCTCGGATGATTGCACAGTTTCCATGGATAGCACAGTTCGCCCAGTGGCAGTGTTTGCTCGTCGGCGGTGTGTCATGCCGCCGGTGAGTGGACTACCAGCGAATACTCAAAGTGACGTTTTGGGTGGCGTGGTGCTGCGGCCTATAATTTTACCGTGACGATCTGTTAAGACCATGCGGATATAGTCTGTATCTGTCCCCAAGGCACAGGAGCAGCTTGTAGGTGTTGCTCCTCGGGCCGAAACCCAACCTCTAGTGCGAGGAACTGGGTTTTCTTGTACCATAGCTCCTTCCCCTCGGGCAAGACAATATGTTCTGATCTTTCCTCGTCTGAGGATGATGTGTCCTCCTCTGAGGATGATGTTTTCTGAAATACGGGCAGCGCACGTTCTGAAAAAAAAGAGGATGATGTTTCCTTCTCCGACGATGGTGGTTTCGGAGATGGTTACCTCTCCCTCGCGGCGTCGGCGATGGCCGGATTCCAGAGGGTGCACCGCACGGGCGAGAATAGCCTGCGGTAGCAATGAGGAGCGGAACCGTTGCACGTGTTGACGTATTTCTGGTTCCGGTGGTGCCTCCTTCTTTGTGACGAGCGAATCGGGGGCATCACCGCTGCCGGCAGCCTGGCCCCAACCGGCGAGGTGGGAAGTCGTAGTACAGGCTGGGAGGCACGGTCGTGCTCAGGTCTCCTCGCTTATGGGCACCGCCGCGAGGTACGCGACGTGTGGGATAGCAGCAGCGCGCCAAGGCGGTGGAGTCTCCTAAACTCCGGCCGCGGATCAGGCTCCGGTGGTGCCCGGAGAGCGCCGTGCACGCGATCGCTGTGCAGGTGGGTAGGCGCGCCAGGATGGTGCCGACGGTGTCGTCGCGAACGCCTGCCGGGGCTGACGATGCTGTATCGATGGCCGCCTCTTCGCTGCTTAGGGTTAATGCGCCGCCGTTTCTGGGCGATCTCATCTTCCCCTCACCGACCTCTCCATGATGAGTATTTATCGTCATTCGCGTGGAGATCCCGAGGTGGATATATTTCATCGGCCAGCGCATGCCCTCGCTCTATATATGGCAGGCCAATATGGCGTGATATTTTTCTCAAAAAATTTAATTTTTAATTTTAATTATATATATATATACTTATTTATTATTCAATTGAACTATATTTGGAAATCAGAATAATAAACACCAAATATTTAAATTTGTTGGGTTTTGGGTCCACCCTCTTTGATCTCTTCAATTCTATAAAATTAGCAAAACTGTAGTATTACGTAATGGTGTCACAAACCTAAGTAGATTAACCGGCTATGACGCACGTCAACGGCAGCTCCCGGGGCGGCGGCGGCGGCGGGGTAAGCGGCGGTGGTGATGGACGCGATCAGCGTGATGAGACGTAGTGAAGCGTCGGCGAGCGAGGTAGGAGAAGGCGGTGATGACAACCGCAGGACCGCGGCGGCGGGTCGGCATACGTGGAAGGTGGGCGGCGGGCAAAGATCGCGGCGGCCCGGCTAGGTTGATAGAGAGAGAGAGTTTGAGAGACAATTTGTTGTTGGGTGTTACCCCTTTAATTTTTGATTGATCCCAACCGACATACAAGTCTCTTTGTATTTATAGTCGGGGGAGACTTGCATTTAAAGAAATCGTTGATTGATTTTTCTATTTTATTCCTATTTTTATTTCCCTAATAACTATTACTTAATAGCGGCGTAAGAAGCGATGGTGGACGGACGGCGTGACCAAGGCGGACTCCCCTTGCGGTATGGCCCATGGGCCTCATCAATTGGCATTATACATTTCTCCCCTTTCCTTGAACAGAAATGGCCTCAAGGCCGTGTGGTTCTGCCCATTTTATGCGTTGTTGAAGGGTCGATTGAAGCAACATGGTACGAAGATTAAGCCGCATTCACTTGTAGAAGGGAATGGGCCCGAAGATGAGGTTGGTAACCTTTTTCCATTTTTAGTCCGTTGGATGGAAGTCCGTTACTCTCCCCCCCATGAGAACGATGTTGATGTTGGCGAGGTAGTGACTCGTTGTTGTTGAAGAAAACCATCATCGATGGAGAGAAGTTATGTGATAGTTCTCCAAGAAGTTGCTTGTTGTGAGGCACTCCGGGCGGTCATCGGAAGATGAACGCCAATCACATTACCGGTGTCCAAACTGGTGCTCCCGCTTGGAGCTTGTTGGTTCGGCGCTATGCCATGTAGCCTCGAGAACGGGTGTAGTGAGTTGGGGTAGAACGTTGGCCTCGGGGTAGTGATGAGGTAGGCTGGCTGAGAGGATGAGTGCATGTGCCATGTACCTCATGTCATTGTCGGCTGGCTGGTGAGTTGAGCTCCTTGACATCTGTGAGGGAGCGGGGGGCCTTCGAGTTGGTGGGCGAAGCTGTATCGCCGTGCCCAACATGTGGGTGCCTCCGATGTGTTGCGGCTCAAAGCTTGTTGCAGCGTACGCTGGCGGCTTGTTACGTGAGTCGCACGGTAGATGTAGGTAATAGACGAGGAAGCTAACTTGTTTGGCTTTGGAGTTGTCCCGTTGCAATAGCCGAGTTGTTTGTAGCGATGGTTGTTGGGATCGGCCCGTGGTTATGCGGTATGCCCATGTTTTCACGACATAGGTGCTGGGGACCATGTAGGTGTAGTCGATCATGGCGTCATTTTGTGGGGTTGCGCCGAAGTAGATGGTAGTGTCACCATTGATGGGCCGGCCCAAAAGCCGCCCAAGTGAGACACCATGGTAAGGTGTCCCGTTCTCGGTAGAGCTTTTTGCGGTGATGCCGAGGAGCCATAGAAAGAGGAGTGCCGCTCTTGTTAGTTGGGTAGCGGTGTAGCCGATGCTCGGACGTGGTTCTCGATGGCAGGCCTTATCTTTGGATGCGTAGCTTGCTTGATGGTGTTTCTCCGCCTTTGTTGATGTTGATAGGATGTCCAAAGAGATTCAATGGATTGTCGTCGAAGTATAGCAAGGGGCGACCGTGTCATCGGCGGCCCCGGCGAGGCGTCGTTGTTCTCTTTGGAGTTGTTGTCGGCGGTAGGCATGGCGATATATCGTGAAGGATGCCGTGGGGTCATCATCTGTTGGCATCCTTGAGGGTGTCGTTGACATTCATGGCGCCCATGGTAGAATCGCTGCTGTCGGTGTCGCCGATGCCGAGGACGCCGGGGTGGGTTAGCGACGCCAATGGTGATGTCGGATATGTCATTGATGCTTAGGGAGGTGTCGCTATTACATCCTTTGGCGGCGCTCGTGGGGGGCGCCGTCGTTGTCGCCGATGGTGCGGTGTCAAGGCGCGTCATTGTTGACCGGCGTCCGAGTGGCATCAAGTAGTATGGGTGGTAGAGGTAGAAGCTCCCTTGTTGATTGGGGTGGGCTTGCCCTCGGTGACCGGAGCATGTGATGTCCCTGCCTGGGCGAAGATGTTGATGTTGTTGTTCATGTCATCGGTGTTGTCTAGGATGTGGGGGTCGCGACGTCGATGTCGGCGTCGGTTGGCGTCGTCTTGTAAGCCCATATTGATGTAGGTGATCGATTTCATTTCAGCGGTGTTAGCCGAACTTATCTAGACCGTTCTGTCGAGTCTCGATGGTTGGCCTAGTTGGGTAGGGATTTTCAGCCGGCGGTACCGGGTGGACACTGCCGATCGGTGGCCTCCCTCGATCGATCCGGATTTGAACCACAG
>JADLZK010000516.1:0-12216 GCA_015847255.1 Hyparrhenia diplandra | reverse complement strand
GATGGGACCGATCAACATACCAAGATATGCTTGACATAATTCAGGGGTAATTGCAGTCTCTTCGACAATTATATATATATGCAATAATTAATGGTCTAAGAATTTTTTTATTTTATTACTCGTGGTTTTGGGCAGAAATGGTTCTAGAAACACAATATGACCAATTGCCAACCTCAACTAAGTGTGCGTACTCATTCCCGTGAGTACTATGTGGTTACCTTAATTCAATTCCTTATTCATAGGTCATATATATGATGATATACTCCTTTTCTCTTAAAGTGGGGGTCTAAAGGCAGCCAGAGGGGACTAATCTCTGTGGATTATATTGTTGTGAGAACATCAGGATTTTTGTTCAAGTTACACCGAGCATGAAAAGGTACGTTTAAACATCAAACTCATTTTGTTATTAGCGTTAAAATTTATATAACTAATCATAGCATATATATATATATACTAATACTTTTTTTATTTAACTCGAATTGCGGACAAAAAAGTTGATGGAGAAAAACCTTAGAAGTTCACCATCTAGAAGCCATGCAAGAGAGCATTGCAGGATTTATCAATTCAGGTCTTAGCGCACGATGGCGAGTTCTACTACAACCCCGAAGACAAATGGGTGCCAAAAAGATGTGGTCATGACACTTTTAATATGTAATCGAGACATGAAATATTTGTGGACTTGAGTTGTGTAATCGAGACTAATATATTTATGGACTTAAGTTATGTAATCAAGACTAATATATGTAATCGAGACTAATATATTTGTGGACTTGAGTAATATATGTACTTTTAATTATTAGTTAATACGTGTATAATACTTGTATATGTAATTTGAGACAATAGCAAACCATTAATTAAAAAGAATTAATTAAAAATCAAAAATAGGAATTAAAAATGAAAAGAAAAACAAAAAGAAAAAAACAATCTTTTACTCCGGTTTAGAAGCACCAACGGGAGTAAAGGTTCTGGCTGGCCACGTGCGGCGAGGAGCTTTTACTCGGTTGGTGTTTCCAACCCGAGTAAAGGTACACCTCTATTCCAGGTTCCAAACCCTTTACTCCCCAACCCCTATTCCGGGTAGCATTACCGGGAGTAGAGGGGGTTTCGAACCCGGAATAGAGGTCAATCCTGCACTAGTGTAGTTAACAAGTCCATTTGAACTTCGGATTTTTGTTTTGTACACAACTCCACGACACCTTGAACATGGACACGGTGCAGTTTCTGATGCATATGTGCCTTCAAAAAAATAGTATCAATAAATTTCTCGAGTCCTGCTTGCCACTCATCTGTTGACCGATCAGGCAACAACATCCAACTCAATCACCATCTTGTGCCATTTATTATATCTTCCAAAATGTCACGAGATTGATTTTTCCTGAACCATGTTTATTGAAGGAACCACATCAAGATAGGGAAAAAGACAACAAAGAATGATCTATATGGTTTTTGATATAAATAAACCAAATTTGTTTCTATAATAGAGATGGTCTCTAGTTGGACACAAGTTTAGATGAATTAATGCGGGGTATGTAAGAAGCACAATCCAATTTATGGTAGAAAACATTATTCGCTCACTTTATTTGTTTCAGTTAACTAAACCTATCGCAACTGAATGTCTAAACTTTTGATTAATTTTTGTCTAGCACGCTACAAGTACCTTAGGTAGAATTGGACTAATGCAATAATGCATGCATACGTACGTGATGCTCCTCTCTTGCTGGTCGATGATGGTTGCCCGGCCGCTGAACGTCTGTTCTCTTGCTGGTCGATGATGGTTGCCCGGCCGCTGAACGTCTGTTCTGGTCGATGACTATTGTGGTCGATGATGGAGGGCACACCGAGGCTACACCAGGGCACCACGACGTTGGCTGCAGGGAGTTAAAGGGCAGGCACGATATTTCGGAAATTTTGGAAATATCGGGTCAAATTTAAAACAAATTCAAAAATGCGTTTTTAAAAAAATTTGGCATCATCTCACTGAAAAAAACTCCCAAATCCATCTCCATCATAAATTTATATAACATGAGCGAAACAACACAATATATCGCATAAGTTGTGAAGTGATAATACAACGGGCTCACGGTGGGCAACTTGCAAAAAAATATGTTAGTATCATCGAATGTGTTAGTGAGAAAAAAATTAAATAGATTTGAAAAAAATAAGTCTTTATTAAGACTAGAGGATATGGAGATTTTTAGGATGGTTTGGTGTAATTTTTTTGAGTGAAATATGAATTTAGCCAAAAAATTTTTACCGATATAAATTTTTTTCGGACCTCACTGAAAAAATACGATATAACGGAAATTTCGACGATATTTCGCTGAAAAAATTTCACAGCGATGGCGGCGTGGCTGCAGGGAAGGGGCGATGGCGGCGTGGCTGCAGAAAAGAGGCCGCGACCACGTCAAGGAGTAGATCGAGTGGATCACGTACCTAAAAGAATTATTATTAGATCGATCCTGTTTCAATACCTAAACAGGTCTCGATTACTAGATATACGTTTCTATGCAAACCAAAAACTACAAATGTATATATATGGTCTACTGGTACCTAACTAGCCTGTAAACCTTGAGGTCTCAAGGTCAAAAACGTTAGAGTGCCATTTTTTTATATTTTTCTTGCGAAACATTGTAGCGTTTTTTTGTTCATTTTTGCTGAACCGGTGGTTGAGAACCTTTGGTATTGCAACCATGCAACGAAATATGTTCGCTGCAACAGAGACAAGGTATCGCAACCATCAAGTAAAGAGTTGCAATATTATCTTACTATTGCAACGACAATACAACAATCCGCAACGCAAGTTAAATCGTGGCAATAGTGACTATGTATCGCAATACTTAAGGCCACGAAAAAATTACATGGCAAAAACTTCATATATTGCAACCGAAACTTCGAATGGTTGCAAAAAATATCCTCTATTGCAACGAAATCTTGTCATTGCAAAAAGCGTGGCATAAGGGTCAAAAAAATTAGTAGTGAGCAGTGCAGGATCAGCGACGAGTCTACTTTGTTCTTCGTTGATGGCTTGTGGGCATGAGTGTACTTCGTTCTTCCAATGCAGGGGAGTTGCTCACGAGTTACAGGTGACGCCCTAGCTAGATATAACAACTGTGAGCAGGTGACACCTACAACTAATTAATGGTAGCTTTTGGAAGTGTGCGCAGCGTCGTAGGTGATGCATATATGGTGTGCATATGTTCAATCCTTACCTAGCGGTGATGTTCAAGAAAGCGTAGATCTGGATGGAGCGAAGGCCGAGATGTTTTTAATTAGTTGTAATATAATCCGTGTGTTATAATGCTCACTTCGTTTCGATGTCGACCATTAATTCTCGCGCGCGCTATGCAGCCATGGCCGCCGCGAGCACCGGCCGGCATATGGCTATAGTTAGCCGCCTCTCGGGCTGAACTCTCTCCCTTCTTTCTTACCTTGCCACCTCGAGGTTCGTCGGCGAAGGCGCGCTATTCCTGTGCCGTTGAGGTCACCTTTGGAGCATCTGCCGTGTCCGCCCGGTTCCACACGTCGGCCGGCGCGGCGTTCGAGCTAGCGTTCACCCGCGACGACAACAACCCCTCTGCGACCCGGATCCAGCCTTGGCCGAGGTTTGAAAGCCGTTTACGCGCATTCTGATGCCTCCATCCGTCCATGTAACCTACGGCCCTATCCTCGGTCGGCCGGGAGGGAGTGTCGGCTCAGCTCAGCGCGCCACATGACGTCGGCGTCGAGGCTGTGATGGCGAAGCCCATTGAACCCGCTCATCAGATAGCATAGATAGGAACACTAGGTTCAGGGATCATGGTGTTGACCTCCATCGCTAGAACATCATCTCCGTGTGCCGCGCCATGATGGACTTCTCCTCGAGGGTGATTCACTTAGATTGGCGCGGTTTCTAAACGAGGGGAACAGTCGAGCATAAATGATAGAAAACTAAAGATTAACACGCATCATATTAAAATTAAGCCAGGTATACTAAAAGGAAAGCAGTATAGCAAATTAACGAAAGATAAAAGAGATTGCCGTGCAACAAATTAACCAACAATGATTCCTTGGCAAATTAACCACCATATTGAATCATTGTTCTTACACATCCACAAACGCACCATCCGGATAAATAAATTAACATAAAAAAGCAGAGAGAGAACCTAGGCCGCCTTCTTGGCCTTCATTGGTCGGCTTCACGGCGACGCCTTCTGGCCCCTCCTCCTCCGGTTTGGTCATTTATCCCTCGGTATCGGCCCGGTCGGTCTGGAGCGTAGGGTTGACCCCTCTCCTCGAGGGGCAGATTCACCTTTGGTAGGCCAACATCGGAAGGCCGGGCCGTTCGGCTTGTGAGGGGCGAGGCGTGGGCGCTCCACGGCGAACTTCATCTCCTCCGGGTGGCGGCCATGTCGACGATCGTGGGCGGCCCCAGTCCCGGCTTTCTGTGAGAGGGGCACGAAAGAGAGTTAGTGTTGGATAACGGCGGGCGGGGTATAAATGTGGCGTTTCAAAACACGGTTGCTCGGAGGAAAAAGCATGCCGTGGCCAGCTAAGCCCAATGGCCGTCTCCTCGGCACTCACGGCGGCTATATTTTCCAAAGCACAGCCAGGCCCGTTAATTGTTTGTTTTTGACAAATTTTACATTGAACAAGTTAAGATTCAAATCAAATTTAAGAGCTATTTAATTTTAATGCTCTTTGAGCTGAAGCAGCTTGCAGTCGAGGGGAGAGAGGGGGCAACACCGCGGCAATAATATATAATTTATTAATATACAAAACAAAAAAAACAGAACATATATTAAAAATGATAAAAAAAAGGAGGAAGGCGTAGGCCTAGTCCTCCTCGTCCTCCTCACCGGTAAGCGTCATCCTTCTTAGCCCAAGGCCTTGAGGATGATCAAGGTAACTCTTCCCACCTTGGGGCGTAGTGGTTGATCTTTTCATCTAGAGTCGATCCACCCTTGGAAGAAGACCATGGCCGTCGCCCGGCTCCTTGGCTTCATGAAGGCAAGGGAGGAGAGCGTCGGGGTGAAATCCTCTCGATTACCTCCACGATAAGCGGCACGCCGTCCGGCAAGCTCATCGGTAGCTGCTTTCTAAAGGGAGCGCGGAACCTCATGCGGTCGCTTAGGAGGCGGGGCGTGGGAGTCGAAGTCATCGTCAGTCGGACCGGGGGGTCGGACGCCAACACCTCCACCCACCGGATCCTTGCCCTTGCCCTCCAGCGGCCTCCATCTCCTCCACCCAAGTGGCTTGTTGGATCCACGAGCTGAGCGACCATGGGCGTGATGATTCTGAGAATGTGGGCGCTTAGAAGGCTGGAAGGATGAATGCCATGATCAGTGTGTACTTAAATAGTGAGTTAGCCGATTCTCCACTTCCCCACGATCGAACACGGCGTCAGCATAGCCAGCTGGAATTCCGCGATCGAGCGCGGTAGTTTAAATAGCGGGCTAAGGGTGTTTAGCGGTTTACCTCCTAAAAAGCGACTATAGCGGGCGGCTAAATTAATACTTATGAGACAGGAAATAAGCGGCACTGCCTCGAAGGCTATAGTGGGCTATTTAAAGCAATTAGTGTACGGGGCTCAAGAACTTCCCAATTTTCCTTTTAATCTCGAGTCAAAACTTGTAACTAGTCTTTCTCCCTCCACAGGTAACTCAAAAATTGATGGTTTGCTTTCCTAATTTTTTTAAAAAAATCATGCTCTATCGGCGATTGTATTATTATTACTTGTATTACTATTTGTCATGTTTCATCAATAACATTTGAAATTTGAATTTCAAAATTACAACTTCAAACAACATTTTTGGAGCATCTAATGATTTGGCCCGAAGAAAAGTCATGAACATATAAAAAGTTGTACAACTTCTTATGATGTACACCTTTACAACGGTCATTTCTTCACCCCGACTGACGTCCACAATAACATTGTTCACAAGATTTTACATCCACATATAGTTTATATGAAACTTCACGAGAGACATCTCTAAGATTTGTGAACAATGTCTAACACACTATGTCGGATGGAAACAACCAAATTAAAATAAATTAGTGAACAAAGTGTTGGAAAAACAAGATACTGGACCGTCTTTGGAACAAAGGAGTCTATAGTAGTGGGCGTCCCAGGTCTTACGTTCTCGTCGGCCCGATCGGTGCCCCTCGGTGGTGGTGCTGATTTGTTATGTGAGAAAATTACTCTTGGTGGTGGCTTTTGTTTGTGAGAGAAAAGCACTCTTGGGTGGTGGCTGAACGGCCCGAATGGAAACGATCGGTCTGAGTCCTTTGCCCGATCACTTCTTGTGACTGCGACAAGATGGGGCCGAACGGCGGTGGCGAGGCGTGGGCCCCATTCTACGGTGTGTAGGATCATAAGGATTCACATGCAGGGTGTGTATAGGCGCTTTGTGTAGTATATAGATGAGTCGTAGGAAAAAGCGCTAGCCCCAATTTTTGGCCTGCAGCAGCGTCATGTCGCCATTGTGCGGGAGTGCCGGTGGCCGATCATTAAGGCGTGTTTGGTTGCACCGTGGCATCGGGCCCGGCTCGCATGGCTCAGCTGGCCGGGTTGGTTTGGCCATGCCAAATGCATGCAGCGGGCCCCTACGTTTGGTTACTGCATGAACCCAACCGGGCCCGACTAGGCTGTTGTTTGATGCGGTGCATTTCTTGCGTGAGATTTAAATTTATGCATGCATGGTTGTTGTTTGGTTGCCTGCATACATGCTAGTTGCATCACATTCAAATTGTCTGAAGCTACAAGCCCGATCACAATAAAAGTAACTAGTCTTTTACCATAGCTTCAAACTAAAAACCTATGACTACAACAATAATTAGGACTACTACGAGCACTAGTAAACGATTGCAGCGATCTCCAACGGGGTTGGTTTCTGGTGGATTAACAAGTGGTAGTAGAAGGGGTGGATCCACCTGGCATCCCACGACCGGTACGCAAAAGCTTACCGGCCTCCACTTTTGTGTTATATTTCTGTAGCAATTTCCACTGGAACCTATGTATGTTGCTCGTGTGCTTCTTTCAGTTAAGTACACCCGGGTTCCACTGCCATGATGAACCACATACCATGCCATTGCTGCAAAGAAACAAATTGTAAGGAAACATAACACAACATGGCTTATGTGTGCTTTCGAGTTCATGTAGAAACATCATTGGCTAGGTCATGTGCTCGGAGTTATAGGAACAATGATCACGACCCTAAGGCATGTGCCAAAGTATAGGAAAAACACCACGAGGCATATAGGGCATGTGCTCAGATTTTATGAAAAAAAACATCACAGGCAATAAGGCATTGTAATCCTAGGCTAGGGTTTCAAAGAACAAGGAGAGAGGAAAAAAATCACTGAGAGAGGAGGGCTCAGATCACTTTGCAACACAAGAGAGAGAGAGAGAGAGCCTCGGATCCACGGTCTGAAGAAAAACCGAGGCGGAGAACGGCGGAAGCGGAGGAGGGAGCGAGGGGATATAGAGCGGGGTGGCGCGAAGGGAGGGAGGAAGCCCTAGAGTTGTCATCTCGGGGCGGCGAAATCGCGGTAGCGGCCGCCGCGAGGAGCACGGGTGAGCTGGCCGGGGGTGCGGCTCGGTCGGCGGATTCCTCTCGAGCTGGCCGTGGAGCACTTTTTGCACGAAGGGAGCTGGCTCGGGGACGAGCAAGTAACCAAACGCGGGACCTTTGCCTGGCCAGAACGGGCTAGCACAAACACGCCTTAAAAATCACGTCTACGCACTTGCGGCCTGCATCACTGCAGGTTTAACTCACCGCGCCTATCGGCTCGCCCATGCTGGCCATGGTGTTGGCCTTGGACTACATATGGGGAACATGCTTACGAGAAGGCCTTCGGACTCAAGAACTCGATTTTTCTTTTTAATCTGTGGCCAAAACTTGTAACTAGTCTTTCTCCCTCATAGTAACTCAAATGTGATAGTTTTCTTTCTATTTTTAAAAGAATAATGTTGTATATATCAAGATATTGTATTCTTCTTTGCTATTACTTTTGTCATGTTTTTATTGAGAACATTTGAAATTTGAATTTCAAAATTACAACCGAGACAACATTTTTTGGTTCATCCAATGATTTTAGGAAGAAGTCAAGCCGTAAAAAGTTGTATAACTTCTAAAGATGTACTCAACACCTTTTTATATTGGCCATTTCTTCATCAGAACGATAATCGCGATAACATTGTTCACAAGATTTACATATCTCATATATAGTTGATGAAACTATGAGAGCCGATTTCTAAGATTTGTGAACAATGTCACTAACACTACTATGTCGGATGGATGAAGCAAACAAAAATGTAGATCTTGCTAAGTTACGAAACTCTCTAGTTGAAAACTTTTTGGTTTGACATTACCTTGTAAAGGAAATCTAGGTCTCAATTTCAAAAAAATGGAAATTGAAATTTAAATGTTTTAAGTGACCTCGGATAGACAAACCACCAACATGGCGATTGTAACTCTCAATTATCCATGAAACTTTGTAGTTTACAACGTTTTGATTGGCATCATCTTGTCATGGAAAAACATGTAGCAGTTGAAAACATTTAACAGAGGCGGCGCATTGGGATATATAGTTTCGTCCCGAAGAAAAGGCGTCTTTGCCCCCATTTCCTTGGGCGTGTTCAGCGCTCCGTAGTCATGTCAGTCACTCGGCTGATTCTGGCCAGAAGCGCCAACCACGTTCACCTCCCACCACGCCCAGGCTACCAACAAGAACCTAATTTTTTCTTTTAATCTATGGTCAAAAACTTGTATAACTTCTTAAGATGTACATCTTTTATGTAGTCATTTATTCATATGATGATGATCGGTAACACTATGTCCCGAGATTTACACATGTGTCATAGAGTTTATGAAAGTAGAACAAATTTCTAAGATTAGTGAACAATGTCACTAGCACTATGTCGGATGGGGGAAACAACCAAAATAAAATTTTAGGTCTTGCTAAGTTGTGAAACTCTCTAGTTGAAAACTTTTTGGTTTCACATTATCTTGTAAAGATAAACTATATATATATAGGTCTCAATTTCAAAAATTGGAAATTGAAATTTAAATTTTAAGTGGCGTCGGATAGACAAACCACCTACATAATGATTGTAGTTCTCAAATATCCATGAAACTTTTATAGCTTACAACATTTTGATTTGAGATCATCTTGTCATGGGAAAACATGTAACGGTTTGAAAACATTTATCTTATTGAGGCAGCGCCTTTGGGACACCTCCGTAGTGTCGCCGGCGTGACCGCCAATAACCCATGCCTGCACCGTCTTCGCACCGCGTTATGGCGACCAACTCTTCGCGCACAAAGCGTAGCTAAGAGCGCGCCCCACCAAAAAGCACCGGCCCGGCGCCATGGAAAACCTTCCGGCGTGACATGCTTGTAAATTGCGATGGTGTCTCAAGGTCTCGAAGAATCCATGGAGGACCTCCACAATCGCGGGCCCACGTTCCGCAGATGAAAGCGGCGTCGTGGCGACCCTGGTGGGACGGACATCACATTGACTTGGGTGTTGTCTTTGCCGGCGGCGAGTTTGTAGTGGCGTACTACTCGCTCAAGTATCGCGAGAATCTTATCATAAGCTTCGCCGCCGTCGGCAACGGGCGTGCTTCGCCGGCATGTATGCCATCTTCGTCGAAAAGAGCCTGCCGCGGAATCACGCCCTCAACTCGAGAAGCTGCGGCGCGCCCGCGTCGAGGCATGAAACCGCCAAGTATGTTCTTGCTCTTGTGCTCTCTGGGGCCAACACGGTCTGCGAGACGATGACTATCGTGGCGGTGTTGCGTGAATCAGCGACCACCGTGACGGCGGCGGACGTGCGCGAGCTGCGAGGCCCCGGAACTCCGGTGAACGGCCCTGCGACATGCATAAGATTTCTTGAGGAGCGACTTGATGGCGAGCACATATACGCCAAATTGGGTAGAGAATACCGTCCTCGGCACCCGGTGCCTCGCCATAACGGGCATCGGTGCGGAGGGCGAAAGCGGTGCGCCGCCATTCACGGATGGATAGATTCATTTCGGGCGTGGAGGATGTTGCGGCGGAGTGTGTAGGATCCTCAAGGAGTGTGAAAGTTTCTTGTGGTGTTGTGTGGGCACTATAAGCGAGTTTTTAAATTGGGATTGATCGATCTACTCGATCACATGCGTGATGAAAAGTTGGATGTTTTGTTAGTCGTAACAATGCATATTTTCCAAAAGTGACGAAAGCCGGATTCCTAACAAATTTTCGTTTTGGGGCGAGATTCCCAAATTCAAAAAAATGGTTCGATTCCTAAGACAAACTTATTTAGGGGCCAAATTCTAATTCTCCCTAGTCCTTCCTATTACTCCAAACAATGTTTGAAATTTCAAAATAGCACACAAATTCTGATCGCCCTTTTACATTACTTAGTGGGACCATGGTGTGCATCGAACACTCTCGGTTTGCCACCTAGGATTCCTTATAGTGCTATGGAGCGATTTTCTTTCATGATCTCTCGTCTCTTCCTTCTCCCATACTACACCTCTTTGTACTAGTTAGTACTCTTCTCACCTCTTCTCGTCTGACTTTCCAAACTCATCTCAACCAGACACAGTGGAAGCGGTCCGACACGGGGTCTGCCTCGCCTTCGCCTTCATCTCCATCACCGGGCAAGTGGTGCTCTTTATCACATCCATGCGACTGGTTTTCATGTGGTTTTGGAAACAACAAATCTGAAGTTTTCTTTTTTGGTGGTTGCGGTCTGGATCGAGGAGTCCGGCGGATTCGGATCTTTGCTTCATGTGGTCTCGAGAGTCCGGTAGCTCCCGATCTCGTGTTTTAGCTAGTGTTGGGTTGGGAAGGGGGCGAAAGAAAATGTTGCAAAAAACACATCTTCTTGGGTAAACAACTGAGATCTAAAAATGCACTTCTTTTGAAGTTTTTTTAGTGGCTCTAAAAAGGTTTTGTTTTGTCTTGTATATTTGTGTGATTCATGCTATAGCTTGTACAACCACAAAGACCTGCAGCCAGGAGATTATAAAGTATGGGTCTTGGAGGGTCGGCCAGGCGGGGCCACTCCCCTCTCCTCGCCCAGTCGAGCATTTTTAAGTCGCGCTTCGACTCGGCTCAAGCAAGTTTGGCAAAAAGCTTTTGCTCAGGCTCCTCCTGCCCCCACGGCTAGGGCCCGCACACCACCCTCTCCCTCCCTCTCCCTCTCACGACATTTGGGCCATGTCGCTAGAGGCCCAGGAGCTCGATTTTTAGGGCTCCCAGGCTCAGAGCTCTTGCGCGCTCTGATTGCCTTCGTAACAGGTCTTGCTTCCTCTTTTTTTGACAATGTTAAGCTTGCTCTTGCTTCATCTTGTTTCAGATTGTTGTGTCTCATGGAATACTATGTGCATCGACCAAAATCGGGCGTTAACAAAACAGCTTTGTTCTCAGTAATGTTGTTATATTATCAAAAAAAAATTGTTAAAAATTTGGAATGCTACGGCTCTCAAAAGAATCTTCATGAACTGTATTTACTGGATTTTATTGCATTGTGGCTCAACAAACGAATTGGCTGATTTGTTCGTAAAAAGAGGCAAATTTTGGCCTTGTGTTGAAATTTGGCATAGAACACTCACCTCTACTCTCTCTCTCTCGTCCGAACAAGCATGTGAAATGACTCCATCATTGACCCACGATGTATAGTACACCTAATGGCCTGCGGTGTTGAGGCATGTCATCATGATGCGATTCTCTGAGACCGATCTTTGCAGTGCGAGATGACAACTGCGAGGATGGGCCGGAGCGGCGGGGAGTTTTTATATATATTCCCAAAAAGTTTTGACCAAAATCTTTTCCAACAAGCTAATGTCTACGGGGACTGTGGCTGGCGGAGCGGCCAGAGCGGCGATGCCCGGCGGCGTGAGCGGCTTACGAGGTTCCTTGTGTCATGGCGTCGGATTAATTACACTAGATGAGCATGGCCACCGGTGGGCCCGACAATTTAAACAACAACATGATCATGGTTCCGGGCATGTTGAGGGCCCCATAATTTAAAATACCTAAAAAATATTTTTAGCCCGACAAACAAAAATCTAAATTAAATTCCGGAATTACACTTAGTAAATTTGTTTCAATTAATTCTTCAAACAAGACATCACATGGATATAGTATTTAGATAAAATTAGCAGGTGGAGGCCACCGATGGTAGTTGGGATAAGAGTAGGACAAACTTTTTTAGGGGCCAATTCTAATTCTCCCTAGTCCTATT
>JADLZK010000515.1:0-254624 GCA_015847255.1 Hyparrhenia diplandra | reverse complement strand
CTGTGAGACAACGTTTTGAGCTAATAAAATTTACTAGTATTTGTCATATAAAAAGAAATATGCGTACATACTCTATTCGCCTCAAAATGTCTGTCGCTTATGCTTCTGTCAAACTAACAAATTATATATTTAAAAAATATTAATACTAATTATACATAATTTAGTATTATTAGAAAGATTCTAAATTTAATTTTTTAAAAAAAATTATTTAAAAAAAATACAAATAGTGCACGTGTTTTGAATAAATTAAGTCAATTTTGTGGGGAAAAAAAACCGAAAACGGTCCATTTTGGACGGAGGGAGCGAGGATGGGGAGGAGTAGGGAGGAGTAGAGTAATAAGTACATCCATTTTTTTGTAGGGGCTATGGCTGGGCTTCACTGTATCTGAGCCACTGCGTTGAAAGCGACTTGCCGCTCGGTCACTGATATCCGAGCCACTGCGTTGAAAAGCGGCCGCCGCCTGGTCCCGCAGCTGCTGCTTCGCTGCCTCGTGCGTACCTCGCATGCACGCCATCTCCACTCGTCAGCATGCGGCGGATGCATGCTCGCAGCCCGCGTCCGTGTGTGTTGGCCTCGGCCTCCGCGCGACAGTTGCGGCTCATCGCCTGTGCTGCTAGCTGGTGCTGTACATACTTGTGCTGGATCGCCAGCGTTTGTGCTGGATTGCATAGCATCATAACTTATGAGCTGAGACATGCATAAATTCAGTTAAGATGCCACTCATCGGTTTAGCTAGGAGCTACTATAAATTTATGTTTATTTAAGTTGAGATGCCACTCATCGGTTCATCAATTTATCTAGAAGCTACAGATTTTGGAAACTTTATTTAAGCTGTGTTTGATTTGCTTCGATGCAATACAGTTGTGTTGAATCTGCAGGCTAGCAGGACAGTGCGTTCCATTTGCTAGCAGACTGGCTTTGCGGGCTGCCGCTACAACCTACAAATTGAAAGTGGCCAGTTGTGGGCTGCCGCATCAGCTCACTTGGTAATTGCGGTTGATGCGGACGCGTTGTGGGCTGCCCAACGCCGCCCCGCTTGCATCCTGGCCCAGAAAGGTTGATGAGGATTAGTAGGATTTGTAGGGTGTGTTTGGTTTCCTGGGTTGGTGTAACCGGCTATCTCCACCAAACCTGGGTAGGTGGAAGCTGGCTTAAGCAAGCCAAGACTAGTTTGTTTGGTTAGTAGGTTGGTTCTAGCCTTGGAGTGTTAGATGTTGTTTGGTGGCCCAATTGCATTGAATCCTGGCACCGCTCGTTTCCCACGGTGACCTTACCACCGCGACGCTCGACGCGGGTTATAAAAGTCGCCACCAGCTCGCTCCTATCATCCATCTGCCTTCTCCACTCATCCCCATTCGCCTCGAAGTCTTCCGTCTCCTCATCTTCTCCGTCGCTCTTCCCCTCGCCCTCGCTTCGTCGGCGAAACCCTAGCCGGGTGGCGGCGATGAGCTAACAACTCCGCTGAAGGTCGGTCTGCCGCACTGACGAGGAGTGCCCCGTGAGGTCCAAGGTGCACCTCGCGTCGCCGCATACGGAGCCCTGCACCGCTCCTCCGGCGAGCAGCTCCGCACTCCCGGCTCCTCCCGGCGTCACGGCCCGGACTCAGCGGCTGAGCGTCCGGCACATGAGCACTTCGCAATCGGCATTTCTTGTGCTTCTTGTAAAGCTCCTAGAGTTCTGAGATCGTCCTCGCTTTTCGCCCCATTAGTGCTCGATTCTCGCCTCTCGATGCAGTAGCGATTAGGGCTTTACAATGGCCAGTTTATCTTGGATTAGTGGTCCATTCCGCTGGATTGTGGCATCCATTAGGGTTTTACGATTCGCCTCCTCTTGGATTAGTGGTCCATTCCGACGATTGAACACGCATATGGTTTTACATTGAGTCACGAGAGTGGATTTACGGGTCGATTCCGGCGAATTGGTGCTTGGATTATGGTTTAGATTCAGCTCTTATCTTTGATTAGTGAGTCGACTCGATTGATTGTAAGCATGATTCGGTTCTAATCCGTGAGGTATAACGCGAGATTTCTAATATTTTCCCCACATTTGCGAAAGCGAAAGCAGCGTATTCCAGCGGAGACGTCGGGCGCAGTCTAAAGGCCATCTCGCTTTCATATCTTGGACCGGGCTTGGAGAGGTCAGCATACCCTCACGCAACCATGGGCTGCACCGCAGTCTGAAGAAGGCATGGGGTGGAAGGAGCACAGTGCGCGCCGCTTTCTCGGGATGCCCACGCGGAGGTTGCCTCTTTTCCTTGTATCCTTACACATCCCGGAAAGTACTACATGCTGCTCACTCTGTTATCGCTTTGAAATGAATGTTTTCATCCGTTTCTAATGTGCTTTGCACATACCGTTTAAGTGCTTGTGATAGGAGGGAGACCCGGTGCCCGCGTATGTCCGCTGGATGGACAAACACGTGGGCCGAGGCGTGTGAAGAAGACCTTGAGAGAAAGCTACTTTGGAGGGAGGTCAGCGGTCGCGCCCGGGAAGAACAAGCCTCACACCAACCGTGGAGGCTCAAAGTCAATAAGGCCAGCGGCAAAGGCCGCAGAAGAAGGGAGCTGGAGGTCGGGCGTAGCGGCGCACCAAGAGGGTTGGCGGAGCCGCAGTGTGCAGTGAACTACCACTACTGGACCATCTACGCCGCCGTGGACAAGAGCAAGCTCATGCTTGTCATCTATGGAGGCGGGTGATCGTCGCTCGCCGCTGCCATCATCTTCAAGAAGGCTGCAGAGAAGAGGCGCGCAGGAGCATGTGCTGTCGGGAGCTTTTGCTTAGGTTTTCGATATGTGAGTCATGGTGGTAGAGTTCAAAGGTGACACGCTGACCAGTTTCCCAGCAGCATTTGTGGTTTCTCAGCACTTTTGGTTTTCTGGCCCTTGAGACGACAGCAGATCCGGGGTAGTGGTACCGATAATCGGTGATGGTTAGGTAGTTCTCCGGGTTTGGTGACAAGTTTGCCAAGAAAAACTAATGCTGCGTTGGCAATGCCTTTCATAGGCTGCTTTTGAATGTCTTGTAAATGTGGCTAGAACTATGGATAATCCTAGGTGCCGCCGAATCGATGTGCTAGCATTAGAGCCATGAGTGGCAATGTGCTTCAAGTGGTGCCTCAGGTGGCAATGTGTGCCCGAAGGCCATCTCGTTATGTCATGGAAACCTTGGTGATAATGTTATGCAAAACCATCTAGTTTGCATTCTTATTTGTGTGAATGTTATGCTGCTTCATCAAGCTTATCGCGCTAAACTTGTTATGATTGTAAAATCCATCAAGAATTAGCATCAATTTGAACAACAACCGAAGTCGTGCGGCAACATCACCGCCATGAAATACATACTTGAGTTCCTTGCCAAGAGTCTAGAAAAAAGTTTACAACTCCAAGATTACAAATTAAGCACATTACATGTCACATACAAGGGTGTTCGACCCCATCATTTCCCTAGAAACGACAATGTATAATTTCACCACAATTCAACACAAGGAAGGCAAATGGTAACATCCTTGAAGTCGATGTTTCCAAATGTGATTGACCATGGTGGATGCCATGGTTCTCTGGCTTCACCTTTTGCCTTAGCTTGAACTCCACATAAGTCAGAATCGCTTCTTTTATATGATCTCAGAGTCTGGGTGTACAAATTCCCCGTGAAACATGTTCACTTGCTTCCAAAGACTCAAATTTTATGCTAGGTACACCCTCGTTGCCGCCCTTGAACACACAAAGATAAACCTTCATCATGAAACACCGCATAACCATCATGAAGACAGTTCAAAGATGCACAACCACATCATTAAGACATCTTGAAAGATGCACAACCATCACATTTCCATCTAAAAATGGCATAGTACTCCGTGTAAAGATAGATCAAATGAAATGAAAACAGTTACATCCAATGGGTACAGCTTAGATGGTATGATGCCCCATTGAGCCCATGATAAAAAATTATTCCTTAGTTTACTCCCTATCATGAACTACCCGCAAACCATTCCTCCTAAGAGAGTCTTATTACACCGCTGGTCCGGCCGTAAAGGGTACCGTGGGGAACATGCATCAGCCTCCAACATTCATGCTCACCGAAGCCATCCTCGCTTCCCTCGCAGCCTTGCCATATGTATCGTTGATCCACAGCACCTTGTTATCCCGCAATTATTTGACAAAACCAATACGTATGCTTTGTTGCCGTAGCGGTTGAGGCACTCCATCGTGTCCGACCCTGCAAAGCCGAACTCCCA
The DNA here is from genome assembly GCA_015847255.1 of Hyparrhenia diplandra. Lineage (NCBI taxonomy): Eukaryota > Viridiplantae > Streptophyta > Magnoliopsida > Poales > Poaceae > Hyparrhenia > Hyparrhenia diplandra. The sequence goes on along the minus strand of JADLZK010000515.1, from coordinate 250,390 downwards.
TCATCGACATCATAAATCCTGTGAGCCAAATTCTCAAAGATGGTTTCCCCACCGACAGCGCCCAACCTCCTTAATGTAGCCTTTGTGTCATCTCCTTCATCACCGCTAAGATCTTCTCTTCACCATGAGCCTCTTCCCTCTTCTTACCTTCCGATTTGCCCATCTTGGTACCACCTTGTTGTCCTGCCTTTGTCCCTCTTTCTCCTCTTTGTCTTGTCTCTCGTACAGGTGACCCTTCCCTTGTCCAGGTCAATGGGTTCTTGTTTGGCTTCCCAAGTGGGCTCATTAGAACCCATGGCAAACCTTCCAACTTGTTACCCGATGCAAAAAATATTTTGTATGTACAAATAGTGCTGGATTGAGCATTGAGCAACTCTTGGTCCTTTTGATGGTCCTAAAAGTACCATTTCTGCCTAATCAGCCTAAATCAAGGGTTGGATGCAAGCATAGTGGAATATTATGAATGAATCTGTCACACTCCACTACTCCTACATATCATCCCTGAAGAGAAGGGTCTAGAGGATCATGCAAACGCCCCCCCTCATCCCAAAGGGCGTTACTGACCGATTTCCTTGAGTTTGCAAATTTTCCACCACTGCCTAATTTCCCTAGGTGATTGTACAATTTGCATCCCCGCGGATCGGAATGTTGATGAAGGTAGACAGGAAGTCAAGAACTTGGTTGAGGTGACAATCCCCTGAAGCCTTTTATCGGCTTCACCCCCAGCTTGCAAACTTATATCATTGAATTTCTCGAGGACATGTGCGTATTGAGCAAATTCAGCTTGAGCCTTGGTGCAACTCCATTCCCCCCTCAGTCTAATTCCCCTGTCCCGGCCAGACTCTTGAACTTCGTGCATTTCAGATTGTGGTTCTCAACAGTTCCCTCCAAAGATGTTGAAGTCTTCAAAGATCCATAAACTTATGTAATGTAATGATACATGGGCATACAACATTCAAAAGGAACCAAATGCAAAAGAACATGAATAGGTACCAATAACATAGCATTAACAAAATTCAGAAAAGAAATTATGTTCAGTTACGTACCAAGAAACAAAAACAAACTTTTATATAGTTCAAGATATGGCTAAAATAGCATCATTACGTTCTGGGATAATTGGTCTCATCAATTCATACTTAAAAAGTTATGTCATGGCTACCATATTCATACTAGCAAAAGTGAGGGAATCAAGGCCATTCCTAGTCCTCGGGCCACATCCTGCCAGACTGTGCACCTCTCTTGGCCACCTGCATTGTTGTCAAATCATGCCATCATTAGGTCCATTCTCATCATTAGTTGGGCTCAGCCACCACCTCTAAGGGGATGATTTTATCGCACTAAAACCCTTAAGCATCCAGCTTATGGAGGATGCAAAGCAGCTAACACCAACTTCTACTTGGGTCTTGTAGGGGTGAAAAGGCTTGTTGTCTAGAATCCTCGAACCTACCCTTCAAGGAACCAAAGGCCCCTCTCCATCAAGTAAGTCCTCAAAGAAGAGTGTCTCCTGTGTTGAATGTTCCCCCGATTCTCGAGTGGCCTCCTAAGACCATACTCTAAAGATGGTACATTGTGCCCTCGAGCAAGGTGGAAGAAAGGCAAGCAATAAAGATAGCCGCCCATACAAGGTAGAATTTACCTAGACATAAAGAGTGAATGGCATTGACATTAGATATGGGAGGACATAAGGGGAAGTTAAAAGGCAGCATATAAGGTCAAGCATATGGAGTTATTTGTACCGATGCACCCTAAGACCATCATCTCTTTTCAAGAGCATCATCCAAAAATCCTAGCATCATGGGCCGAAGCCTTCCCAACCAGCCTAGACATAGGTGAAACTTAGATCAAAAGTCCACAAATTGCAAAGCACATTTTGGGTTGTGGTGCTTTTTCCCCCATGAAAGTCGGCCCGTGCTTCAAGCAGGGACTCTAGCAAAGCACATGAGTACCCATCTATGGCACCTCAAATACAAATTCCCTAGAAAGGAAAATCAAAGATGAATTGGCAAGCTACTAATGATAAAAAATATGTAGAAGAAGGTGTAAACCGGGCGCGCATCTTTGGAAAAAGGGGCCCACCTAGTGCCGCCTTTCATGATTTTTGGATGGGGACATTGTAGTCCTCGGGTGGTGTAACTCATCTCGCACTCAATTTCAACCGCAAAATGACCTCCCCTTTTGAAGTACCTACCGATGGTCTCTAGAGAATTTCTAAACATCACCGCTTGAGGACCCCCTAACCTTTGATTGTGACCTACTACCATCGTAAACATGGCAACTCGCCTCCCTCAATCTTGCTATTGATGCTATCCCCCGAGCCGTGCGAAAATGCGATCACAATAACCGAAGAAAGGAGCCCCTTCAAGCAAGATCCTGTTGAATCAACGCAAATGACGCATCATCGGGCTGCGGGTAGATGTACCGAGATTGCACCCCCATGGGTCCATGACAAACATTGGCCCATAGGTGATTCCCTCCTAGTCGAAAAACGACGGCCAAATCTTGCAAACTATCCAAGCACCGGGATGGCAAACCACAGAGTCAGCTGACCCCTACTTAACATAGCCGACGGGACGCCTCTAAAAGGTTCCATACCACTCAAACGAAAGATAGGGCATTAATTAGAACAGCCATAGCAAGCAGAAAAGAGAGACATTTTTGGACTACCGCGACACCTAGCTTTGAGCGCTACCAAGATCCATGCACAAAACCCTAGCGATCGATGGGTAAAGTAGGGAGAGCCACCGATTTCATCTAAATGTGCTAGTATGAATGGAAACCCTAAGCAAATCATAGATCGGGTCGGGCATGACTCCATGAGAGTGCGCGTGCATCCGTGAACAATCATCGACCACTTTTCCCCTAGGCTCAAAGAAACTCGTAGCAAAAAGATGGCTTAAAACCAATACTAATCTCACCAAACAAGTACGCGAGGATGATGTAGCCGTGCTAGGACAAAGGGGATCGAGGATTCACCCGAGCCTTACCTTCAGCATGGGGATGGGTCGCTACGACGCAGCTGAATCGGCAGCTGGAAGGAGAGGGGAGGAAGTGCGAGGGCGAACTGGGAGAGAGAGCTGAGCGGCACAGACGAAAGTGAACAAGAGCTGCCGAAAACCCTAGCCAGCGGTGATTCTTCCCTCTTATATAAGTGGCTAACTTGCCACCCCGCCCACGCATCGGTGAGCCGCATGAGCGCAGCACAAGCTATAGGGCTCCGTGGAGAACGCTCAACCCGGGAAGCCGCTTCCAGGAGCCCCGGCTTATCCTGGGCACGCAGCATCCCACACAGCCCCGCTAGGACCCAAAATCCAGAACCAAACATAGCAATGTTGGCCCGCGTCAAGCCCTGCCAACAACAAAAATGTGTAAGGCAAACAAACACACCAGAGGGTATCCCCCGCCCGTGCAGGTCCCAAAGCCGCTTCAGGTGGAGGTGCTGGCGCAGTGCCGCGCATGCTTCCCGCGGCGCATCGCGGTGGCACATGTGGCCCGGAGATGGCGCAGAGGTGCGCGCAGGCTAGCGCACGATGAGTACCGCTGGGAGCTTAACCGCTAAGGAAGGCCGGGTGGCGACGCCGCCATGAAGTGGTGCCGCCAAGTGGTCACGCCGCATTTTTGTAACCACGGATTTTACGAAATAACCGCTCATCCCAAGGATAAAATAGAGAGAGAAGTATCAAAGGGCGTATGAAGAAAAAGAAACAAAAACTATAAGGTATTATAGACATTTTATCATTTTGAGTAACCATGAGAAATCGTTTCTCCCAAACGCTTTTCAACTTAGATAGTTATTAGGAGCTAAAATAGTGCTATTTCAACAAAGAAGTTACAGCTATTTTTTTAATTGAAGTGGATTTTTAAAACAAAACTTAAGGTCATAGTGTACTGCAACATATGAGCACCGCGATCGCATACACTGTCGCAATTTCACTCATGACATGGTAGAGTCCAATTTCTGCTCACTCGATTTTAGCTTCCATCTTCACTCCATCCCTAAACAACAACTTTCATTTTCGCTTTTGAGAAAAACAATTTTGACTAAATCCTACTACTAAAAAAGAACGTAAACACAGAATCCTTTATATCGGGCGAGATGCACGCAGCGCCGCTTCGCTCCTCGCCCGCCCCCACATGCTTGGCTAGGACAACCCTGCAGTTTGCATGCTAAGAAAAGAAAACTACTATTTTTATCCCACTAGATTTGCATGACCGCATGCAATGAAAAAAAGATATGGTGCATGATAAGAACTCCAACCGTGATTTTAGAAGAAAAACTTAAAAATAAATATGATTGAATCTAAAAGAAAGGATGGGAAAAATTCTATTGTAGGAATAAAAATTCTGTTGTATGAAAGATGTACTCCCTTCGGCCCACAAAACATGCAATTGTCACGCCCCGAGGAGTCAACCGTGGCAAACTTTGACTAAAAAATTATTTGAAAAAAAGAACAAACATTTATGAGACAAAAATAAGTATATTTAAATTAGTTGTGAAATATATTTCATTGCTAAAAATATACCGCAGATATAGATATTTTGGAATACAGTGGATCCATGCATTATTTATTGGTCAGCTCTTATGGAGACGTTTGTTGATTTTTCTCATAAAAATGTTTCTTTACGCTTTTTTGGATGACCAAGAAATACCGAAACCCGCTATGAATTTATAAAAAGGCTTCCTCGCTTCTGTAGTTTTTTTTTCATAGTACCGCCAGCTATTTTGTTCCCTTTATCGCCGCCGACGAGTAAGACCTCGACAGGATGACAGCCTTGTTTCCGAAGGACAACCCATCGAGTTGCGCGATTTTTAAACATGCCTACAGACGGAGACGGGGCTTCATCAGCTACATTAGAAAGCTTGGCAATATCATGTAAGCATATCATTATCGATTATTAGCCAAGAGGCTATGTGTAATGTACCTAAAATGTATTTAGGCAATATTTATTCAATTGAAGGTTGTAATGATTTATTTCAATTTGTTGAGCATGGTTGTGACTTCCATGCCTCAAAAGGCAACACAATGCACCGTGATCAACAAGCATCCATTGGGTTTAACAATTGCGTGAGGACTCTGCTTTTTATGCTAAATCCAATTGCAGGAGCACTCTCAAGACTTGGAAATAGGATATCATATAGGTTACTTAATTTGGTTGTAATGCATAGTTTCTTCCGTGTAATACATTCAAATAATGAATTATTCCTCATATTATTTTGATACTATGTAACATTGATGTTCCAAACATTATTATTGCAATACCTTTTAGTTAACAAAGTAACAAATGCTAATATATTGTTATTATGGTAATGTTTCCCCAAGCAACGCACGGGCATTTACCTAGTAGATATAAAAATGTGAAAGAAGATTGACATGCACCTTTTTACCTTCACACACGACGATAAAATTGAGAAAACCAATCCATGTCCTAACAACACCATGTTTATTTTTATTTGTGTGCACCGCCCCTTTCAAAAAAGAGTGCTTACAAACTTTGACAAGTCCATAAAACATGCCACAGAGAGGTTCCCCTTGGAGCAATCCAAACCCCAAAAAGCAACTTGGTAAATGGTTTGAAATGCAAAAAGAAGATGGAGGTCTAAGAGTGATATAATTAAAAGGCATAATTTTTTTTAACAATGACAAAGTCACACTCAATTAAGACCAATTAATTTATGACAAGAGAAGAAGTTACTGTGGTGTCCAAAAGGCCACCCAAAGAGCTGAACCAACCTCACGCTGACGCAGCGAAAGCATCTACCCACTACCATGGGTCATCGCTGTCGAGCATGGCTGATACACCGTCCAGCCTCCCACTTCCCATGGTAGTCCACACACAAGCCACCTTCGACGAGCCCGGGCAGCGCCGCCCCGCCACTAGTCACTGCTGCCAAGCTCGGGCATCCGCCAAGAGCAGTCCGCACTTCCCCGACATCGAACACCCACCTCGACCGCCGCTGTACCCGACTCAAGAATCCTCACGCCTCACGGGCGAAGGCGTAGTGGCTCACCGCGGTGGGATTCATGGAAAACGGGGAATATATGTTATGGAAATCGCCTTTCATATAAACTATGAAACTACAATCAAGGCAATGCGATTTGGATCCAACGCTCATGAAAATGTAAAGGATATTTTCACTTAAACTCTCCCACCCGATACGTGAGAGTTAGATTTTAAACCGGGCTTAAAGTGAAAAAGGCAAAATCTATCCGTCTTCGGTGAGATGTTGGATCCGCATCCAAAGGTTCTTAATTGGAGTTTCATAGTTTACACATGAAACTGATTTCCATAGCATGCCCCTATATCCGCTTGAAAAACAAGATGATATAGCTAGACAATATCAAACGTGACATGCTGATCTATCTAAAACACATCAAACTTGACATGCTGTGGGAGTATTGCACTAATGGTGGTTCTAGCAATCTGTTTAGCTTCCTCGTCGCCTGGTTCACTGACTACATATGGCCGTGTGATTTATCTTGTGTATATTGGCCAATTTCTACCTAAGAACCTCGAGTGCATCCGCATTTTCACCATACATGGAGAAGAAATTGAGTTGCCCTTTTCTTGCTTTTGAATCTTGAGACCCATACGTTCTTCAAAATGATTATATTTGCACTTTACATTCCCCTGAGGTCTTTTCTGGCTTAATTCCTCCCTTGTGCATACCTTTTAATCCCAGCTTTCAGCATACTGCAAAGAGAGTAAATTAATTAATCATGAATAAATTAAGACAAGAAATTGGTATGCGCAGATAATCACTATTTTAGTTATATACACAAATGAAGTACCAGTAATAATAAGAGGACGAATACTGCGTAACACTTTAATTGTTTAGAAAAATAATTACTAAAATGGATGGACTTTACATGACCCTGAGGGTTTCTAAGAAGGGCCTTTGGCCTCAGAATGAAACCGATGAATAGAGAAGCTGTCAACCTTCGTTGCCGAAATATAGCAATAGTAGCTGTAAGTGCCGTAGAGGTTGGAAAACCTTTTTAACGAGTGATAACTCCCACGACCATTGCTTCTTGAGAACAGAGAAACATAGAAAATTAATTAATTGTTTGAAGCTGCTAGCTAGGTCATTATATTATAGCTTCGTGCTGCTCTAAATCAGCCATTTTGACTAGATTACTCTCTACTACGTATCTAGTACATCGTGCAAAACTAGGTGTTTGTAGAGCAAAACGGTAACGCATCTGCAGAAAGTCTTGCCAAACGACACTCCATAATGTATGAAATAGATGATATATATATATTATCGAGTTGGGTTGAAATGAGACATGCAAATCATTAAGAACGGTACTGTACCTCTAGATATTTCTCTCAAGCCATTCGTCAAACGGGAGGTGAGACTTTGCACGCTTGGAATACCATCGACAAGGGACATGAGAGCGCATCCTCAAAACCGCCATGCACAAGTCGGGCATTTGGCACTTTCGCAAGTGCTCAACGAACGGACAAGACGGATAGTCGGGTACTCAAGCGTCCGGTGTACCTCGGAAGGCAGCCAGGGTCGCGCATTGATGCCCATCTCTTGGTGACGAGGCCGTATTATCGACATTTATAGGTAGAGCAGACTCAGCCAGCGGAGTCAGCCACCGTGAGTTGGCTGTCGTCGACGCCACGCGCATCTGCCCATGCGAAGCCACTGGATCTTAGCGCGCAGCGACACGGCGGTGTGCTCAAGATCCTCCCCTGGCGATATGCAGCACCTTCCGCAGATTGCTTCCTCAGATTTTGGAAAGCCTTTTCAAAACTGCGACGGTGGTCTGGAAAGATACAGCCAGACGTGCAGCTGCTGGAGGCCGCATCCCCAGCGGGTGTTATTGTCCGAAACAGCTTGCAGCCGAGCGCTGTCACGAAAACACGTACATCCCGCTTCGCTGAAAAAGATCCGCCATCGAGTCAGCCAATACTCAGGTTTTCGGGGCCTCGAGATCCAGGCTTAGGATCTCTGGTCCGCGACGACGCAGAGACGGGCAACGCACTTTGCGGATGTGATGAAGTTAGGCTGGCCGGCCGCCGCCGCCGACGAAATCGGTCCTGGATCTCTGCGTTTCTTAATGACGGTGCGGTGCCATGGTGTTTGTGTAAGTGACGCTGCTGACGTGAGGGGATGAACCCTCGCCAACTCGGGTGGTTTCTGCATCAGCTCTCTCGGAAACCTCCTCGCATCTTGCATGGTCGCCACAGCATCGAAGGCTGCCAGCTCGCACGACTGACCACAGACGCATGCAATCGCCTCCACTCGCTTGACAGGACGCTACTTTTGCAATTCTCGCTCAAGCCGGTGAGCTTCGCCACGATCGTGTACAGAATGTCCTGCACGTCAAATTACTCTTTCTCCTCTATTAGTACGTATGCAAATAACATGTATTTAGTCGTTTGAATCTGGTAGCCAAATAAATATACCGCGGGAAGATCTGTTGCTGGATGGTTGTTGCTGTGGGTCGTCACCTCGTCGTCGACCGGACAATGCTGCCTCAGGGGACCTTTGAGAGACGGCGGCGAGGAGAGAGGAAACGTGCACATGCTGGCATCGCCGAGGGAACTCAAAACATGTTCAAGCGATGATGATCGATACCCCGGCCGCACGTATTGTTTCCCAATCCAAATCAAACAAAAAGGAAACGAGATGTATTTGTATATATACACAAGTACACACATCTGATCAGATTGATGATCGGCTGTCTGATCCGAATCCCGACCTGGGGAACAGGAACCAACGATACAGGCCGGGGTCCGGGTCGTATTCGGTATTGTATCTGGCTGCGGTCACGCCACGCCGCCCGACTCGAATCGATCGCTGTTGCTATAATAATAATAATAAAAACTCCAATCGATCGCTTGGCCCGAGTCGTCGGGTGCTGCTCGTCAGGCAGCTCGTATCCACCGTCCGCTCGGTCATACGATACAACTGGTGCGTGCCGTAGGCGACTGCGAACGACAGTTCACAGCCGACGCCGATCCGCGTGCGCGACGGGCGGTTCGCGAGACGCCGCCGCGCACGCACGATGGCGGTGTCGATGCCGCTGCTGAAGAAGCCTGTCGTCTACCACGCTAACCTCAGGTCCGTCAGGCCAAGGCCAGGCCGCCGTAGTCAGCCCCGAGTCTCCGACTGCGCAGTACGCCGCCCAGGAGCAGCTGCATGGGAGTACATATATACAGCTCTGATTTCAGAGACTCAGAAGTCCCTCTGTTGGCGTGTGTGCAGGACATCGAGTCGATGGAGTTCGGGATGTCCCGCGCCGCCCAGGTGGCGGCGGAGCTGCTGAACGACCGGCCGAGCCGCAGGCCGCCCGCGGCGCGGTGGGCGTCGATGCACGCGGTGCTCGCCAAGGATCTTCGCCAGTGGCCACGAGGACGACGCGGCCGCGTCCTGAGAGAACTTCTGCTCGCCCTAGCCTCCCGCCCATCTCCGCGCAGGCCGTCGTCAAGCTAGATCACCGCCGCCGCCCCCTCGCAGTGAAAGCCACGCGTGCGGCCGCGCGCCGCTGCCTTGTTTGGGCTTGCCCGGTTCGGGTGCAGCGTTAACTACTGAAACTAGTAGCCTTTTTGCCAGTTTGTGGCCACAGAGTTTTTCTGTCTGCTTCAGCCATTTGTTTGTTTCCTACCCGTGCTAGTATCTCGCATGGTTCTGTTCTTCCCTTTGTGGCTGTGTCACAAAACACATCAATGACACACAGCAAAAGTAAAAAGATTCTGAACACATGGAGTACTAGCAGAGGTGAACAGAGGCGAAAATTCAGGTTCAGAAATGGACAAGCCGGAATTATGTTTGTCTGATCTGTTCGCTGAACTTTTTAGAGTGTTTACTAGAATCGTGATGAAAATGATTGGATATTTATTCCACCGTCCGCTCAACCAAATAAATACTGAACACTCTAAATGGATAATTATGTGGATATCCGAAATTTTCTAAATACGGATACTTAAAATGGATAGTTCTACACGGATATCAAATACAAATGTAATATCATAAGTATATGGCGAATACAGATAATCCGGTAAAATCGGATACATCCGCCCAATACTATCCCTTTATAGCAGCCTAGGCCATGGACAGCTGAAGTGTTGCGGTGTTGTGCCGCCTTCATTTTATAGCTACCTTTCCCGCATGCTCCGCCCGGGAGGCACGCGGTACTAATTGCATGCGTGTTGCAGGACGGCACCGGGCACGGGCCTGTAGGAGGCCAAAGCAGGAGGCCAAAGCAAGCAAAGTAGTGAAGGAGGTGCAAATATAGGCGTATGGGGGAAGGGCCCGATTTAGTATTTCCGGTTGAGCCCAAACCGATTTTCATCAATATATTTATTTGTTAAAAATCTAGATGGAATATAGACTCATAGAGTGTTTAATGGTTTGGGCACCCTGCTTGATATATATGTTAAGCTTTAATACTCAATATCAGCAAAGATATGTGTATTCAACATTTTCTCCGAACAGATTCGATCCATTATTCAGATATGTAATGGAAACAAATACGTATCCGATAATCTATTCGCGTTCGAATCCGAATCCGAATCCGAGCATAAATATGAAAACAAATATGGTATCAATGATATCCGCTCGTAGATCCGATCCGCTTTTCATCCCTACTAGAATGAGTAAGACTATCTCCAAATAAATAAAGATGCAAATCCTCCTCGGCTTCATGGTCCCTTCGCAGCTGAAAGCCCATTGACCCAAAAATAATCCCTTCTCCAACGATGGATGGAAATCGCAAGGCAAATCCCCTCCCCACCGATCCCGTCGGGGTCGAGTCGGTGCTCATCGACGCTATCGCTAGATCCGTCCCCATACGCCCCACTCCCGCCAGAGCTATAGCCGAAGGGTCCCTATTGATGATGTTGACTTCTACCATAGGATTATATAGGGCATCGAAAGGTCCTCTATGGAATTGACATTTAATGGGTATAGAAGGTGTATCTAGGGCCTCTAATGATATCGGTGAAAGTTCGACTCTTCTACCCATTCAAAGCTCATGATAGAAATTAATCTCTTCATAGTCTCTTTTCAAGAACTTCTCCTTAGAGAGCCTCCAATTGTTAAAGACTGCCCATAAGGTTTTCTCTACTTGATATTTTGAAGCGTTTCCGAAATCAGTGAACAATTCATCTTCAAAAATCAAGCATAAAATCAGAAAGAGGAATGTCCTCTCTATCATCTGGAGCTAGTTCTAGGGTCTGTAGGTTGTATAGTTTGGGATGTTTCTAAAGAATCTGGCTCTACTGGCTTTGGTTCCTCTAACCACTTCTCCTTCTCATCAGGAAGACATTGTGATGCATAGGTGCGATGAAGGCAATAACTTGAATCACTGGTTTTTTTTTCCCCCGTTGCAACGCACGGGCATATTTCCTAGTTAATCCATTATTAGCAAATGTTTAATGTAGCACCACATTATCAAATCATGGACTAATTAGATTTAATAGATTTGTCTCACAAATTAGGCTCAATCTGTGTTTAGTTTTACAATTAGCCTATATATTTAATACTACTAATTGATATCCAAAGATTGAATGTTTGGGACCAAAATTTTTTCCAAGGGAAACAATTTATTGGGGGGTTAAAGGAGTATCTATATCTATATTATTGACTATATATGTATTTTATTTTTAATGTATATACCTATATCTATATCTATACCTATATTCTATCTTATTATCTTTACTAGAAATATGTCCGTGCGCTAAGTTACGAAAAAAAATCTATTAAATATTATTAATGTTTTAATGGGCTTATAGAAATCTTAATTTTTTTTAACAAAATGTTCAAGTTATGTATATTTAGATATGTAACAAAAATCTATTGTACTTTAAAACTGTAACAATCTTCAACTTGAAACAGGGAGACTATATAGTTTTTTAGAGTTTATATAGTTTATTTTTTTTATGACCATGATTTCCCATAATGTAAAAGTATTGCTGAAAAACAAAATGGCAATGTCCTATAGTTGCCAAATATGTCAATAATTGCTCTGTACATAAATATGATAGGAAGATTTATCTCGATTTTCCAGACCGCATTGTACAAATATATTTTATTTAAACTCAATTAGAGAACAAACTATTTAAGATTAATTCGATGATTTCATTAGTTAGACTATGATGAGTCAGTAGAAATATATCTATTTATACCAATTGTAGATAATAAAAATACTAATCACGATTTGATTATTTAGTTGAAACATGGGCTGATCCAGCAATCATAGGCTTCATTAGACCTCACGGACCGGAGAGGAAGGAGCGAGGCATTGCGGCCAAGAGGTGATACCTTTTTTTTTTCTTATTTATATTTCTTTTCTTATCATCCTTTCTCTCTCCCTTATCTTCTCCGAAACATGGACGCAAAAGTTTCCATTCGTCCACCGTTCCTCTCCGCCCCCGCGTAAGTCATCTTCATTCCATCGTTCCTCGCGTCTAGCTTCCGCTCTAGCATGCCCGTGCCCGCACACACGCACGTACTTAATGGAGGAGCCGTCGCACCCATACTAGAACACCGTCGTCATGGGCGACAGCGCTCCAACGACGCGTCCATGTTCACCCATGCGGGGCGAAGGTCACCAATCCAGACCCGGCGGAGGCGACACCAGCGCCACAGCACACCACGGGAAAACCCCGGTAGCATTGGGTGCCTGATCTCGTCCGGCAAGAGCCCCGATAGCATCGTAGGATTTTATTGCCGATTGACCTGTCGTAGACTTAGAGCTTTGATCAGGTTTTATTTGGTATTTATCTTGTCTCTTTTGTTTGGGTCTCGATTGGATTTGAAGCAGTTTTTATATCTAACTTTTGTCCGATTTTTACTCCAATTTCTTTTTCCTATGTCTATTCCAAATATACGCTGTCCTTCTGGTTAAATTCCTAATTTATACGCTCTATTCCATACGGTATGGATACAGACGGTCCATGGGCAGGCGGACAAAAGAGTGTTTTTTGGCAGACGTATGCGAGACGGAAAAAAAAAAGCGACAAAAATTTTACTTTTATTAGTAGGTATAGATTTTTATCTCAACTCTAAGTCTTGTTTGGTGCACCTAGCACAATGTAGAGCTCAATTGTGTAACACCATCTTCGTGGGGGGTCGAAGAAAGAAGGAGGGCAAGCATACAAACATATATTGCTTACATATATAAGAATAAAGATCTATAAGTGATATAATAGATATACAATAGCTTCTTAGAAGACTATATCAAGAACCCTAATCTCACAACCATTTTAACTCCCAACTATACTAACACTACTACATCTTGAGAGAATGGAGAGGCTCCTTCCTTGTGGTGTCCTTAATGAGAGGAGTGAAGAGGTATTTAGGTAGGTAGAGGGAGTAGGGGCTACTCTAGTGCCACAAGAGAATGGAGAGGCCTTTCCTTGTGGTGTCCTTTAATGAGAGGAGTGAAGAGGTATTTATAGGTAGAGGTGGAGTAGGGGCTAGTCTAGCCATCAACAATCTGTGTGTTTTGTATCCTCCACCATTGGATCCAATGACCTAACTATCCTTGGATCAATGGTTTCAATGACTTGACATGCGGACACAAAGGAATCTTTTTCTCTCAGCTCTCCTGGCCACACATTTCGCCGATTCGCCCGGATTGCTGCCCGTGACAAAGCGCATAACAAAGATTAGGCGCGCCAAGTGTCAGCGGCGGTCGAGGCGCATTCGACGGCCGATGGGACGCCTCCCTCGACCGTGCACACTCGACATTGAAGCGCAATCGACACGCCGATCATCACACGGAGCCACTACTACTGGGCTTAATTGTCCATCACCGCCGGGCCCAACCCCCCTTCACCGCCAAAAAAACTGAACCGCAGAACCATAGCGTAGTGATGGGATTTGAAACACTACCGGTCAAAATACCGGGCGATGCGAGGAGAGATCGCCGCTTTGATATCGAACCGGGTACAAGATCGCCACCAACACCGCCGGGTGTTCCACGGACCGCAGCATTTTGATCCAAGCAAATGCGTGTTCGGAAGTCACCGGCAGTTGATATTGAGAGCACCGCCGCTTTAATCTAACCGACGTAATCAGTAGCGATAACACTATCGGGTTAGATTGAGCCGACAAAGGTATCGAAGAGCTAACAATGGCGCTTACTTTGGACCCGCCAAGAACATACGGAACACCGCCGGGCCGTTTTAACCCGAAAGCGCATAGAGTGGAGACTATCGGTTGATTAATGCACCGACAAAGATGTTTCGCTATAGAAGACGGTTTGTAATTCAAACCGATAGTGTTCGTGTAGTTACACTACCGGGTTTGTATGTCATTCACCGCCGGGCCCATGCTACCCGGGCGCTTTTGTTTAAGATTTTTGAATTTATTCGTGGAATTCAGCTCTTTCTAAATCCAAAATCATCATACATTAATATCGCCAAAACATTACGTGATTTAATGGTTACATACAACAAAATCCACCTAATGTTCTAGAAACTAAGCCTACATCAACTTCTAAATAAAAGACCAATGACCATAGAGTCATAGACATAAATAAAAGCATGACATCTTTTCAAAACCAATTAAGCAACAATTCTCAAAATCTTCAAAAGTATGTGGAGGGCTTTCTTCAATCTTCACAAGTATGTGGGTGGCTTTCTTGAATCTTCACAAGTATGTGGGTGGCTTCTCTTTCACTAAGCAAAGAATTAGCGAAGCCTTGACTTGAGCATAGCAATCTTCCCAGGTTAGATAGATCCCCAGTGACCAACAAACACTACGCATCACGCCATGCTTGCCTATACATGTCACCAAAATAGCACGATATTGCTATATTCATTTTAAAATATCTAAAATGTCCAAACCGGATTTCGAACAACCCTAACTCATGAATTTCATTCAGAATCGAGCACAAAGCTGCGTTGACCGATACGGGCATTTAACGAACACCTCAAGGGCGTGGACCGACGCACTCACCAAGCCAGGCGCCTCGTGGCGCCCCTATCTTGTCTTGGTGGATTTGAGGAGGACATGGTCGCGACGGTACGGCTTCGGGCGAAGAGGAAGACGACGGAGAAGACGGGCGAGAGGTCGCCCTCCGAGAGGTGTGGCGGGGCGTCCTCCGGATTTAAGTTCTCATTCTCAGGAAAACCTAAAGGAAAGGATAATTAGTTCTCACCGTGGAAGGGGCCAAAGGGCAGAGGATGCCGGGCGGCGCTTGGGGACGCCGGAGTGAGGAGAGCGGCGCGGAGAACGCCGCAAGCCTCAATTCCGGAGCGGAACGAACCGGGATGCACGAACGGACGGCCCGGGCGGCGTGAGGGGACGGTTTAACGCGACGCTTGGAGTTGGTGGTGCGCCTCCGTCGATTTCCATCTCGTGCTCTTCTAAGGCGCCGGGAAACCAGAATGGCGCTGTGTTCAAATGGCTTGCCAAAATTTCGCCCCAGCCACTCACCTATATATATAGGCAAGGCCTGGTTTGGGCGCCGTGGGGGAACGGTAAATGGCGGGAGGTTCGATAGATTTGGAAAATTTCACCCCAACTTATTTGCACGGTTGTTACACGCAACCTAAAGGAAATAGAAATGCTGCCACTTCATGGATAATCATGTACCTTTGTGAAGGATGTGTAATCCTCCATGGTGGAAATGGCTTGAATTTTTTTTTCAACCATGTACACCCAAAATATGACCCCACACAAGTTCTTAGGTTTTTCTCGATAAATATTTTAATCACTATGATTTTCTTTCTAGCTAACCGACGACAAGAAGGCTAATTAAACCATGGAAACACAAGAATTTTTTGGACCTCCACGGTGATTTGCCTCCTAGGGCACATGAGACCCCGGTGGAAAAGTCTAGCAGCATTCCCGCTTTTTGTGGGTACGCCCAAACTATAATTACAAGGTGGCGCCGCTGTAAATTCAAATAAACCGAAAAAGTACCAAACCAACTTCAAAAATCTCAAACTGCGGGTGCTTCCCCATTTGCATGTGAAAGGCCTCTAAAAGTTTGAGATCACTACAACACCGCAAAAACATATGAACCACATGGAGCACAAGAACTACATTGTATAGTCCTCGTTTGATGGTGATCATGTGCCTCGTGGAAGGATGTAATCCTCCTTGGTGGAAATGGCTTGAATTTTTTTCTCTCGCCATGTACACCCAAAATATGACCCCCACACAAGTTCTAGGTTTTTCCGATAAATATTTTAATTACTATGATTTTCTTTTGAGCTAAACCGGGCGACAAGAAGGCTAATTAAACTATGGAAACACAAGAATTTTTCTTGACCTCCGCGGGTGATTTGCCTCCTAGGGCACATGAGACCCTCGTGGAAAAGTCTAGCAAAGATTCGGATCTTTTTCGTGGGTACGCCAGCTCAAACTATAATTACAAGGTGGCGCCGCTGGAATTCAAATAAACTGAAAAGTACCAAACCAACTCCGAAAAATCCGGCAACTTCATGGGTGCTTTCCATTTGCATGTGAAAGACTCCGCAAAATGTTTGAGACCACATGGGCCACAAGAACATTACAAATTAATTAGGAAGGAACCATACAACCTGAACAAATAATTAACATATAGTAAACACACTAATCATCATCATCATCGCCGGATCAATATTGGGTCCAAATTTTGTGATCCATGCACAAATGTAGGATTGTAGAAATATCGGGTTTATTGATGTCACGGATTAAGTATCCGCTGAGTCGATGAAGGTCAATGCCCTTATGATTGCACTCTCGCCCCCTAACAAGGACGAAAAAAAAATTCGACCATAGATATAACCTAATCAACGACAATTGTCTGCTAGTAAACCTTATGCTAAATATTGTCGCCAATTCCGTAGTTTGTCGGCCGAAGTGTACAAACACAGTCCCAATCGCACCTGAAGCCGGCCTCAGTAGCTTGGTCGAGAACGCCGCCAAGCCACATGCAGCATAAGTAAGATCGTGGAGCAAAAATCAGAAGTGGGAGAATCAAAATGAATAAGGATGATGTGAATCTATCTAATATGCATTGCCAAATGATGAATTTAATTTATTACCACATCATCATGGTTGTAACTCCCAACATATTCGCTATATTGCCATGGGGGATATTATCGTAAGACAAGGCAAATATTTAGCACCTTTTCTCAGAAAAACCATTTTCTTGACTAGGCATATTCAGATGTGGAGGGCTTTCTCCCAAAGAAAGGCCATATGTATGTGGAACTGGAAAGTACCGCTTAGCAAAGAAGATCGAGGACGAAGAACAAGGAAAATAAGGAGAAAAAAGATTTCCTAGATCCAAAATCCATGACACTAAAATTCAAAACTAAGCCCCTCTCAGATTTTGAGGAGAGGGTTAGGAACTACCGACGAACAACCATGCAAGAAACGAGAGGAGAAACCGGGTGCAAAACACAGCGTCCCCTTTGCCGCTTAAATAGGCGAGATAGCGGGTTGAGTCGACCGCCGCTGCACGGAGGACGGCAGCAGCAGCGCCCCGATTGGTGCAAAGGGTCGCCAAATGAGTTGAGAACCGCGGCGCGTTGAATTTTTTTCAATCACCGCCGGTCTGGGTTTTCACCCAACAAGGATGTCGAATACCACCGCGTAAAGATCTACACCGCAAAGGCTATTATTATCACCGCCGGTGTAAAACTACACCCGCGCGATCTACATCATCACTGGTGTGAAACTACACCCGGCATTGTTTTAACCGACACGATGAACCCGCCGACGCTGGTGCCACATGTTTTTCATCGATTCTAGAGACACTGCCGCTTCCTAACCGGCAGCGAATGTTATTATGACAACACGTTCTCCGCGAAGCGGCATGCATGCAGCACATGCCTCTCGTGAACACGCTTGGTGAACGTGATAGCCATGATTGTGGTAAAAAAAAAAAAAAGTGATGGCTATCCGCTGGGCGGTACAAAGTTTGATTCTTTAAATGGCCCGGCAAGTGTTGTGGACGTGCTACAGCTACTAGTTGAGTGTCATTCGCGGCTCCAAATAGCGTAGTCTTCTCGCTCCCTCCCTCCCTCCGCCCTCACCGGGTCGGCATCGGCGGTACGAGTGGTTGATCTTGTAGAAATCAAAACAATGTAAAGCATGCATTCCTTTGTTTCAAAATAACAATGCTAAACTCATCATCGTTTTGAAAAAATGGTCAAAACCGCTTGTTGGGGATCGAACCGATTTCGGGATTGATTGTTGGGAACGCTGCGGCGTACCGAGGAAGCGCTATTGAAACGCGCGCAAGCGCCAGAATGGCCGGCCTTCGCGGGACGGGCCGACGCGATGGCCATTGATGAGCCGGGTCGCGGCGCTGTTGGATCGCTTTCATGGCAATCGCCTTGGGAATGACAATGGACTGCATGCATTCCATGGCTTGTTACTATATAAGAACGCCCGACGGTACCATCTCCATCACTAATTTGCCTCTTTCTTTTCCATAAACCCCGTGCAGCTAGCTTCTTCTTCATCGACAGATGGTCGGGCGCCTACACCAACGAGCTTGTGTTTTCACCGCGGGCGCCCACCCACGCCCGGAAGCTCACCGCCCGCCGAAGAAGACGGCTCCGCCAACGGTGGGTTGGCCGTTGGTGGAGAACTTCTACGCTTTCGCCGAGGCCATGGCCGACATCCCGCCAAGGGGATACCGGCGCAGGCCGGGCGGAAAGCCCAGTGTACCCTCGGGCCGAACGCTGGGGGCGGTGGCGAACGAGGCCGGCAGCGACGACGAGGCCTAGGGCGGCCGGGCGGCGGAGGTGGCGGCGGCCGAGGCGATGGCGGGCGCAGATGCGGCGAGGCGATGGCGGCCCTCGCGCCCTTTTTTTTTTTTGTTTTGTAAATATATTATCTAGTAATATATAATGACTCTCAAGTCGTTTTTAATTCATCTCCGCTCGCTTTCTATCTTGTTTTTATGTTTTCTTCATTCAACCCCGCGAAGCTATCTTCCCCTTTTGCTTCCCTCCCAAATCGCTATCGGGTTCAAATTCAACCCGGGTTGTGTCAATCTTCAAATCGCTGTCTCTAATTCAAACCCGCAAGGAGTGATCTGGTGGTCCATCAAGACCACCGCCGGGAACGATTCAACCCGTGGTGACTGAGTCTCACTGAATTGGTCCAACTGCGGAGTTTCGAAGTTTCCGCCGCCTGAACGTTCATCATCGCCGGTGAGTTCAACACGCCGCGGATTAAATTCGCGCAGTTGATGTCGGCGTAGTGATGAGCAAAAACTCCTGTAGTAGTGAGTGAGCTCCCCTGAGTTTCTCGTGACGCGGGCCCGACACCCGCATTCCTCGCCAACCTCCTCTACGACGAGCGTGATAGGATGGCAAAGTTATGAAGCAAATAAGACTGCATTCCTACGACGGGCGCGTCCCCGCTGCTGATAATGCTTTACATTTTCCTTTACTCTAGATCCTCCCATGGACCCCTCGTACGCCCCCTTTGGACTATAAAAGGGGCACTTGGCCATCGGGAGAGGACATCGACTAATCGAACACAACTCAACTCACTTCCACTCACAACACACACCACACTATTAGCACACTCGCCAATCGAGACTTGGGAGCTCATTCCCCTCTCTTGACCCGCTTTGAAGCCAATTTCTACGAGAGCTTTGAGCTCGGATAGTGACTGATCCGACTAGGGCACCAATCTTGCCCGAATCCAAGATACTTTCTCGTGTCATTGTCTCTTGAAACCAGCCATCGAGCACACACTTGTCGGGCCGACATTACTGTGACCACGACACTTCTCCATAAATATTGCTCCCCTATATTTATGCTCTTCTTAAATGTGAACATCAACTTACTCTCCCTGCACTGCAACTCCCACCTGCCATACATGTTGTGACGGTTCTGGTGTACTCTCTTATATGTTGTAGTCATCAATGTACGCTGTGGATCCTTTGTTATCCCGAATGTTGTAATGATATTTTAGTAATCTGTCATCCATCAAATGTTTTAATCAGTGGACCTAAAATTTGCTGTAATCTTCTGTTCTTCTCGTATTATTTTCTTTGTTTAAGCAAATGCAGCAGGTCGTTGATCCACCCATGTTAATCCTACTAGTCGACCGAGAGGATTCAGTCCATGTTCTGGTTTTGAGGGCGTTCCCACCCCCACCCACCCTTTTTTTTTTTTTGCGAATGTTCTGTTCTCCTAGCTCTGCTTCCCTCTATTTTAGCAAGGGATGGCTGAGTGCTGCAAAATCCCCCATCCTAGAGCATCTCCAATGGAGGTCCTCAAATTTGGCCCTTAAAATTTATTTGCAAAAATGGACTAAAAAAATAGGGGTTCAAATTGAAGCACAACCTGAAAAACTCGATCAAGCCCCTACCTCCCCGTGGGACCCAAATTGCCGCTGAAAAGAAACCCAACCTAATCCTGTTTCGCCATCGCTGACACCAACCTTGACGTTGCTAATGCCACGGGGCCGCCGCATTCTACTACCCACGCCCTTGCACTCATGTCGCGTCTGCCGCACTGGAGGTGGTGGCGCTTCCGGAACAAACACCTAGCCCCACACCCTGCATTTGGGCCGCCACGCCGACGGCCGATGGCCCGCGGCGCGGCGACGGTATGAGTCCGTGGACTCGCCGAGTTAGCCGGGCGCCGGAGGACGACGAGGAAGGGGAGGGACGCTGCAGAAGGGGAGCAGCCTGTGGACGCGGCAGCCACAAATGACACAGCGGAGGGAGGCGTCGCGGAGGCAAGCGGACACACGCCGCGCCGGGCACTCGAGGCCTCGACTTCTTCTTGGGAGTGGTGGGGCGGGCGGCCCCTTCTTGGAGTGGCGTGGAGAATTTGGCCGCTGGGCGCCATGCGGAGCGCTCGGCTCGGGCCTAAGAACCCTGGGCGACGCTGGGCGGCTGCCTCCTCGCCAAGGAAGGGCGCACCGCGGGCGCAGCCTAATCGGAGGCGCGTAGGCGCGCGCAGAAGCCTAGCGGC
Source organism: Hyparrhenia diplandra (assembly GCA_015847255.1). Lineage (NCBI taxonomy): Eukaryota > Viridiplantae > Streptophyta > Magnoliopsida > Poales > Poaceae > Hyparrhenia > Hyparrhenia diplandra. The sequence goes on along the minus strand of JADLZK010000515.1, from coordinate 229,489 downwards.
GCGGCCGCCACGCGCTGCAAAGTTGCCTCGCAGGTCCGCCGCGATCCACTTGCGCAAGCGGGCGGATGCCGCCGCAAGCTAGGCCGGTGCCGCCGCCGCTCCCACTTGGTGCTCCTCGGCGGCATCCTCGCCGGGCGCGGGCCGGACGGCTGGCCTGGGCGGGCGGCCGACGCCGCGGGCGAGGGCGGCGACAGCGGAGGCGCCGGTGATCGCGGCAGGCGCGCTGGAAGTCGCGAGGGCGGCGGCGTGGAGACGGCCGCCGCAGGCGCGTGCTCGCTGCGCGCTGCTAGTCTCGAAGGTCGCCACCGCCGCAGCCGCCTTCGAGGCGAGGGCGGACAGCCGCTCGACGGCGCCCATATCGAACACCGACCGTTTACCACCGTAGTAGAAGAACGCCCACCGTCGCGGAGCCGGGCCTTGCCGCCACGCAAGCTCAATCTTGAGGCCGCAGAGCAGCGTGGCGATGGGCAAGCCTGCGGGTCGGCCGAACCCGCGACGGAGGGGCCATAAGATTTAGAGGATGTGATCGAGGTTGCAAGCCCGCGGGCGGCGCCGCGACGAACAACGCCGGGCTTCGCGGCCGCTTCGGCACCCACGGCCATCCTCATGGTCTTGCGCACCATGGCGGACCACGCGACGGAACGGCGAGGCGGCGGGCAATAGGGCGGCGAGGTCCGCCGCGGGGAAGGGGCGGGCGGCGAGGTAGCGGCAGCGGGCTGGGCCGGGAAGAGGAGGGGGAAAGTGGGTGGGACCCACCAGATGGGGCTTTCCAGATGTAGGGGGTGAGATTAAAATTCTGGGGGACATGTAAAAATAGGGGCTTGAGTAGGGTTATATCGGAGTTTGATTTTATCAAAAATTCTAAAATTTAGGGAAGGCCTCAATAGGGTCCCTTTAATCGAGTTGCTCTTTTAACGCCACTCAACGTTGGTAGAAAAAAAAAACGCCACTCAACGTTGCTCCGCCTGCTCGAAAAAATCCTTTGCCCACCATTGAAAGCAGTGTAGCGTGCACGACGGCGACCAATGATGCCTGTTTTCTCCCGATGAAAAACCTTTTTTTTTTTTTGTACTACCAGCATAGATTACCTGCACAAAGTACTAAATGCATTAATTATTAGATTATTTGGTGGACTTTTAGTCTAGTGTGGTGATTTTAGCGTACGGATTTAAGTTAATTCCTAATTTAATTACCCTTGGCGGCCAAGATAAGCGGCGATCCGGCACAAGTCAAGCTGTTCTGTCAAAGCCAAGGGCGTGCTGTCGGGGTGGCATCAAGAAGAAGAATGAAGAAAAGAATCCGTCCATGGCTGTATTGAAGGCCTTCCCATTATTGTTGCCGGGGATTTGGCAAATGCAAAAAAAAGAAGAAGAAAAAAGGCCTTCACATTGTTCGTTTCCCGTGCTGGCTTTGGTTTTGGGGTCTTGTGACGAAGGGGACGTTTCCTTTGTGATGTTCGATCTTTTTTTGCCTTTGAGGTTGAATGGTTGATCCATCCGTGCATGGTGTTGTCAAAAGGTCACCACGTTAAGGAAACGAGATGCACACGACACGTACGTAGCTGCTGCCAACCCAAGGGTGGAATAAAAGATGTTCATTCTTTCAATTTCTCTGCACAAGTCAACACCTTTTTTTTTTTCTTGGAGCAATAGCTTAATTTATTAATTAGCAGTATGACCAGATCCTGTATTATTACCGTACGTCCTTCATGTTTACCGTGGGACCAGCCCCTATCCGTTGCCACTTGCCAGCACTGATGATGACGACAACAACCAAAAATCACGGTGCCTGATTTTTACATTTTTTCAAGCGACGAGCACAACAAGACTACAAGAGTACAGTACATACGGACATTCATATACCAGCTGCTCAACTGACAACGGCTAACGAATCATGCATGAGAAAAAGGGAAAAGACGAGCTTAACAGCACCTGCTGCACGAGACGTGGAAAAGGATTGCACGGAGATGTAAGCTGACAACCAGTAGGAGTGGTTGGGGAGCAATGCATGCAAGAGCAAGACTATTGGTGTTGTAAAATTATAGACTAGAGGATGACATTGGAGCGGGTAGAAGTATAATAACAATGCGAATTAGAGGTACATACGGATGACGTGGCCTTTCTTTTAATCTGATCATCTTTTACCACGGGGCAAAAAGGAAAGGAGATGCCATTACCATGTCATGCTGTAAGGGCGTCCGCATCAGCTTGAATTGAAATCGCTTAGCGCCACGGCGAGAAAGCAAATAAAAATACTGGCTGCATAGTGAAACAAAGGGGCCACAGTGTCAGTCGCAGTAAGTTTTTTTGGCAGTGTGCGAAGCTAGCGCTTCCTTCCTCGCCTAGCTCCCTCTCCCTCCTGATTGATATAGCAAATCCTCCCGGCTAGCACTCGGTCAATCAAGGCGGACGCCCTAAGCCTCTGCTGTACCTGTGCTGGAGTACTTTGGTCACACGTCGAGGTCACGGGCATGACTGCAGGAGCGACTGGAGCGAGCAGGAGCATATCATATCCTGGCAATAAGTACTTGTCAAAAGGTCAGGGTCATCCATGATCCATCGTCGTCGTCCAAGGAGAGAAAAATCCATGATTGATGGCCCCTCCAAATTATTTTGTGTGCTCACTTTTCTTCGTTGCTTGCAGTTTTGAGTTTTCGGTCTGAAAAAAGAGGAATTTCTTTTTCTTTTTCTCGTGTTTTTGTGTCGAGACGAAACCTGTCGTGACGGGCTCATCCATCGGGAGTCCGACTACTACTTTTGAGTTTTGATGAGGATGATCCGGTGTCGCCGAAGGTGACCAGATTAAGGAAACACGACTTAGACGACACGTGGGCTGACTGCCGCCACGAAACACGACTTAGACGACACGTGGGCTGACTGCTATTTGTAGCGCCGTGTACATGCTCCCCTTGTAGTCTCAGATTAGCTCTGTTTATATCAGTTAAAAAATTATGGATCACTAGTTTATTAACAATATAAGACTTTGTGTATTTAGTACTTTTTTAAGAAAAAATAAGATTGGTATAGTATGCACCCATAGTGGAATTATATTAAATGAAACGAACAGTACAAATGTTAAATTTTGGGGAAAAAGAAAAGAGGATGTCTTTAGTACTATACAAAAAAAAAAATGCTTTTACAAGAATTATGGAGTATAATTCACATGTTGTGAAACTATTTAGACTTTCGATCATCAAACATATGAAACATATGTAGATTCGTACAATACCTTATATAAAAACATATGTAGATTAATTCCTTCAATACCTTACATGTTTTTCACCTACTAACTACTCGTACGGATGAGTCGTTCCTAAAGGAGAGAAAAGGGTACCCTAGCTGTATACGTGCCGGGAAGCGTGACAGGCCGCCTTCACACGGACAGAGACGGACGGGCGGGCAATTCCGTCTCGGGGCATGGTGTGCATCGGTGCGTTGCTTTGGCTTTGTTGGCCCGTGCAGTGGCGGTGGCAGCCAACCGGTGGCGCACGCAAAGCATGCAGGCAGCGATCGAGACCGAGGCAGAGGGAGCCAAAGGCAAGCAAGTAATTAAACTCCAAAGCCCCTACCAACCGAAAAGCGAAAAAGCTAAGCCAAGGTGGGGATCCGAAGAATTATCCAAATGTCGCCGGCGCCACCACAGCCGGCAGCAGGCACCCAGCATCTCCCTTTGCAGGCTAAGCGAGCTACACCTTTTGTTTGTGCTGTGCGCGCCGGGGCTTATGTTATATCCTGGTTGATCCAACTCCGATCCTATATATACATCCCTCCACTCCACCACCCAGCGCCATCAGCCAGAGCACGGCAAAAAAGCCTCTACCACCACCACAGATCGAGCCCCAACCACGAGAGACAGACACAAACGCATTCCTTGCTAATTGCCTTTGCCTCCCGGCTACCACCTCCTCTCGATCCCTGCAGCAAGCTCGACGTCGACGACGTACGCTGCTCCTCGATCCATCACATCGTCACATCACATGGAGCCGACGGTGGGTAAGCGGCTGTGGAGCTACGTGCGGGGGCCTTGTTCATGGCGCGCAACGGCAAGCGCAAGCCCTCCTCAGCATGCACCTCCTCGGCGCCAACAAGCGCCGCGGCACCAAGCCGTCACCCGCGCCGTCGCCAACCTCCCTCTCCCACCACGCCCACCACCCCACCACCCAGCAACGCATACGCGCGCGCCGCCGCGACTACGAGTTTTCATGCACCAATAGCCCGGCGCCGGCGGACCCCTCCTTCCCTCCAGCAGACGCCGCCTGCCTACTTCCCCGCCTCGGCGCGCTGTGGCCGAGGAGGAGTATGACTACGGGTACGACGGGCACGGATCCCTCTCTCCCCCTGACGCCGCCGAGCCCGCCAGGATCGACTACTACGTTCTCCGCCGCCGCCTTGGCATCAGCATCGCCCGCGCCGGGGAGGAGGAAAAGGAAGAGGACGATGCGGAGTACATGTACGCCTGCGCGTCGGCGTCGGCGTCGCCCGCGGTGCAGCTCCCGAGCGCGGCCAGCGGCGAGTTCTCCGTGCGGGTGTCCAACTACTCATCGGAGGACGAAAGCGTCGTCGGGGAACCAGGCCGTGACGCCGACGCGGGAGGAGTTCATCCGCCGCTTCTACGATCAGCTCCGCCGCCAGAACACCGTCGCGATGCTCCCTTACTACATGCACCAGGAAACCATCGCCGCTGCGTGATCAATCGCGACCGCGCTGGCCGGTCGGCTGCTGGTTCCCCTTCTTTCCCGCCGGTCGATCTGCTGTCACGAACGCGCGTGCGCTGGTGATCGATGGCCATACATGCGTGATCGCTCGATCATATGATCATGCATGTTGATCAACCAACCACACGGCAAGTACATACGGGTGCCTTGATGGATTCCTTCCTTCCTTCGCCTTGCTTGGTGTGCATGCATGGGATCCGGTATACAGTACAACATGCACAGTATGTACATATGCAGTACATGTGCCTATGTTTTTGCATGTACATGTGTACATATGTATCCTGATGTGAAGAAAGAAAGTCCCCGTTGTTTTGGTTGCTGGGACGTACTGCAGATACAAGCACATCTATCGATATTGCACTATCTGTATTGCACATTTTCTTGTTAATTCGTGTTGTGTGTATGTACTGTTAGCAATAATAGCAAATCATAAATATATCCATCGATGTATTGTAAGATACCCGTATGTAAGTTAATCCGATCCTATTTATGTACTACTCCTCCGTCCAAAAAAAAAAAATATCGCTTTTTTTTTCCTCGACATCGTGGCTTCTCATCATTCGCCTTATTCAAAAAATTTAAGAAATTATAAAACAAATAAATCATTATCAAAATATCTATGTTTTATAAAATAAGTCATAACAAAATAAATAATATTTATATAAATAATTTGAATAAGACGGATGGTAAAATAATAAGTTAACAAAATCTAAAACGACAATTTTTTGGCATTTACCTTCTCCATCCCAAATTAAAAGTCGTTGATTTTTTGGACAACAAGTTTGACCACTGGGCCTTATTCAAAAATTTATGCAAAATATTACTTTTTTTGCCGTGGCTTTTATTAGTATAAGTTCTTAAAGAATGACTTGAATTTGACAATATTTATGCAAATTTTTGAATAAGATAAATGGTCAAACTTGGAGCCAAAAAAGTCAAATGACTTATAATTTGAATGGAGGGAGTAAAATTTAAAACGACAAAGACTGAGGAGTAAATAAACTATGTCAAGTACGTGCAGTGGTTTGCCACCTCTTCGTTTCAACTTTTTTAAAAATGCATAACCTGCTGGCTTGCTGCAGGAGATGAGCACTGAAGGCAACAGCTCCGTTTTGTGGGGGCAGATCGAATAAAAGCAAAGCATCAACGACGGCAACGAACTAAAATAGAATTGTCTGGGCAGACAACGGATAAATAATTAATCCATTGGTCTCGTGTTGGATTTTGTGGTGGGTGGGGAGCGCACGCACCACACGATGAATGTCTCAAAGGATCAAAGCTAGCGCTTTTAATTTAAATTTAAATTCAATTTTTGCATTTAATGATCCACCTATATGAAGCGTCGGTGCATGGTTGGTCTGGAGCTTTTTGCCGCATTGGTACGACTGGATTTGTCGTGAGAGAAAATACTGTTTGACGGCGTTGGTTGGTTCTGGCTGATACCAACAAAGCAAGCGAACAGGTATGTAGCATACAGGGGTATGTAGTGGAACCAGTGACTAGCCTTCGTTTCAGAATTGCCCATCCATCCACAGGACGACAGAATTCTGAAATACTTTCCCTATTATTAGTTGAACTTGCAACTGAATATGCAAATGCTATGGAACTTGCAAAGTGAAGTAGTAGTACGGCCTAGTATATTCCAATGAATCACCGATCAAGGAAACTAAGACACACTTGTTTTGGTGCTTCAGACTTGCATTATATTGATGTGGATAACGAATATTCAGTCCTCTTGGATTACCTCGGTCCCTCAAGGAAATTAACGACGAACAGATGGCATATTATCGAGACAAGATGCTACTCGTACCTAAAGAAACTAGATAGATAGGACACCTAACAGCAGAGTGCGGTCGTTTGTTGCACGGCAGCACTTCACTGAGCTGGAGCTGACAATGATGAAGCGCTCATAGTTCGTACAGCAGTATATTAAGAACGAACCAGTTGTGGCCACTATCTAGCATGCCTTAATGCAGCTTTAATTTATTTTAAGCTAATCATGGCTATCATGATACCAGCAACAGCTCTCAACCTAATCCACACCTCGTATACGCAAATAAAAAGTCTCGAGTCACCCATACAGGTACAACGTAACAGTACTAAACAGAGAGACCAGAGAAGAAACAACCACCTAAGTCCTCATTCCAGTGTTGGCCCCTCAGGGCGAGGGCGGCGTGGAGCCGCGTAGCTTCAAGGATTGGTGAAAGTACAAGGGCCGCAGTGAACCCGACGAGTATGTTGTTCGGCGGTGGCATGAATCGAATATCGGTCGGCTGACTTCAGCTTAGTCTTGGGTTACCCTGTTGTTGTTTTGTGCTATTGTTATGTTTGTGTTGTGATGTTGTAATCTCTCCGCCTCTCTTGATAACGAACTACTCCTCCATATTGAAAAAGGAAGTCGCTTAGGACATCGACACTCCAAAAGTCAAAACTTTGACTTCTTTTCTATCAAAATATTTATTAAAAATTATATATGTATACTTATGAAAGTATTTTTCAAGACAAATCTATTGATATGATTTTCACATTTCAAAAACTCAAATGACTTAAAAGTTATTAATCATTTATGTTCCCATCGCTAACCGAAAGCCTTTTCCAAAACGACTTCCTTTTCAATACGGAGGAAGATGTAATACCTCAATTTCACCCAATCGGGCTGTCGGCATCTGTGAAATATAAGGCATCTGCGAAATAAATATAAGGCATCTGTGAAATATAAGCAGTGTGAGGATGATTTTACACCCCGAAGAGTTCTAAAAAAAAAAACTGATGCATTAGTTGCCCAATTTTCTAGGGAAAAAAAAAACAGGGTATTATATGTGTAGGCAAAGGCACATGCTGTTCCTGCTGTTCCTAGCTAGGTGCGGCTGTCTGCTCGGCGTGGCTACGTTGTCTCCCTGGCCTCGCAACCAAACAAGAGGTGAATCCAACTGACTTGCCACGAAGAGACGAGATGGCGCAGGGTGCGCATGTCGGTCTGCTCTGAGCAACCGACTCCTGTCTTTCCCTATGATTGAGTGTAGGCCCGTGGCGAAGCTAGAACAAATTAGGAGAGTGCATTCGCTTTATAGGTGCGAAAATTTAAACTGAAATAATTGATGGTGAAAAGTTCAATCGTACTATGGTTTCTTAATTTTCTGTGGGCGCCGCATCCGCACCCACAACCTGTAATGTAGTAGAATGTCTTTTGAGGAGCAGTTGATTGAATGGCCTTTACTTTTTCACGGTCGTTCTAAAGTCATGACGCCGTTCAAAGGCCTCCAAGTATCTGCATAGAAGGATGCTCTGAATTATGTAATCCCTTCATGAACAATTAGAGAAAAAGGCGCTCTCGCTCTATCCTCGCATAATAAGCCTGCATGATAATTGCACCTTTCAAATTATCTTGTATGGGTCCTGATGAATGCTGTTTGGTTTGGCATAACCAAAGAACCTGGGAAGGGGCAAGTTTCTGGAAGCAAGGCACTTTGTAATCATTTTGTCGAAACATATCTGTGAATCAGTTACATAAGAATCTATGCAACCACAACTAGGAATAAGATCCTGGATCCAACGTTTAAGCCAGTTTTTTTTTCACTTAAACCCTTCCACCGATACACACAGGTTAAATTTAAAACCCCTACGTGGGAGAGGTTTAAGCGAAAACTATGGCCTTAATTGGTAAAAGGACAATTGCAAAGCAAAGTTATATGTTATATATGATATGTTGCCAACTAATAGGCTTGTAGTCCTTGATAGAATATGCATCAGACTTCTTCATAGTAGCACTAGCAACACGTCATTTACAGATGGAAACTATGGCCGTCGCCTTGATTTTTTAGTCTAAAACCACTTTTATTTATTCATATAACGGGTTTACATAATTACAAACACCAAATGGTGGCGTATACAACCAGGCATGCCTTCCTCGTTCTGCTGATATTAAGCTCCTAGTCGCCAAGTGTGCATCTACATTTGATTTCTTATTTTCGTAGACAAACTCAACTCCTTGATGATTTGACCATACCGTCCCAAACTCCTGACCCCTGCAGGCTTCTAATCACGTTTTCACAATCGTGGCCAACCTTGATGTATGACTGGTCTAGGCTCTGTTGCGTAGATCCACCCCTTCCCTCGCAAGCCAAGACTTCTGCTATCTCTCGCTCAGTGATCCCCATCAATACTCAGCCCTGAAGCTCCTAGAACTCACCGCTTTGATCCCCCGGCTATAGCCTCCATTGCTGCCTTCTTCAAGTTCTTGAGATGGCAGCACCAACATTAAACGGCAACACAACCATGAGGAGGTGTATCCACCTACGTAGGGGCTGGTTTTACTCGATCACGCCCACCGGCAGCCCATCCTGTCTTTTGGTGTAGATTCCTTCATCTCTTCACAATACTTGTTAATGAAAGTATGAGTCGACAAACGGCTCTAGAAAATATTTTCTTGGATTATCTTCCTCCTCTATACCATATTGCCCATAACCCCACCGATACCGACAACGTCATTATGGGACAATGTTTCAAAACAGTCTCGATAGCCAAATTCGAGGATCCTCTTCTTGGAGCTCGCACATGTGTTCTTCCAGCCTCTCATCTTCTAGTGCCCAAACGCACTTTTGCTAGATGACACTCCACCAAAGAATGCTTCCCAAGAGTCCTGAGCACCACAAAATGGAGCACCGGTCATTTTCTGCCATTTTTCTATGGTGGCGAACATCCGCCGTCGGTAATGAGCATTTTGACATCCTCCACAAGAAAATGCTCACCTTGGGAGGGACTTTCAGTTGCCATAGTGCTCTCCAGTCTCCTTCTGCCAGGCCGATTTGTTGAAGAGGCCGGTGAATCCATTGGACCGTGGAGCCTGCTCATCGGCGGTGTCACGAACAACGGCCCAAATCTCTTCTTCCGGTGAAGCAGCATCATCAAGCCCAAAAAGTCCAAGGTCGGCAAAACCAATGTGATCGAACCGAACAGAAGCTGAACGCCATGTCGCCGTTCCCAAGCAATTGCCGCAGTGTCCTATCAGAACCTCGGCCATTTGTTGGTTATCGACAACAGCGTGACCGTCAACAGTTTAATGAGTTGATGCAGTTTTTTCTGCTATTGTGACACGCCTGAAGAAGATAAAAAAAAAGGCTTTCCAGCAACCTGCCGGATCGCTGTCTCGCGGTCGTTCAGTGCCCCAATTGTCTTTTTTTTTTTTTTTAAGGTGAGCCGGCTTTGATTAATTTAAGAAGGGAGTAGCATACAACAAAGGCAGCACGAAAGCCGCCAAGGGCTTCCAACCTTTCCTAGGCTGGGTTTGAGGGTTTAGGTGTATAAAGTTGATTACTCACACACTAATGACAAACACGCTAGCCGACCTAGAGCCTAAATCCCCGCCAGCCGCAACGCTGCAAGTAACCCTCAGAAGCTCATGGTCATCCATACGTGTTTCGCCTCGATGGCCATGATCGCTGCTCGGGAGGCCAAATCCATACATATCAATGCAGAAGTGGATCGCCCATCCGGGGCTGCCGCCGCTTTCCGCCGAGGAAGGCAAGCTCACGCCTAAGCTTAGGCCGGGCACGCCCGCTGACCGAACCGGTGGATGGTCGAGCCGCTCGTGCACTGAGCGGGTGGGCGCAGTAGGCACTCTCCCCCGTGATTCTGCTGGTAGAAGGGGGTGACGACGGTCTCAAGAGGATTGGAGCAGTGGTGGGCTCTTTCCTCCTCGGCCCACTGCTTCCTCCTCCTCCCTCCTCCTCCACCACCGCCTCCTCCCTCCTCCACTCAGAAGTTGTGTGGGTCTGGCAAATGCAAGGAACAACGTGAGCGACACATCAACCTCCATGGAGGCGCTTTGTGTAGGGGGTGGGGCACATACGCAGTGTTTTAGCGGCAAGCTCCTCCAACATAGGGTCAACCCATATCGGAGGATCCATCTCCACGCCGGGCATGGACACATGAGAGGTTCTCAAGCGCAATAGGGAGGTGTGTGTGTGCTATGGCGATCGCTGCCGCTGAGGTGGGTGACGACGTGCTCACCGCCGTGTAGACTTGCGCCGCCGGTGTCGCCGTCGCTCTGCCGCCGACGCCGCCCCTCGCCACACCCGTCCGGTAGGTAGGAGTGTCGACGACGTGAGCCGAGTCGCCACCCCTCGCAACCGAAGGCCCGACTTCGAGGGGGGGGGAGGCGAGCCGGAGCGGAGCTTGGCAGAGATGGGTTCTCGCCGACCTTGACGACAGTGGCGGGAGATGTGCCCGAAGCCCATGCCCCAATTGTCACCATCGAGCATGGAGACCACCTCGCATCGTACAACTGTGGCCTGATGTCGCTTCTTCAACAATGATAAACGTTTTTTTGTAAAAACATTGCTAAACGCTGTGGACAAATAAATGGTCTACTTACTTAACATTTATGTCGTGATCTAAAATAAACTTACCATTTATGTAATTTAACGGAGTAAAATATTTACTTACTCATTATTGTTGTATATGTACACACAAGCACACTAGTGCAGCTGCATCATTATGCCATTACCTTACTATGTTTGTACCAAAGCGCCCAAAAGAACAAATAGAAATTTGATTACTCGTACCTAATATTTGAGAGAGATTAAAATAAATATATCAACCGAGCAACGAGAAGCAGACTCTGCTGCCAATTCGATCGTTGCCACGATGCTACGTACGTACGTACATGTACTAGCTAGAGATCGAGAAGACAAGCCTCGATCAAAAAGCTGCGACGGCGGGGCGGCGGTGACCGCAGCGGCACGGCCCTGGCCCTGAGCGGCCGCTTCATGACCACGGTGAACTCGAGCTTCTGAGTGAGGTCCACCTCGCCGTCGGGCTCGCGCCAGTCGAATTCCATCACGAGGTTGGCCACGAAGTACTCGAGGGTGCAGCAGCGCCAGCGCCATGCCGGGGCAGACCCGTCGGCCGGCGCCGAACGGCATCATCTTGATCTCCCTTGCTGCCAGTGAGGTCCACGTCCCCCCTTCCGCCGCCGGCTAAGAACCGCTCCGGCTGGAACTCCGCGGGCGCCTTCCACACCTCCTCGTCCATCCCGATTTCGCCCACCGCGAAGTTGACGGGGCGCCGGCGGGTACGCGGTAACCGTCCAGCGTCGTGTCCTTCGTGCACGGCGTGCGGGAGCACGAAGTGGCCCGGCGGGTGGCGCCGGAGGGCCTCCAGCACCACTGCCTTGGAGGTACGGCACGCCTGCAGGTCTTCCTCCCTCACCCGCCGTCGGCGCCGGCGCCGACGACACTGGACACCTCGTCCTGAAGCCTGTCTTGCATCGCCGGGTTCTTCACCAGGTTCGCCAGAATCCACTGCAGCGCGGTGGCCGTAGGTGTCGGTGCCAGCTGAGGAACTCGGAGCAGAGACTCACGATCTCGCCATCCGTCAGCGCCCTCCCGCCCTCCTCGAATGGTCAGCTTCACCATGGAGTCCACGTAGCTGTCCCCGTCGGCGCCGGCTTCCCCTCCTGGCTCGTATCAGTGGGACGGAAGAGCTCCTCCTGCCGACGCCGCAGCGAGAGGAGCTTCTTCCCAGCGTCGCCGGAACACGACCTTGGTGACCGACGGGAGGAAGGAGAAGACCTGGGAAGCTGAGGAAGCTGGCAAAGAGCTCCCGCTGCGGCCTCGATGTCCCCCGGACGATCGCGTCGTCACCAAGACGGTCACCGCCGAAGCACATGTAGACGAGGAGGCAGAACATGGCGTACTGGAACGGCTCCATGACGGCGACGGGGGTCTCCCCATGTCGACCGTCGGCGCGGACGCGGGCAGCGAGGACGCCGAGCACCCAGCGGCGCGCGCGGGAGAAGGCCCGTAGGCGTGCGCTGGGGGCTGAGCACTCCGAGGCGAGGTGTTCCGTCGCAGCGCGCGCTACGTGGCGCCGTAGGGCGAGGAGCTGACGTTGCGTCCACCGCTGGTGAGCACGGCGCTGAGGCCGTGGAGGGCGGGCAGGAGGCGAACGGCGCCGCTGCACGAGCGCGCGGTGCGCGGCGGCGCGGTCGGCCACGAAGATGCCAGGCGCGCCCGCCCCAGCGGCGCGAAGGTGAAGACCTTGCCGTGGTCCCGCGCGATGCGGCGGAGACAGGCTCGATGTCGAAGTCGCGGCGCGCGAGAAGAGCAGCGGGCCTAGCACCGGCAGCGGCGTCGGGGCCCGGGGCAGGGGAGGAGCGCGGAGGAGGAGTCGGCATGGCGAGCCTTGTTGCCTGGGGCGCGGGCGCGTAGTAGAGCGAGCAGAGGCAGAGGAGCGTGGTGAGCGTGTAGAAGAGCCAGTCCTCCATGGCCGGGCGTGTGCTCAGCTCAGCTCGTCGCCGCCTCGCCGGAGATAATTCCGGGAGGGTATTTATTGTAATGGAGATTACGTTACGTGTCTGTGTGCCGGTGGGAAGTGGGTGGCTGGGAATAGAAGCGATCAGATGATATTTTCCGGCGGCCGGTGTGAGTGTTGAAGTCATGGTCACTGGGGTAAATTTATTAGCAACAGCACCCAGCGGAAGAGACGAAGAGGTTGTCAGTGTCACTTGGCTGTTCGCTTCTTTTTGGGACTGTTCGGTTAAAGCTTCATTTGGTAGAGTAATTCTGATTGGGTTTGTTTTATCCGTGGCGAGAAAAGTTACTCGGTTGGAAAAAAGGACCACGGCATGCCCAACGAGGAACAGTACTTGAGTTTGGGTTACGGCTTATACATACATACACTATTCATGTGAAATTAGTTAATTTCTATACTATTCATCATAGTGTAAGTCATGTGACTAATGTAAGCATACAAATTGTTTGTAAGTCACGTGAACAGTGCAAGGAGTAGAGGCTGGTAGGTGGAAATTATCCCCATCTTGGATGCAGCAACGTACTGTAATCATTTCAGACTTTCAGTGCACGTAGGTCAATGCAAGAGATAGCCACAGCATGGTGATTTGGTGAACGCGGAGTCCAGCAGGGGCCGCGACTGACCCGATCGTGCTGGTGTGCTGGTGTGGATCATCGGCCGAGCTCTGTCGCTCTGTCGAGGGGTTCTCTTCAGTTTTTCTACCATGGGCGTTGGACACCATGCACCTTTTATGGGCTGTGCTAAAGTCTGGGACCATAGCCCTTTTATGAGGCTGGAGTATTGGGCTTTGGGCCACATGTACGTGGACGCTCCTGGCCTAGGCCCACATTAATGTCCTTTGCGAGGCCATTCCGTTCCCCGGCGGCCCGTGAACCGCTGCACGGTTGCATTGCATTTCCGCGAGCGAGAGTTTGAAGTCTCCCTCTCCCTCTCCCTCTCTCTCCGCCGCGCGTCCGCGGGCCGCGGCAATGGGCGGCGTTCACGTCGATGTCCCCTCCCCTGGTAAATCCCCAGGCGGAAGCTTCCTCAGATGATCGCTGGTCAGCTCTTCTCAACCACCGTCATTTTTTTGACCCCGATTCTTATTTTTCTCCTCTGCTCTCAGCATTTGCAGCGATCCGTTGGGTACTCGCTCTGCTGGACCGCAGGGACGAGGTGTTCGATCGGGTACCAGTCGACTAGTCGAGGCAGCTACGGATCGCTCGAGCAAAGTGGACCGTCCGTCAGGGCTGGGATGCCAAGGTCAAGGTACGATGTCATTGTTTCAGAATTTCGGATGCTGTCGTTTTTTTTAGCTCTCTCTCTTTTGCTCCCCTTGTTCTGTTTGACGAAATGCCGGCCTCGACGCTCTGTTTTACGGGCAGTGCTAATGCTTGCTTGCTTGCTTGCCTTCGATTGCGTTGTGAGTTGTGAGGATCAGAAGGGTGGCTTGCTTCTGTTGGCAGATATCAGTGCTCGTGAATGTTACTCTCTCACCTGCTGATTTATAGCCCTTAATTGTCAGCGATGACGGTGAATTGTCCCCTAAATTTATCTGCGGCGAGAGTTGATGTGTGTTTTTCTCTGTGTCTGTCTTTGAAACAAGGTTCCCACATATGTGACCTGCTTTCTGATCTGTACACCGTATAGCAGGGTAATAGTACAATATCTCAAACGAACAAGTAGACTGCCCCATTTTACCATGTTTTTAAGGATTAACAAGTAACACAATACAGCGTCATGTTTGTCTTCCTTGCTCTGAAGTTCCCTCATGTATTCTACGCTTAGTATGCCAAACTATTTATCTGGACACTGGTGTTTACCATTGTATAATACAAATTTACTAGGCATTTGAAATGTTTAGAACAATATGATATTTCATACCTAATTGGCATGAATAAGTTAAAACGAAATATTTCTGACAGGCTTATGACGTAAGCACCCATTATAGGTACTCTAGTTTCTCCACCTCTTTGAACAGAACCTTCCATTTCCTGAATGGATACTGAAAAGACCTCGGATGTTGTCAAGAGGTAATCTTCTGTCTGCTTTCATTAAATTGCTGTGTTCCACAAAGTTCAGCATCCCTCTAGATCTCATATGTCATTCCAACCCGTAACAGTCTGTTATGAGGGACACATGTTATCTTCTCTGGTTGCCTGAAGTTCTTCCTCATGAAGTGGTAAACATAGTCAACTATTATCTTCTTAAATAGATCTGCATTTGGTTCTGCCACCACATTAGCTTCTCCTAGCATATGGACGACACCATCCTCCATCTCTCTATGTATTGTTTGGATCTCATAGAAGCATCCATTTGATGGAGCAGCAGTGCTTCTATCTGAAGAACTATCAGACATTGTTGCCTCTTGAACTCTGATGGAAGGCTCAATTGCATCTTCTACTTCTTCTGCTGAATGATCTCCTCCTGGGCTGTAAAATGATTCTTGATGGATAAAGTGTTTTTCAAAATGTTCAATGAGTAAACCCTCGAATTCTCTTGGATCTTCTATTTTATCATTGTACCCATAGCGCACCACACATCGGAATACCCTGTAATCTCTTGGCTCCACATATCTGAAGAGGAACCGCTCGCTTGTCTCTATTTTGCTGATTGGTAAGTACTTTATTGAGATAATCACAAGAACTGAATGGATAGAAGGTACCCTTTCTACCAAGTGAGGAAGTATGGGTGGGATGCCTTGCACAAGCTCAGAGTACAAAAAGCCTATTCCCTGGCAATCTGGTCAGATTCCTCCTAGTGGCCAATTCTGCCACATAGTTACTTGATACTTTGTTCTGGAGCTCATAGTTGTATCGATGAACATGGACATAATGCCATGTGGCCATTATAAACATCAAAATTGCTGCAAAACCTAGTGGCAAGTAGCCACCTTAGTGAACTTGTAGAGTGCGATATGATAAGTATAAGAGCTCTGCTCCACCAATTATTACTAGAAGAGTGTAATCCATAGCAGACTTGTCTTCCATATCATAACCATTACTAAAGTGACTAGAAGTGTTGTTATAAACATCACAAAGACAACAACAATTCCTGCTCAATATAATGGTGATGTGAGTATCTGATCATAAGGTAAAGATGATCTATTTCAATATGTGTATCGTTCTTATATGGTTTCTAGTAGATCATGTCCTACTTGCTCTAAGAAAAGCTGGCAGATCACCATGCAATTGGAAAAATATACTAATCTTTTGGTTTTGATCAAATTGTCTTCATTCACACAGGACCACATATTAATGATTGCTAGGGTGATTTCATGTGTTCTGTTTGCGCAGTTTAAATAGCAATAACATACAAGTGCTTTTAGCTTGTTTACATTCTAGTCAGGTATAAGGGGGCACCTATCAAAGCAGGGAGTGAGTTTAGTGCATCTTATAACAATAATTATTGTTGAATAGCTGGGGAGCAAATGAACCTATCAAAGCTTGGAGCTGAGTGCCCATTACTGAATTGCAGCAAGCAGATGATTGCGAAGAAAGAATTAGAAATGCGGTATTTTATAATTTCATAAAAAAGTTGAGTATTCAGATACTGCATTTTTTTCTTAGTTTGATTATATCTTGGTGGGAGGGATACTTGTTTCTAAATTTGAGAATTTACCGTATGCATTGCCAATCTTTTCTGTAGTCTGGAAAATAACTGTAACAGCTACACACAAAACCATCAACACATAGTTGATCTCCGGGATGTAGACCTGGCCTTCAAACTTTGTTGATGTGTAGTAGGGTGACGAACTTCGTGGGAAAGCAACCTAGAACTTGGGATGAGCAATAATTGCAAAGGCACCAGATATCATAAGCAGCTTGCAATTATAGCGCTTAACTAGAACCACCACAAATGTTGGCCAATATAGCGGACCTGGTAACAAAAGCCATGAGTTGCCATTGGATTTAATATTTAAATCCCCAATCCGTGCCATTTGTTAGTTCATTCTTATAAGTTCTTACCTGGGAGTTGATTTGCTTAGAATGTGTTTTGCAACATTTTCTGGGTAGATACGGAGATATGCAGCTTGTCCAATGTATGCTAGCAGTACTGAAGGAAAAGTACTAATGGAGAAGCCAATCTGCTAGTGCAATAAAACTTTTAGTATTAAATGTTTTGCTGAAGCAAAACAAAACAATTTGAAGTTCAAGCATCATATATACTATTTCTTTTAGAGGATGAAAATACTTTATCATTATCTAAAATCCACACACATAAAAAGCAATTTCAAGGATTCAAATTTTAGAACTTTTATTTTCTATTTTCTCCATACACTCAAAGGGGTGTTTTACGCATAATCACAGCTTGTCATAATCAATGGTGCTCATTATAATAAAAGGCCTGGAATTAAGGAAATGCCCAATTACCTGAACAGCTCTCACATTGGAAGTGACCAAGGTCGGCAAACATTGCCTCAGTTCCTGTTTTTACAAAAATGCAATGCACATTACAGACTTTTGGTTAAAGTTATTGATGTTTTATTTCTATCAGTGCCATCGATAAGCACAATTTTTTACTGCCAAAATATTTAGTTGATCTCTTAGAGTTCAGGGTAAAGGGCATATTGCACAATTCTGTTATGGACTCTGGGAACAAAAGTACCTGTAATGCATAGAATATAACTCCTCCAAGAGAAATCCAGCCCTGCTTTTCCGTTCCTTTTGAAAATAGTCCACAATATATTTTGATTGAATGCTTTCAAGGACACTAGCATCATGTTTGATCAAATTATAAGCCCAATACAGCAATCAAGAGGAACCATGTCAAGATTATTGGGCCAAATGTGTAACCAACTTTATCTGTGCCAAAGTAGCTGAACAAGAAACAGGGCGATCAAAATGGCTATTGAGATGCCAACAATCTGTCCTTGGTTGTTTGATTAAGAATGCCAGATTCCCATCCTAAATAGTAAAATTATTTAAACTGTTGTAACTCATTGATAATAATTTTCAATGCTTAGCTTAGTGTACTTTGAGTCAGGTTTGTTGCTTTTGCTGGATCCCCAACAGCCGCTAAGTACTGCAAAAAGTACTTATGAGTTTTCTTTAAAAAATCATCCTTATAAACATATTCTAGTGGCCAGAGAACAAGCATCTCGCCCGGCAGGATAATAGTTCTCTCTTAATTATTGCAACTGACACTTTGACTTTTCCTCTTCCATATTTGAACTGAGGGAGGACATTTTTATCATGTGTGTTGAATAAGTGCATAAAAAAGTGATATCCGACTTATTTCTTTTAATAAACCTTGTGTATTTCAACCATCCCCCTGTATACAACATTTTTTTGCCAGAGATGAGAAAATAAATTCACCTGACATAGATGGAGTTAGACACCATCACCAATCACCATGGATGTTGCGGGACTGTCACTAGGAAAAGCATGACCTTAAATTTTTGGACTGTTTTTTCCATCTTCTTCTTTATCCAGTGAGCCCTTTTGATACGATTTGTGGGAGACTCTAACTTGTAGTGAGAGACCATTGCATCTTCAGCCTGCTGATTAGGTATCAAAAAGCTAATCCTGGCATACCTTGGATATCAATGAATAAAGTGCAAATGTTCCTCCTGCAATGTTATAAATCGATAATACATGTTAGCTTCTCTGATGAAACGAATTATGTTTTCCTGTGGTGCTTTTAATTTTTATTTTAAAATTGGGTTCTCAATTCTCATGGATGAAGCCTAACGATTTTTACCTATACTCTTAAGGATATTACAGTCTCTGTTTTATACTTACATATCTTTTTTTTTTTTTATGTATTCTCTGTAGGGCAGTCCTATCATGTTTCCTTTTTTTTAAAACCATGCTACAAGCCTACAATCTCATACATGCTTTTTGAGAGCCTGTTTTATGCCAGATTGTATATCAAACTTTGATTGATGCATAACTTGTGTGCAGAGATCAAATAAAAACTTCGGAACTACAAATTATTTCTAAATGTTCTTTTAACCTTCTTCTCTAGTCTAGTTCTTACAAAAGCAGCTTGTCTGCAGCCATACTAGGAGAGTAGAAGTTGTGTTGAGAAGTTGTATGGAGCATATTTACTTACCATCACCATTATCGTTGCAGGACAATGAAAACAATATTTTATCAACGGAAGGAGAATCAGAGTGTAGATAATTAGAGACATGACTCCAGGAGGTCATCTGTGTTGTTGATCCCGTTTGCAAAGGTGCGCTGGAGAAAACATGAGAGGAGAAGGCCCCTATGTCTCCATAAACAACACCTATGCTCTGGAATGCTAAATGCAGTGTGGTCGCCCAGCCAACCTTCATTATCAAAACGCATACTCTGAATCAGATTACATTTGACTCAAAAAAAGCAGATTGTATACTTTTAGCCACACAATCCTTAGATGACCAAGCAGCTGATATGCTTTTAGTCTCTTTAGTAGGACAACGACAAACATGGATAATTCAACAGTTACTTTAAGATTTCAGCAGAATCTTAGTAATACTTTATGAAATGAGATCCCTTAGAACATATAAAAACTTTATGAAAATGAGAAGAACATATAAAAGAACCACATGGAGACTCCTTAGACTTTGTTCTAAAAGAAGGCAATAATGGTTTCCATCGACCTTGACCAAGGCTCTAACCATTATGGACCAAGAATGTTTTTGTGCAAGATGGTATGTTTATGTGAGAATTGTATTTGCTTTGAAAATTTTGCTTAATTAAACTGATGAGGATTCAATGTTTACTATGCAGTTACCCACTTCAAGCCAAAGAAGGATCGTTATCTGTTTGAATAAGAGTAGTTGGAGAACATACCTTTGGCTGCATGTGTTGATTCACCGGGATCATTCCAGCCTCCATGTGCAGTGAATCAAATCTCTGTAGCCTTTTTAGTGTCATTTTCTCTGATGCATGTTCAGTGTTGGCATCACCGCGAGCAGCACCGTTGCTGCTTGTGTACTGAGTTCTTCCATCTTTTGAAGGTATGGAAGTCTTGCTCAGTTGCTCTGGCCACGACCTCTTGTTCTGCTTTCACATAACTAACATGGCTTTTATAGGCAGTTGCTTGTGATGCTAAAGTATGAACCTCTGCTTTCTTCCTTTTTCAAAAGACCGGCATTATGGATATTCTGGGAGAAGACTGGATAGCATTAACAAACAGTTTCTCATTTCATGTGTCGTTGAGGTCAGACGTTGTTGTATCATTCACTTCACTTACCAGGGTCTTCGTTCAACGCTGCAGCTGTGAACCTTGTATCTGCTTTACATGAGCCAGGAAGGTGCTACGTGGGGAGGGCAAGCATGATGACTTTTCTTCATCAGGAGTGCCTGATGACTTTTCTTCATCAGGAGTGCCTGCCACTCGTGTGTTGCTGTAGACTTTCTTTCCATAAGAATCAGTGACTTTTCCCTTCAATTCCAGTTTACCCCGTACTTCTTGACAATGGTGAAAAGGAAATCCTATGCAGCCGGCTAGATGTCATTTATAAATAAAAAAAAGAATCATATTGAGCCATAGTTTAAAAATTGAAATTATGTCATAAAAACCCTTACACAAGGGCCTACAAAGTACCATAGGTTCTGAACTTTGCTTTCCTACTTGTTAGCTTCCAGGTTAATCTAGGGAAAGCGTGTATTTCTCGTTGCCAATACGTAAGAACTAAGCATACATCCATATGGGATATTTGCAACAGTGTGTAACGGCCCAAAAGTGGCTGCTAACAGTATTGACTTCCAATCTTTGATATTGTGAGCAGCTATTGTTGGAAAAATATCGGATTGCAAGTGTTGTTTTGCAACTTGGCAGTTCTAACTCGCTTTCGTGCTGATCTGCCCCATGGACTTGACCATTGTTTCTCGTGAATGATACGCTTGCAGAACGCTCGTCAATCTTTGTGACGTGACATGCAACTGGAATATACCACCGGCCGGCGGCAAGGCAAGGCCGTAACCTGGTAACCATGTGTCAATACCTCGGAAGGACTGAAAGCGTGGGCAATGCAATTGGAGGGACAGGGATGTTTGACCATGTGCTCAACTTTTAAGGCAGTTTCCAGGTTGGTTAAAACTTTTCAGGCTTTGTTCGTTCAAGAGTTTTCCAAGTTTCTAGTCTTTTTCTTACTACGTGTCACGTGTGGCATGGCCAGTGGATAAAGACGCCGTAATGTTAGTGCTGTTAGTTTGATTTCTAGTATTCCATCGAGTGCAACTAGGGAAAATTTTCTGGTTAGTGCCGCAAAGTGCAGAACACAAATGGCTATTCAGTGATGACTTTGGTACATGCATGCAGCGAATGCAGGTTTGGGCTACAAGAGTACAAGACTGATGAACTGATGATAGAGAGAGTCGATACGACTCTTGTTCATCAGTCGTGTACATGTTGGCATCTTTCGCCTCGATTTTTCCAGTCTCCCTTTTGAATGAAACTATATCGTGCATGGGAAACATTATGGAATAACTGCCGATTAAAGATATTTTATATACTTTGGTTGGTAAAAATCAGGTAGCGCTGGGCCGCCGGAGATGCTCAGTGCCTGGTTTTGACGGGTGGTGTGTGCTTTTCCTTTTTGTTGCTCGTGTCAATGAATGATGCCATAGTCCATAGATGCTCTCCGGCCGTTATCCGGTCTCGTCTGTAGTGTCCAGTTGCAGCCATCCTTCTTGAACCTTGACCCATTTTCGTTCGTCTCTTCGGCTAACAAGCAACGGCATAAGCTTTTCGCTTCCTTTCGCTTTCAATTATTAAAAATCTTTCCATTGGGCCCATGTACGCAGCTATGCTCCGGGCCAAGCCCACATCAATGTACTCTTCTGGGCTTCATGCCGTTGCCCCAGCGACCCGCGAGCCCATGCGCGGTTGCTCTTTTCGCGAGCGCGGGTTTGAACTTCTCCGCCGCGCGTCCTCGGCGATAGCCCGGTGATCCGAGTCACTCCGATCCGGCGATCTCCCGGTGAATCCCCGCGCCGCGGGAGCGGGGCAGCTCTCTCTGATGATCCCTGGTCAGCTCTTCTCACTCACCATCGCCTCTCTTCCCATCCTTCCTCTTTGCCTGTTATTTTGTGCCCCGGAACACTGACACGATCTGTTGCGCACGCACCGATTTTGAATGGCCGAAACGAGAAAGCGGATTCGGTACCAGCACTGGATTGTTCGAGAAAGTGAATCGTATGGGCCTCGGGATGGGGTGTGAAGGTACGATCTCGTCAGCTGTCGTGGTTTTAAAATGTTATTAGTACCTTCGCCTGTTCCCCCTATTCTGTTTGATGGAATATGATGCCCGCCTGGACGCGTCTGTTTTATCACAGTGTAGATGCTTCATGATTTTGTTTGCGTTCGATTGTAACCTGTGTGGTGATGGGTGCACGTGCACCTGGGGTGGATTTAACCTTTGCGATTATTCTATCTCACCTGCTGGTTTGCAGCCTGGAATCTTCAGCAGCTATGAGGATTCCTTTTCTAGGTTCATCATTGGTTCCCCAACAATAGTGGATGACTGTTGTTGTCCGCATCAAATTTTCTTTTAATTTTATAAGAGAGAATTACCACAGCTGTTCTTAGGACTCAACTATGTAACAATATAACACTTACAATCTATAGGACAGTGCTTCATAAATTGAGTCTGTTACAAATGATTTGAAATTAGGAGAAAAGTTGCCCTTCATTTTACCTTGCTAATATGCTACAATAATTTAGTTTAGCTAAACATAGTACCAGGAGCTCAACTAATGCTTGTTTTTCCTTAGTTTCGCTATATCTAAACATGGAACCTTCAATCCTGTACTTTTAAATACACTCCTGGTAGGTTGGTTATTTGACCGTACTCAATCCTTGCATTTCCTTTCCTGGTTTACGAAAAGGCCTACTCTGTTGTCAAGTAGCTAACGGCCTGGGTGTTTGATCACATTGTGGTCCTGTACCAAGTCCAACATTGTCCTAGATCTCATATGTCATTCCACCCGTAAAAGTCTGTTATGAGGGACACATGTTATCTTCTCTGGCCGCCTGAAGTTCTTCCTCATGAAACTGTAAGAAGTCAACTATTATCTTCTTCAATAAATCAGCGTTTGATCCTGCCACCACATTAGTTTCTCTCAGCATATGGACAACACCATCCTCCATTTCTCTCTGTATTATTTGGATCACATCCATGCACCCATTTGGTGGAACAGCAGCGCTTCTATCTGAGAGACTTTTGGTCAATTTTTGCCCTCGAACACTGTCAGAAGGCTCAATTGCATCTTCTACTTCTTCTGCTGAATGATCTCCACCTTGGCTGTAAATGATTCTTGATGGAGAATTGCTTCAAATGTTCAATAATAAGCAAACCCTCGAATTCTCTTGGATCCTCTACTTTATCATTGTATCCATAGCGCATCACACGGAATACCCTGTATCTTGGTTCCACATATCTGAAGAGGAACCGCTCATTTGTTTCTATTTTGTTGATTGGTAAGTACTTTGCTCGATATAATCACAGAAGTACTGAATGGATAGAAGATGCGTTTTCTACCAATGAGGAAGTATGGGTGGGATGCCTTGCAAAAGCTCAGAGTACAAAAGCCTATTCCTGGTAACCTGGCCAGATTCCGCCTAGTAGCCAATTCCGCCACGTAGTTACTTGATACTTTTGTTCTGAGCTCATATTTGTATCGATGGACATGGGCGTAATGCCATGTTAGCCATTATAAACATCAAAATTGCTGCAAAGCTAGTGGCAAGTAGCCACCTTGAGTGAAACTTGTAGAGTCGCGGAAGATAAGTATACGCAGCTCTGCTGCACCAACTATTAATAAGAAAAAGAGTGCAATCCATAGCAGACTTGTCTTTCCATATCATAACCATTACTGAAGTGACTAGAAGCGTTGTTATAAACATCACAAAGACAACAGCAATACCTGCACAGTATAATGGTGGTATCAGTATATGATCATATAAGATAAAGTTGGTTCTATTTTCAGGATATGGATCATTCTTATATGGTTTCTAGTGGGTCATGTCTGTAATTACTCTGAAATTGTTGATATAGATCATCATGCAATTGGAAAATACACTAATGGTTTGGATTTCAACACTGTCTTGTGTCTTTTGTTCACACAGCACCACATCAATGTTAGGTGCATCTTATTATAATTATTATTATTGAAGGATAGCTGGGACAGAATGACCTATCAAAGCTTGAGCCGACTGTTCACTAAATTACTTCAAGATTGATACAGATTTTGAAAACTTAGAGAAAACTGCAGCAAGCAGATTTCTGTAATGAGAAAGAATTAGAAATGCGGTAGTTTATAATTTCATTAAAAAAATTGAAATATTCAGGTAGTGCATTTTTTCTAGTTTAATATATTCTAAATCAGGGATACTTGTTTCTAAATTTGAGAGAATTTACGTATGCATTGCCAATCTTTTCTGTAGTTTGGAAAATAAGCTGTAACAGTTACTGCACAAAAACCATCAACACATAGTTGATCTCTGGGATATAGACCTGTCCTTCAAACTTTGTTGGATGTGGTGATACCGAACCGTGGAAAGCAACCTAGAACTTGGGACTGAGCAATAATTGCAAAGGCACCAGATATCATAGCTTGGTTTGCAATTATAGCAGCAGCTACAGCCACCACAAATGTTGGCCAATATAACGGACCTGGTAACAAAAAAGCCATGAGTTGTCGTTAGATTTAATATTTCAATCCCCAATCCATGCCATTTCTTAGTTCATTCTTATAAGTTCTTACCTGGAATTGATTTGTTGTAGAACGTGTTTGCAACATTTTGGGTAGATACACGGAGATATGCAGTTGTTCATCATGCTAGCAGTACTGAAGGGAAAAGTACTACTGAGGAAGCCACAATCTGTAGTGCAATAATAAAAACTTTAGCATAAATGTTTCGCTGAAGCAAAACAAAACAATTTTGAAGTTCAAGCATCATATATACTATTTATTTTAGAAGATGATAATACTATTCACCATTTTAAACTATTTTCACCATATATTCAAAAGAGTTTCTTCACAGGCTCAGGTTGTTTGGGAATTATTTTCCATAGGGTCAGTAGTTTGTGTGTGGATGCATTCAGAAATGAAGTTGTGGGGACTGGGACAACTGTTCAATTACCTGAATGGCTCTCATATTGAAGTGACCAAGGTCAGCAAACATTGCCTCTGTTCTGTTTTTGTAAAAATACGTGGACATTACAAAACTTTTTTATCAGACTTAGGTTACATTTGCATGTAATTTTCTTGCAAAATCTTAAGGTGATCTTGTGAGACAGAATACTCAGGTTTATATTATACAGTGATGCCATGGACTCTGAGAGAAAAAATTACCTGTAATGCATAAAATAACCCCTCCAAGAGAAATCCAACCCTGTTTTCCATTTCTTTTGAAATAATCAACAATATATTTTGGATTGAATGCTTTCAGAACGCTAGTATCATGTTTGATCAAATTGTAAACTCCAATACCAGCAATCAAGATGAACCATGTCAAGATTACAGGGGCAAATGTGTAACCAACTTTGTCTGTGCCCGAGCTGAACAAGAAAGAGGACAATCAAAATGGCTATTGAGATGCCAGCAATCTGTCCTGTTGGTTGGCCAAAAAGGTCAGATTAAATTCACTGTAAATAGTAAAATTATTAGAACTGTTGCAACATCTGTTGGAATGCATTTCGATGCATAGATTGCTGTACCTTGAGTCAGGGTTGTTGCTTTTTGCTGAATCCTCCAACAGCACTAAGCACTGCAAAAATAATTATTATTTAGAAAGGGCAATCATCCTTATAAATATGTTCCAGTGGCCAACAAACATACATCGTGGGTGTGGAGTCGGTTCAGAAAAGTGGGACCTTGATTTATTTTCTTTGAAGAATTCGCATGTATTTCAACTATCCCTTGTATGAAACATTTCTTAGCAGAGATGATGAGCAAAAGCAGAAAGGAGTTTGATCTCACCTGAGATACATGGGGTTAGAACACCATCACCAATCACCATGGATGTTCCCAGGACTGTCACTAGGAAAAGTGTGATTTTAAATTTTGGACTGCTTTCCATCTTGTTCTTGATCCAGTGAGCCCTCTTGATACGATTTGTGGGGACTCTAACTTGTATCGAGATACCATTGCATCTTCAGCCTGCTGATTAGGTATCAAGCTAATCTAGCATACCGTGATATCAATGAATAAAGTGCAAATGTTCCTCCTGCAATATTGTTAATACATGTCAGTCTCTCTCTTGAAACCAATAATGGAGGTCCCATCTCTCAGCGGAATGTAAGATTTGGAGGCAGAGGAGGCGCACGAGTTACAGTTCAGGTACATCACAGTAAAGCTGGGGTACCAATCTACAGATTAGATCAGACAGATGACACCGTAGTACCGTGGCCACAGGACTGATATTTCTGGGTGCTTTGCTTACATACTGATTGATACTGGATGCAGTCACTCTCTTTTTTAAAAAAAATACTGCATCTAAACCAATGTGGTAAGAGACTTCAGGGTCTAGTTAATCTATCAGTTCTCACTCCTGTGGCCCTTTGTGACCATTCATTCATTTCTATATTTCTTAGCATACTCTCTTCACAAGACATTACATGTAAAAACACTTTCTTCTATTCTTAAAGCCACTTGTATATAGCCATACATAGTTGCATTGAGGTTCCTAATAGAAAAAGTAGTTTCAATGGGAAGATGTATGGAGCATATTTATTTTACCGTCTCCATTGTCATTAGCTCACAGGACAATGAAACAATATTTTATCAATGGTAGGAGAATAATTGTGTAAATAATTAGAGACATGACTCCAAGGAGGTCATCTGTGTTGTTGATTCCATTTGTAAAGGTGCTGGAGAAAACATAGAGAGGAGAAGTCCCCATGTCGCCATAAACCACACCTATGCTTTGGAATGCCAAATGTAGTGTGGTTGCCCAACCAACCTTTAAGCATCAAAGTGCAAATAAGGAGTCAGATTACATTTGCCTAAAAAATGCAGATCATATGCTTTTAGTCACATAACTCTTAGATGACCAAGTAGCTGATATAGAGATATGCTTAGTTTCTTCACATAAGACGAGGCAAACATGATAATTCAATAGTTACTTTTTGGTTTAACAGAATATTCTCTACAGAACTCTTTCCTAAACTGATGACAATTCTAAAATATCCATGCAGTTATGCTACTTCAAGCAAAAGAAGGATCTGTTGTTTGATTGAATTAGAGTGGCTGGAGAACATACCTTAGCTGCATGTGTTGGTCCACCAGGAATCTTTCCAGCCTCCATATGCAGTGAATCAAATCTCTGCTTAGCCTCCTTGGTGACAGTTTCTCTGATGCATATTCAGAATCTGCATTATCATGAGCAGTTCCATTGCTGCTTGTGCGCTGAGGTTCCGTATCTTGAAGGTATGGAGTCTTGCTCTGGCCGACCTTTGCCTGCTTTCACATAACTTGGCTTTATAGGCATCCTGGGTGGCCGAGAGCATCCACTTGCAGTGTTAGGGTGCCAACTCGTGATACGAAGTACATGGAATGGGCGCTCTGCCTTTTTCAGTGACCAGTATATGAACATATGTTGGGGATAGAGAATGAGGATGCTCGTGTAACCAACAGATGTCTCATTGCATGTTGACGAAGTCGAACACTGTTATGTCTTATCATTGATTCACTTAGCAGATGCTGCCCACCCTGATGCCGTGAATCCTGTGATCTTTACATAAGCTGGGAACGTGACTGTGGGGTGGTGGGGAGGGGGTGGGGAGGGGGCATGATGACTCTAAACCCACAGTCATGGGTAAGTATGAGCTACACAACTTTCTGCAAGTATCATCGACATGGCCCTTCAGTTCCAGTTCTCCCCACACTTACTCAAAAATGAAAAGAATCCTTACGCTGCTAGCGTAGATTAAATGTTTAGGAAAAAAAAAATCATGTTGAGCCATACATAGATCAACTGTAATCCTTTGAGTGCATACAGACATCACATATAATCTATGTGAGTATGAAAATGAAATTTAATTGTCACAAATCCTACCAGGTGACTATTGTGGCTCTTGAACTTCGCTTTCCTTCTTGTTGAAGTTGAGATTCATTTATGCAAGTTTGTATTTCCATTTTCCTATATGAACAGCCGTGATATTAGAACAGTGTGTAACGGCCAAAAGTGGCTGCTTAATAATATTGACTCCCTGAAACTTCAATACAATGAACAGCTATAGTTGGAAAACATAGGGAGCCGAAGTGTTCTTTTTGCAACTTTAGTGAGGTTTAACCTTTTCGTGCTGCCTGCACCATGGATTTGACTATTCTTTCTGTGCAGGATCCGTGCAGAGAAAAAGTCCACGATAATGGCTTCTGGTCTTCTAGAACTGGAATATACCACCTCAGCCAAGCGTGAGTTCCTTGAAAAGATTGGCAACCTGAATTACTGAAGGGGACAAGATCATTGACCATGTGCAAGTTAGTTGAACCCTTCAAAGTTTTTAATCTTTCTTGCTACGTGCAGCATGGCCCAGTGGATTATAACTTCCTTATAGAATATAAGAACTAGTGGCGCGTTATTACTGCTGCTATAGTTTACTTATATAGTTGTTACTTGCATCAGATGCTTATCAGGACTTAGAAAGGATGCATTTTGGACGAACTCAGGGGCAAAACTACATAATGACGGTTTAGTGACTTGCAGATGCAGCCTATGCAGCTTTCAAGGTACAGGGACTTTTGGGGTGATGACAAGAGTGTCTTGGGCTCTTGGCATCTTTGCAGGTCCTCATTTTCCCAGTCTCACTTTTGAATAAAATACGCATCAGAATGCAGGGAATAAAATTCAGGTGGGGAACGACTCCCCGGTGACTCTTCAAAAAAAAAATCTAGGGAATACTTGCTGGTTAAGGATTTTTTTACTTTATTAGTAAAATCAGAAGACACCCCTCCCCGGGCCAGAAATGCTCAGCGCCTGCTTTTGACGTGGTGTTTTCCTTTTCATTAGTCGTGTCTATGAATGATGCCAGCTCCAGGTCGTTATCCGGTTTGCTTTGTATCCAGTTGCAGGCATCCTAAACTTCACCCATTTTCATTGACTCGTCATACATGTTGTACGACCTCGCCATTCATCACATCCCACAGTGAAAAGTCAAGTAATTCTGTTAGCAGTTTTGCACGTCTGCAAAGATTTTTCGCTTTGGATTCGAAGTTTAGTTTGGTAGTAGCTGTTTTCTCTATTTAAGTATTTTAGTACTATCTGTTGGTAAGGCTTCTGGCAGTCCTATTGCTCGTGTGGATTGCTTGATATGGGATGCAGATTCAATGCACTCAGCCTGGATGATCAACAAAATCTTAAAGGAAGCCCACATGATCAAGATAGGTAATTTAGCCAGTCCAGTAGGCAGCCCATTTCTTCGGGTTTGTTGGGCCTCAGCGGTTATAACCACGTAGCATCAGTTCCAGTTTTAACACATGAATTTTCCAGTTTTAATGTAGCACCAATTGACCAATTCCAGTGCTCCTTTTCAGTTATTTCTTCTTCTTTAGTTGCTTTTTCCCTTTTTCCTTGTGGTACTACGAGACTTGGACCCTACTTTTCTTAATGAAACACATGCATTACGCCTGTCCAAAATAAAAAATCAGTTTTCTTTTGATCAATGATCACATGAGCAGACTCCCCTGTTCATCAGATAGCCATGATATGGGAGAGAGTTTGAGAGCCTCTGTCTCTTTACCTCTCCATCTCCATTGGTTTGAGTTTCACATTATAGCCCACGTGTGGCTTCTAGCAAATGCCTTGTCAGTTAGTGTGCCTGTGTTATATTGAAAAAAATATATATATATTTTTCACCTCTAGATATACACACCTGCATATTCTCAAAAGTTCAATGATTTGCTTTTAGAGATTTTCTCTTGACCAAAACAGTAGTTATTTTTTCATTCCTTCGAAACATAGAATCTTAACACGATGTAGGGGAAATTCTTGCTTGCCCCTTTCATGAAAAGCAGAAAGGCAATATAATGCCTATAATTCTTGATTCTGTATGATATTGATATAAGAACAGTTCATGTGAGTATCCACTTGATAAAATTCAGAAAAACACCCCTCAGAAAGTCAGCTTTGATCCTGTAGACCTGGACAATATGCAAAAAAAGATAATTTTCCAAACTTATCTATATATGAATTTGGACATCTGACAAATTCTGACTGAACTTACCTTAAGACTTAGAGTAGTATATTTGGATCATCCTCTTATCTGATATGCTTGTTGCCTATGGGATGTCGTTCTCAGTGTCACCATTCACCACACCATTGGAATATATGTATAAAAACAAGTGGGCCCTCAGGAATTATGCTGCAAATGGTAGTGGAATTCCGAAGGATGTGCCTTGTCTTTTACAAGTGGGTTCATTTCTCGCTTTGTTCTTTCCTCTTGTACAAAGCTATTCCATTTCGTTTTCACTTTCGGTAGTGAAATGTAATCGCTCTTCTCCTTCGTCGCGCCACGTGGTGATTCCAGGTACGTTCGAAGGTGATAGCAGCCAGATCATCTGAGCTGTGCTTGACTCCCATTTGACTAATCCCAATGAAACTCCACCTGCTTTTTGCTGCAGCTTAACTGGCGATTCTGATGCGCTATTATTTGCATGCTTAGGTGATACAGCATCCTGCGTAGATCCTGTTTGGTAAGGGTAAGGCTTCGTTTGGCTCTAGCCGAAGTCGCTTCTGTTTCAATTCTAATAAGAACAGTTGCTATATTGCAGAATACTTTCTAGAAGCCGAACCTTTTTTTGGCCGAGAGAAGCTCGCAAATGGGGCAGTAGTACGGCTCCTGGGATAAGCAGGGCACCCCACGTGGCGTTTCTAAATCGAGGTGATAATACTTCTCGAGCACCGTTTCTCTTCATCGCTTTTCTTATATGTATACTCGGACTACACAATCGTCAAAGTCAGAAAAGAGAAAGGGTCATATATATGTGTGACGTTGTAAACATGGAAACAGTAGCTGTTTCTGCATTGCTAAACTACCTCTGCAAACGTTCCCGCGGATATATGGATTTGAAATGCTACAGCTTTTGCAGGACAGAACAGGTAGTGGTTCAATGGTGACGGGGATGATTGATGACAACGAACGGAGGATATATGGATACCGAGGACGGCAAAGACATTTTGAAAGCTCAAAGTCCAATCATAGGTAACAGCATGTAACTGTTGTTCTGAAGTTCGTACTTGCTTAACATGGTCCAGACTTTGGTTGACCTCAATCAAATGCGCTAGAATCACTTAACAAAACTGTTGCTTGCATACTAGTACATGCGAAATTTTGAGTTTACCTTTCAAGAGGAGATGAGTCCATCATCTCTTCTCTCTTTCTTTCTTTTTTGTGCCAGTAATCCACAAGATCTTCCGTCAGTTAGTAGAATCTTTCAGATGACTCCGTATTAGGAAATGAAAGTTTGGAGGCAAAACCTAATATGATATGTGCACCTGGTGGCCTGGTGGCCAGTGGCTACCATGGTGGTCTGAAGTGAGAGCACTCGCCCTTTTGAGAGTGTGGGAAATGACGGGTGACGATGAGATCCTAGCACAGTAGACTGAACATTATTAGGTCCGAGATAGCATCAATCATTTATCAGCCATACCGCACTCTAATCGCGATGGATAACCTATCTCCTTGAATTGTCCTCGTTTCTCCTGCCACATAGAGAATACACTACTCCTTCCATAATTGCTCCTATCCTAAATAATTTGTTTTTTTAAGAAAAAAGGTGAAGGAAATCGTCAGGAAAATGGGGTCGATGGCGACAAAATTCGAGGGACATCGGATCGGAACCAGGGAGTTGTGATGCATGCGGCATCTGTTGGCGTCCAGCTCAGCCGGGGTCTCGAGAGACACCACCGGGGACAAACACCCAGAGTGCACGCGAGCACAAGCTCGCCTTGCTTTATTTGGAGCCTCCAGTCACAGTGTAGTCCAGAGCACAGGCCGGCAGGGCTCAAAGTAATCCGGATAATCCATCCTGGTAGCTGTTGACACCTGGCCTAACCTTTGAATACTACTCCAACTTGAACGGTTCCTTCAAATTTTCATGTCCATGTCTTAGGCCTCTTAGGTTATGTTGTATCAGACTGAGTTGACACCATGACTTTGCTGTTTGTCTTTGCCAGCAGCTAAGGCGCTTAGAGTATTTTTTGGTGCAGAAAAAATATATGAAAACGAGAGACACAGAGATACGGAAGTCGGCTACTAATAAGACAGACGATTGAGAGTGACTTGAGGTAGAAACGAGGTTAGCATAGCGCACTTAGCAGCACGCACGCACGCACCCTCGGAAGCTCACCACCAGGTGACCAAACTAGACACTTTGCTAAGTTGCTGTCTACGATACGCCGCAGTAAGAAAAACAAGCGCTACGGACGAGATGAGAGACGATGGTAGCAGTAACTTCATGCAAGCGTAAACCACCACGAGATGGATGGAAACGGGACAAGAAGGCCAAACCGGGCGGGCGATCATGCAGAGACAAGACAACGACTCCGCTCCAGCGGCTTGATTTTGTCGCGCACACACACATGCCCTCCGGTCCCTAAACGCTTGTCGCTTACCCGGCACCAGAAACTAACGTAAACAATTATATATAAAATATATAAATATTTACGTTAAGTAGGTACAAAATTGGAAAGATTTTTTCGTCGCTTTTTTATACAATTTTTTTAAAGATATAAATATTATACGATTTTTATACAATCGGGTTAAACTCAGAGCAACGAAACCAACGGCCGTCGATTAGGGACAGGGAGTAGCCGGTCCGCGGAGGACAAGGCAAGGCAAAGCAAAGCCCAGGCCGTCACGTCAAGCCCACCTTGCCTTGCCGCCCCTCGGTTCGGCATGCCCGCCCAACACCTGCACTGAAGCTCCCCGTCCTGGCCTCGGAGACTTTCGCCGCGGCCGCGCGCTTAGATCGATGCCGCCGACAGCGACGCCCGCTTCGGCCCCTCCAACTGCGAATACGCAGCGATCGGGCGAAAGCGAGGCCCGACTCATCGAGGCCGGGTGTTAACCTTCGTCCCGTTTCCCACGACGCTAAGGTGCGATGCGCGACGCTCCTGCTCCTACCGTGCCATCCGACGGAGACCGCGCGGGCGGCGGTGCTGCCGCGACGTGGTTGCGTGCGCGTCGCCAGACAAGACACAGGGCCGGCCGGGCCAGGTCGCCGTCCAGCCAGTGGTCCGTCGAAGCCGAGGCCGTCACGTCACTCTCCTCCCTCCCAGCTCGTCGTGGCACACGGCGGTCAATGGCGCGTGCGCGCAACGGCGACGCGACGGGGATCCGCTCGCTGCACATCGCATCGCAGTGGAGTACTACAGGGGAGGTGAGGGGACCTCACTCACAGTCCGTCTGGGGCCAGGCGCCAGGACAGAGAACAGCTCAGGCTCAGCTCAGCATGTGCGGGACGACGAAACGGAACGGAACCAACCAAGAGGATCACTTTGCTTCCGCCGCCACCAACCAGCCGGACACACGTATTTCCCGGAGGAAGAACGCCCGGCCCGGCCGGCCGGCACGGCCACGAGCCACCACCACCATGTCCTGTCTTCTCACTCATCAGAACCGCCATAGTCGCTAGCTTGGCAGGCACCGATCGAGCATCCAACTGCTCAAACGAACGGAACATGGAACATGGGAGGCCGGATTTCTTTTTCCCCTCTTGTTCCCCGGATCGACAAAAAGAATCACACGATACGTGTGGAACACTTTGAGCCCGCGGCGGCGGTTCAAGATCTCAAGACCGGACGGACGGACTCCTGATGATGATCACTACATACATAAAAATATCATATCATGTGTATGTACACGGTTTCTTCTTTTATACATATTGTTGTATATGCAGGACTGAGTACAACCATGGATGGTTTACATGGTTCTAGCCGTCGCTGGCTTAAAGCAAAGCGAGAAGCGGACATACACGCCTTCCTTCCTCAACTACTACCAAGCACGAACGCTGACCGACCTGAGTGCTGATTTTATATCTACATTGCTAGTGCACCCAGATCCGCAGCAACGAACAAGAGATGGATCCATGCTATGCTAGTTTTACAACGCAACACAAAACCAAACCTTGCTGGACAAAACCCAGTAAAAAATTATAAGGAAAAAGAATTTAGTTTCTTCTTCTTCTCTCCTTGACGTTTTGACCCTCCCTGCTGCTGCTGCTGTAGAACTCTTCTTTGGCGAGAGAGAGAAAGATCGATCTCATCTTCCTCCCTCGCCTCCCCTCTCTATTCTGATCTGATCTGAACTGATCTGCTGTTAATAAAAAATGAAAAACCCGCTGCTGTAATATATACCACAAGAAAGACGAACGGAACACACGTAGCATCATCATCATCATGGTGGTGGTGGTGAAAGGGAAATGTACGACGGACGGCCGGCCGGGCGGCGGCGGCAAATTACAAGGACGTTCGTGAGGACTTGCTCCTCTTTTCTCCCCTGAGCCGGGGCAGGCGTTTCGGCGCCACCCAGGCCGGTTTCAGGCGCGGGCGGACAGCACGCGGCTGGTGCCGTTGCTGGGACGGCACGCGGCGACGTCGAAGCCCTGGATCCTCACGGCCGGCGCGAACGACGACGGGGCAAAACTGTTGTTACTGTTATTACTGCTTGCTTGCTGCTGCTATACGTCGGGCGGTGGACGTAGCTGGTGCGGCTCCGGTGTCAAAACCCGAGCTCCAGCGGCGTCGGTCCACCGCGGTGGCGGGTGGTTCAGCAGGAAGTGAGTGTGCAAGCGGGTTGTCGCGCGCGCCGGCGGCGACCCGCCAACGCTCACCCACCGTCCTCATCCTCCTCCGCCGTTGGCTTGGTCCTGCCTCCCTCCTTGCTGCTCTGTAATAAGAAAAAGGACACGACTTGGTAAGCGACGGCGAACAAGAACGGAGTGAAAAGGGAAGAAGAATTTTTCGAGCTAACAAAATTATTTTCAACGAACAGAGGGAAGATGATGAATTGGTCCAGGCAAGCAGCCGTACCCCTTGTTGAGGGAAGGGGCGGCAGGCCAAGAAGATGAGGTCGGCGCTGCAGAGGTTGGACAGCCTGGACCCTATACGTGGGCGAGGCGCGCAGAGCACCGGCGGCTCGGCAGTTATCCCTGCAGCCGCCGCTGCCGGAGGCGGACTCGACGAACAGCCGGTTCATGGCTCTAGAAGGCATCCTCCGATCTCAATCTCTCGCTCGTTGCTCCTTGGCGGCAAAGAGGCTCAGACTCTCTCTCGCCGGCGCCGCTGCTCCAGGAACCAGGATTAGATTGGGGAATGGAACGGATGAACTGAAACGGACGGACGGAGAGGGAGGGACGGCCTTGGCCTTTGCCTGCCTTTTCGTGAGGCTGAGGCTGAGAGGCCGGTGGCGGAGTGAGGAAAGAGGGAGGCGGCAATGCGAATGCGGTGGTGACCGCCCCGGCCACTGCATATACCCAACCGCCCAGTTGGCCCGGGTGAGCAGGTGGACCACGTCCTCGTGCCTGCCCCTCTTTTTTTTTTTCGGTTGCTGCTGCGCCTTCATGATTTATAGTTTTATTTATTTATTTTTATATATTTATATATGTGCACCGCCCTTTTATTTGGTGACGAGGATAAACAAACCAAGAAATGTGTGTGCCGGCCAGAGAAAATATCGTCGTTTCCGTCGTCGGGGCCGTCACTCTTGCTTTTGATCCTGTGGTTGCGTGCAGCACATAGCTAGCGTACCGTACGTGCGTGTGTACCCACTCGTATAATGGGAGCGAGAGATCTGATCTGACTGTTGGTGAGTGAGACTTTGTTATTTGAGGCCGGGAGCAAAAAATATCTGCCCTCCAATCCGGGGCAATCCAAGCCCTGTAGACTTCATCTATCTACAAAATCTATTGCCTAAAACCCGCAATCGAACCCCTGCCTATCATCTTTGCTCACTTCGCAGCCTTGTGCGTCTTCGATGTTACCTATGGTTTTTGTGGTTTATGACATTGCCGACACTCCACCCGCCATCCTCGCATAATAATCCTTGAGATGACATGACTCATGAGCGTGTGACAGACATTGTCATCGATCACTATCCCTATAACTTAGTTACTCTTATATTCCTATGTTATGTGGTCTATATATATATAGTCTTTGTTTTTGAGCCCCTTAAAAGCCTAAAAAACCATCTAGAATGTTTCTATCTCCACTTCATAGTTTGTGTTCACCGCTGGGTGTTTATCTCATCATCCCTTACTCTATCATTAGGATTTATTAAGTTCTTATCATGCACACCATTTGTTATGTTTCATTACTTTCTTAGTAGAAGAAAAGAAACGAAGAGAAATAAGTTGTAACTGCAAAACTGGCTTATGGCATTGTGCGAGACTATTCACAGTAAAATTTACATTGAAAGCAAATCTAATTCTCCGTGTTTTAAGCACACAAAATAAGAGAATATGTACGAGTTTGTACGGCTCAATTATTTGTCCACAAGACGAAGAGACGTCATGGGCCTAAACTTTTCATGGAGATGTCTCTTGTTTCTCATGTTATGTTTAAATTTGGTTCTTTGTTTTGAGAACATTTGAGTGAACTAGCCTAAATTTCTCTTGCATGCAGAAATTGTAGTCCAAAAAAAAATACCCTAAACATGTGCAAATTTGTATCCAGCCAACTTCACATTTTGAGTAAATTAAGAGTTAACACAACCTTACATGCTGCTCTAGAAAGACGTTGATGTCCTTTTGTGCTCTTTAAATTGCCCCCCTTTTTTTGTATCTTTTGCAACTTTGTATTTATTACATAAGAATTATTGATTTTGGATATGATTGTTTTGACCTCTTCTTTCGACATGCAATGCATGAGCCAACACACTATACTCTACTCTCGAAGTCTTGATCCTCTTTGAGGGGATGATTTGTCAGGCTACGATAATCACGACATATATTCGTGACCAAAAACTTGGCTATTTGTGCTTCCTGTGATAAAATATTTGTCGTTGAAAAGAATCTAATTCCCTATATGTTTAGGCACGCACGAAGAAAATAAAGGAGTACATGATTCTCACGTTAATCAACACCCACAAAATGAAAAATGTTTGGGGACAAAATTTCCGTCATGTTTCTCCGCGTGGAGAGCGACATTATGTTTCGATGGGTGTTGGTTGAAGAATTAGTTAGGCTAGTTTCAATAGAGGTTTTCATTGAGTCTGATGAGCATTAAATATACGACACATTACTATCAGACATAACATTATGATTGATGAAAGTTTCATGAATGAAAACTTTGCTCTCGCGCTTTCAAAATATGGCATTGAGATGAAATTTCCATTTAGAACAAAAACTCTTTAAAATCAAAGAGTCAACACTTCATGATTAAATGAAACTCTTTGATGAAGTCTCTTATATTATCAAATTTATCAGATGTATTGAACATTGAAACATGAAATTTGAAGAGAGAGAAAAAACAAGCATTTAGATTTGTGGCCTTACAAAACTTTTGGTTTCTAAAATCAAACCATTCATTCAATATAATAGATTATATAATTTATTAAATTTGTGCAATATAAAAGGAGAGAGTACCCAGGAATCGGAGACTGGTGCAAAAACTAAAATACCCGACGACTCTATACGCTAAGAGTACTTCTGTAATAAAATAAAGTGGCGTATCAAATCAACCTGTTCCCGAGGCGGACGCCTTGATCTCACGCCCACCCATGTGGCGATCTGGCCCAGCACGTCCCGACACGCACCATGCACCGACCACCTTCTCTGTCCCCTCCGCACCTCCCATTCCAGATTTTTTTCTTTTATCTGCCCCCGAAGCGCAGCGCATCGCAGCAGCCAAATGACGGTTTGCCCCCGCCCGCGCTAATCCCACCACCTCCTGGTGCCCGTAGACCATCGTCGCCGACGTCTACGGCTACGCACAGTACGTTACCGTGTGTAGGCCATGAATACACACTCCCGCCGGACATCGCCAGCACGCTACGCGACCACGCCAGTGCAATCCTCCCAGCCGCCGGATCGGCCCGAGTGGTTGCGGTGTGGTAAGGGCGCCCGCGCCGGAGCCCGCACCGTCCGGACGCTGGACGGGATCAGAATGGAAAAAGGCGAAGGCGGCCACCGCCTGACGTTACCTCTTAATATCCCTCCCGCTGCCTTTAAAGCTTTCCCTGATAAGCAAACGAATACGATATAGCTCAATGTCTGTTAGGTTTATCATTACCTTTAAACCTGAGCAATAATTTTCCAGTCCTAGTCCTTAACAGCTCAGCCTGCAGGTCGCTGTTGTTTCTTAGTACCCTCCATTCATGGCGTCAGTTGCCATTCCGGAGACTGGTGCAAAATCACGAAAAATCCTCCGGTGAAGCCCCGACTACCTTTATAAACGCTCTGGGAAGCCCATCTACCCGTGAAATTTTTTTGTAATAAACTGCGCCACAAAGACACGGCGTGGAGTTCGTTAAACGGATGAAGCAAACTGAGATCGTTCCAGCGGGGGGGCGGAGGCAGCCGCCGTGGTATCACACACACCGTCCCCCACCACGACACTGTTAATGCTTGAACGTCAACTCAATGGCCGAGATCATCGTCCGCAGCGCGCACACCATAGTACCTGCGATGATGCAATCCGACCAACCAGAGACCCACTTCTGATCGATCATTCTTCCGCACCTCCCATGTGATGCAACAGATTTTTTTTTTCGTTTTCGCCGTATCACCGCGCCAGCAGGTGCCGCGGCGCGGCATCGCATCACACGCAGCCAAATGACGCGGGAGGCTACCCCCGCGCCGCGCTGCAAGTGGTGCCCATCCAGCAGCAGCGCCACAGTGTGGCTCCGGCGCCGCCGTGCGGGTGGACCATTAGCCGCATCGTCGCCGACTCGCCGTCTATATATACATAATAATCATAATCATGGCTTACGTACATTGTAGAGGGATATAACGTTCTTTCTGACGTAAATCTTATTCCAGTGGTCTGTTTGGTATGAATACACACCCACCGCCAGTTGCGACATCGTCCGCACACACCAGCTAAACCCGATCAATGGATATAACACGGCGTCGAACCGAACGAGGCCAGTGCAGAGGCGCGGGTGAGACGGCCTCCCGAAAGCCGTCCAAGGGCCTGTCATCGGTCTGGCCGAAAGATGCGGTTTCGGCCGGGCCGTTGAAACGGGCCTGGTTGGGGGGCGGCGTGAAACTCCGACCCTCTGGCTCGCCGACGCGCGGGGCTGGCGGCGCAAAGACGACGCGCCACACGAGGCGGCTCCGCGAGACGCTGGCATTGGATCGGCGACGATGCGAAAAGATAACGTCCGTACTCGCGGCCACTGCCGGTACTGCCCCCTTCTCTCTTATTGTGGGGTTCTAGGTTCCTCCGGCTGCCTTCCCGTTAAGGCTGGAGGTGGGAGGTTCTTGTAGGCCTGGATGCTGAGGAA
This sequence comes from Hyparrhenia diplandra, assembly GCA_015847255.1. NCBI lineage: Eukaryota > Viridiplantae > Streptophyta > Magnoliopsida > Poales > Poaceae > Hyparrhenia > Hyparrhenia diplandra. Next base: position 190,097 of record JADLZK010000515.1, on the reverse strand, counting down.
CGCAAAGAGTGCCGTGGTCAGGTGGTAGAGATGCGAGGGGGGGTGGAGAAGTGACGAGCAGGGAGATGTGCACCTTGCAGCTCGAGGAGAGGAGCAACATTGACATTGGACTGGTCAGCTCAAGATCTACTAATGGTTTAAACTGCAACTCTGTGTGCTTCGACCTTAAACCTGATGGTTGTTGTGGCTGAAAAGATTTGGAATAGCTCTAATCGATGCCCTTCGCGTCGTCAGTCCTACCCCAGTCCCACGTCAGCTCAGCCGTCAGCTGCCGCCCAAAGGCGCGGCGCGGCGCGCCGCCGCGCCGCGCTGGTCGCTGTTGTTTCCGCTTATATTGGATCCCTCCATTCATGGCGTCGCCGGCGAGTTAGCAAAAGGCTTCCGGATTAGTACATGGAGCTGGTATTATCACGCCCGGTCCATGGTGTTCTCGGGGTCTCGATGCCCAGTGTGGGATGGAGGCCGCGCGGCTGGTGCCACGACTCGCATTCCGTACCTGGCCTTTCGGGTGTGCGGGTGGACGGGGTCCAAATCCCATCGCGGGTGGTGGAAGGCCTCGACGGGTACTCGACGTGATGGCTTTTTTTTTTTGGCGCGCGGATATCAAGCGCGCGAAAGTCGGGCCGATAAAGCTATATGTGTGATTAACTTATCTCGCAGCAGGCATGTCACTTTCTGGTCCGCTCACACAGATGTTGCTGCTCGCGGCAAGTGAGCACAACGTCCTCTTCACGAACTCTTCTTCACACATATCTCATGCACAGCTAGCTCCCACGCATCACTGCACGTTCCCCGGTCCCAGGCAAAAACTCGAGCCTCGCTAGCTCCTCGCATCGCGTGTATATATACAGACGAAAATCCGGCTCAACCCAACATCAATCTCTCTCGATACATCTGCACCTTCAGAACAGAGGTCGACAGCTAGCTCCGAATTGGTACGTACGTCGTGCATCATGAAGGCTGTTGTCGCGGCGATGCTTCTGCTGCTGGCGCTGGTGCATCATGCATCAGGAGGTCACCCCCACATGGGCCACATCTGGAAACACGGCGACGTCGACCACCACCACGACGGCGGCCACCACAGGTCGTCGTCGTCGTCCCCGCGGCCTCTGGCCGGGCTGACGGAGTGCGTCACCGTCTGCGGGTCCGGGGTGACCTCCTGCATGCTGGACTGCTACCAGCCGCCGATCGATCTGGACCCCGTGGAGCTGCCCATCTGCCTGCTCAAGTGCACCAACGACGCCATGGCCTGCGCCTCCGCCTGCCCCGTTACCGGGAACAACGTTTAGCTAGCCAAGCGTTATTTATAATTACCATTATATACCATGCATGCGAAAGAATATGCATGATGAGGACTAAGGATATATATATGCCCTGTCCTGTGCTGTGGCGCATCTATATGGATGTAATTAAGTCGCGTGCAATATTCCACATTACTGGTAGCTGCAATGGCTTGCCACACCATGTTCGTAGAATATGTACAACTTCATTATAATAAAGGTTATAGCTTGTCACCATGTTCGTGGAATATGTACAACTTCTCACCATGTTCGCGTGCAATAAATTTGGGATCTTGGATTTCCATTGTCAAACTATAACCGATGAGCATCTTTGAAGATTACACAATACAACCGAAGACACTTGGACGGACTGCTGCGAACCCATGCACGTAAACTCTAACCGATGAGCATCTTTGAAAATTGCATCGGCAAATTCTTGATATTTTTTTATGAGGGAAGGCAAATTCTCGATATCAACTCTAATAAAGCAAAACCCTCACTACTTATTTTTCTTGACATGCAAAGAGGCCACCTCAAGAGCCCACTATTATCCTCATTGTCTATTTCTCTTGACATGTAAGGCGTCCAGTATATCAGCGGTCCACGCCATCAATTTCTCTTGACATACAATTTGTCTACCTCCGCAGTCATTTGTCAAATTACAATTAAAATTCACTGACAATTTCTCTTGACATGCAACGTCAACAAAACACATCATCAACTATGGATACAACTTGGACTGCTTTATCTATTTTATATCTTTTACAATTAAAGTTTACTAGCAATTTCGAAAGCAATCAAGTGCCCTAGCCTTTATCTCTTATACAACTTGGCCATAAAGAACACATTCCTGCTCCTCCAAATAGCGGTTGACAGAGGATTTTCGACTGAATGGGAAATGAACCGAGGCCCAATAGCGGTTGTAACATTAGGCCCACTACAGGGAGGCCAACTACTTGCATCCCCACTACTGGGCCAAACGGTCATTTCGTTTTCCGACTGATGAAGCACACACAGCGCAAGAGAATCAGCGACTCTCCCCTCATCAAAAAGAAAAAGAAAATGAAAAAAAGGAGTCAGCGACTCAGAGTCAGAGATGGGGAAGAAAGGGAAGGTGGCGGCGCGGACCGGCGCGAACAGCGACGCCGCGAGGTCACCTTCCTCCGGGCGCTCTCCTACGAGCCCCACCAGCGGTGTTGGGACCGCCTCACCTGGCGCCTCGGGGCGTGGCGGTGGTCACGGGCGCCAACCGCCGAACCGCGGCATAGGCTTCGAGACCGCCCGCCAGCTCTCCAGGGCCTCCACGACGTGCTCGCCTCCCGCGACGCCGCCAGGGCCAGGAAGCGGCGGGGCGGATCCTGGCTGAGGCTCCTGACGAGGCGGGCGTGAGCGTGGAGTCGCGTCAGCTCGACATGACGGACTCCGCGTCCGCGTCCGCGTCCGCGTCGGTGGAGGCCTTGGCGGCCTGGGCGGTGGAAACCCACGGCGGCATCCATGTCCTTGTGAGCGCACTCTCATCATCGCTTTCCCTGTAGTCATGTTGTATGTATGCAACGATTAGTTGCACGATTAGTTGCTTTCACGTCACTGCGCAAGAGTAGTCCTAGCACATGCTTCTTTTTTAAACGAAGCTAGCACTTGTTTTTGTCTTTCTGGAACTTGGATTGATAGAAACTAGAAAATGAGAATACGCTGGTGCACTGAGTGATACCACGGTCATGTCAGAAACAGACTTTGGTAACTAGTTGTACATGCTATTTACTTACAGTTACAGATTAACAATCCAGGTTTGAATTTCAACAAAGGAGTCGCGCTTGCTGAGCAAGTTATTGAGATGAATTACTATGGGAAAATTTGATTTACTACTATTTAGGTTTCATTTCTGCAGATTTCAGCACCACAAAAGATTATTGCCCTACTCCGAAGGAGGATATCCAACATTAGATGTCAGGACTTCTTGCAGCAGCTCCTAGAAAGTGCTTTATCTACGGCATCACAAAAGAACTTCAGACTCTTCAGAAATTATTTCATCATGTCAGGTACTGCTTAAGTTATAATTCCAATAAAACTTTAAACCTTTAGATATTATATAGTTTCTAAATAGAAAATGTGTTAGAAAATGAATAGGGAAAGTAAAGATAATTAATTTGATTAAATGTACATAATAAATTTATTCACGAAACTTTTAACACTCATGTAAGATTCTAGGTCGTGCTGCAGCACAGGATGATGGGCTACTTGCCTGAATAGAAGTTTTATGTACCATGAGTCCAATATCTATGTCCATTATTCAGTACATTAGTCTCTGAAAAATTTGCACAAGATACATACACATATGCCATATAACTAAATGTGGAGACTACAAAGTACAAACCATCATATAGTTTGTATGGTGCTGCAGAAATCATGCAAATCTTGTAACTTGACTTCATCAATCGGCCTCAGGATGACTGTTGGGCAGATTCTGTTTGTGAGTGCCTGATATGCCTGCTGCATTGTTGGCCTGGCTTTTGGGCGGATTTGCAGACAAGCAAAGGCCACCAGCATGAGCAGGATGATGTCTTTCTCCTCGTCGCTCGTTGGTACCATGATGCGACGGTCCAATATATCCTTGAGCTTAGTACATTGCTCTGTTCGGCAGAAGAATGGAAGTAGCAGATCTCCTGGGTGCTTACCCATGACTACTTCCATGGTGAGCACACCAAAGCTATAGACATCGCACTTCTCTGTAAACAACATTGTGGATGACAGTTCTGCGGAAAGAAATAGAACAACAATCAGAATATAACTAACCTGCAAAATGAAATGGATTTGTATGAAATAAAGAATCAAAGCAAAAGTACCTGGGGCTATATAGCCACATGTCCCTGCAAAGATGGTGCTCCAACTTGAGGAACTATGCTTCATCGTCTGAGCCATGCCGAAGTCCGAGACACAAGCCTTAAAATCACAGTCTACCAAGATATTGCTACTTTTGATGTCACGATGTATAATGGGTGTATCATAGTCATGGTGCAAGTAGGAGAGAGCTTGAGCTACGTCTTTAACAATAGCAACTCTTCTCGACCAATTGAGTTCCTTGGCAAGCAGTTCATCGTGCAAATTGGATGCTAAACTTCCCCTTTGGATGAAATCATACACAAGAAATTTGTACTTGGAATGAGAACAGTATCCATACAATTTGACTATGCATCGGTGCCTTACTTTTGTCAACACCTGGATCTCAGCACGAAATGCTTTCTCATCAGATAAATCTTCAACTAAGTGAAGCAGTTTGATAGCATAGATTCTTCCTCCTTCGAGCTCAGCTCTGAAGACAGATCCGTATCCTCCAGTACCAATGCAGTATTTATCATCAAAGCATTCTGTTGCATCAAGTATGTCTTGGAATGCAATCTTCGCATCAAAATTCCATATGGAGACCATATCATGAGATTTACTATCGTCACTGACTTTTGAAGTTTTTCTCCTATAAACAACTGTCATGCATCCTATTGTGAGACAGACGAAGCAAAATGAAGCAAAAGTAAGAAGTATTGCCACTCTATTTTTTGTTTTTCCTTTCTTGATTTGCTTGTCGAACTCTGTTGGGTGACATCGTGTCAAGCCATAATCCTCTCTTTCACCACATAGATCCATATTGTGGTCAAGCAAAACCCTGGTATTCGGTGAGAAGGTAAATATTACATCAACTGTGCCACTCAAGTTGTTGTGTGATAAGTTCAGATTTGACAATACGTGTAGCTTTGCAAGAGTCACTGGGATGGTACCGCTTAGATTATTTTTGCTTAGATCCAACTCGAATAACTCAAAATAATTCCCGAGCTCTTGTGGTATTGGTCCTGTTAATAAGTTGTCTGATATGCGTAAAACTGACAAAGCCCAGCATTTTCCTATCTCAGGTGGAATGCTACCAATAAGCTGATTGCTACTGAAGTCTAAATTCGAGAGATTCTTTAGCAATCCTAATTCTGGTGGCAGCATACCACTTATTTGATTATTGGAAAGGTCCAAAAACTCCAGCCTCCTTAAATTTAGTATGCTTCTAGGAATAGGCCCAGAAAAATTGTTACCCGATAAATTGAGCTCCTCTAAGTTGACTAACATGCCAAGTGTGTCGGGGATGTGGCCGCTCAGTAACCCATTTAAACAATGAGCGAGTTTGAGGGAAGTCAGGTTAGGAAGTTTACCTATGGATGCTGGGATAGGTCCTGAAAGGTAATTATCAGAAAGATCAAGGTAGATAAGCTTTGTTAGATTACCTATAGATGGGGAATAGATCCATTGAGCAAATTATCGCTCATATCCAGGACAGAGAGCTCAGACAAGTCTGCAAAGTGGAGCTGATCCAACGTGCCGTGAAGTTGACACCCTGCAAGGTATATCTCCGCTACAACCTGGACAACATCACTTGGACCATGGCCGTGAGGCACCATAGAACTGCAGGTAACTCTATACCAGTTACAAGGGCTGGTGCGATTGCTCCATGTGTGCAGGCAGCCATAGTAGGGGTAATCCAGACTAGATTTCCATCGGAGAAGCGTGTCTGCTTGGCGATCCAGTTGGGTCGCTGTAGAATTTGCACAGCAAAGAATGTTTGGCAAGACGAGGAGAAGCACCAGTGAGATCTTAAAAGCAAGGAGACTCATCTTGTGCTAGTGAAGCTCTAAAATAAACTCCAATCTATGTGCCCAGTGGTCTGTTCTTGAATTATATATAGTACACACACATGAATGAATAAAGAGAGAGCGCCACCATCACTACTGAGCAAAGCTACATGCACTAATTAAGAAGACCTTGACTCAGGTCGATCGGTCTTTCGTCTTTCGTAGGGCGTCGTCCTCGAGCCCACTTCATAAGGCAAAGGACAAGCGCGTCGTGTTGTATCTATCCCTACCTTCCTAAGCTCCTAGTGCGTTGAATGAAATTCAACATGCCGACCGAGCATCCGACGACGCCATATGTTGCCCACCGATCGAAAAGCCAACGGGGTTCGCCGGCCGGCCGTCGCGTATCCTGCAGGCTCCACTGGCTGATCAATTAAGAAAGTCGCTGATAGACACTGGGCGGATTGCCGGCATAGTACGCGGCAAGGCTTTTTTTATCGGAAATAAAAATTTATAGGTGGTCACAAATAAAAGCGAAATTTCAGAAATTTCGGCAATTTCGGTGGTCACGGGAGCATTTTGTTTTTAAAAAATAATTAATTTTGCACTAAAAAACAAAAAATAATGGCATACCGTTGTTTGGTTTTCGTTTCGGCACTCACCGATAAAAGCGAAATTTCAAAAATTTCGGTGAAATTTCGCAAAAAAAATTCCATGTACGCCTCGCGCAAGTACTGTAGCTTCCACCTCCTCCCACTCGATCTTCTCCAACTTTTTATCCCATCTTCCCTACCTACCATCGATCGATAGAGGCTCGCTTGATCTATCGATCTATCCAACTTCGATAGAGGCTCGCTTGATCTATCGATCTATCCAACTTTTCTGCCTGTTTCGTTTCCCAGCCAGAGTTTTCTCCAGTCAAAGTTTCACTTTTTCCCTGTTTTCCTGTTTGCTCATCGCCGGCAAAGTTCTACGTGAGCCGGCCGCCAGCCTCTTGCAATCGGAAGTCTGGGTTTCGCTTCTCGCTGCCATCCTTCCCCGCCCTGTTCGCCACCAACTCTAGGCTCCGTTCCTCAACTCGGTGGGTGTACAGGTGGAGCGCAGTGGGTGAGGAAATTTCCACCGATTCGTTCGCCCCTCTACTCGCTCGACAGACACCGGCGCCGCCGAACCCGGACTCTTCCTCCCCGTGCCTGGCTGCTGATTTCCTCTTTCCCCCAGCGCGGCGACCGCTGCCGCCTCCCAAACGCTGCCCCGCGGGTCTGCTTCCTTCGTCTGCGCAGACACGCAAACACTGGAGGTGCCCAAACCGCCGCGAGCGTCCCCTAGGATCAGTGCTATCGCTGTGTTTGAGGGGTGAAATCTCATGTTTAGTTTTAGAAATTGATGACACACTTGTTATGTTAATCCTTTGCTCTAAAGTGTGACTTAAGAGATAGGATTGCATGGATGACGTAGAGCATGATGATCATAAACATGGACGATGATGATGGACATGATGGATTGTCAAGCTCGATGGTCGGTTTGAGAGGAACCCGGAGATCAAGGCAAAGGTATACTTGATAGGGTTTTCCTTTCGGTGATCAAGACATAGAGCGTGTGATCACATTATAGGATAGATGGCCGACTATCAAGAGGAGATGCCGCGACTAATCCTTTGGTGAAGTGCTTCTAGGTCCAATTAACTTGCATATTGCATTTAGGATTGAGAGCACTAACTTCGTTCTTGCCTAATCGATCGTGACATGCTAACATATATGATATCGAGATCATCTTCGCCGTGTTGGCAACTTGTGGCCGGGTTCTTGAGCTCTCTCTTGCACATTTGAACACTCTAACTCTATATATACTTGGATGGCCGGGTTCTTGAGCTCTATATATACTTGGATGGCCGGGTTCTTGAGCTCTATATATACTTGGATGGCTAGGTTCTTGAGCTCTCTCTTGCACATTTCAAAGCCCAACGGCCCATTTTTGAGTGGGCTCTATATATACTTGGATGGCCGGGTTCTTGAGCTCTCTCTTGCACATTTGAACACTCTAACTCTATTGTGAGCTTGTGAGACTCCCCTCCACTCATCTCTTCATCCAAACTTCGAATCCTTGGTGAGATTGAGAGTGATAGAAGTGCATTGTATTGCTTGGTTGCATTTAGAGGCACTTCATCCTTAGAGGAGCTGTGGGATTTCGTTTCTCTTGGGAATTTGCTTGGTTCCCTAGCGGCTTGGAGCAAGAGGCGGTGTTGAGCTCGATTGGAGCTTGTTCGAGCCACACCGGTGGTTTGTGAGGGGGTTCCTTACCCCGCAGGAGATTCACGAAAAGGAGCACTAGTGGATTGCTTTCGTGGCTTGTGGATCCTCTCTTGTGATCGGTGTGCTTGAGCTCTCACACGGGATTTGGCACCGTGCCATTAAACGCTTAGCAACCGTCAAGTGAGTGTATCGCCATACGGGGACTAGCGTGCCGGCAAGCACGTGAACCTCGGTGAAAAAATCATCGTGTCACTTGTTCTTGCTCGTTGGAGATTTCTCATTGTACACGGTGATTGGCATCAACCTCTACACTCCGCGGTGGTATTGTATTCTAGCCTCTTTCCATTACCCTCTCTAGTATACTTGTGTAGCCTTGCATAGGTTGTTTAGTTGGCTAGTGTAGTTTAGCTCCTAGTGGTAAATTAGTTAGTTTATCTTGCTCACCTAGGAGTAAACTAGTGATCTAGCTCTTGTGTGATAATAGAGATTTTAGAATTGTTATACTTGTCTTGTGGCTTGCATAGATAGCTTGAAGCTTCGCTAAATTTGCTACGCCATCTTATTTACTAACCGCCTTGCTAAGTGTTGTTTGTAGAATTTTTAATAGGCTATTCACCCCCCCTCTAGCTAGGACCTTTCAAGGGGGGCCCGGACCCCATCTGATATGCCCATGCCAGCGTCGACCACGTCGACGTCCTCGGCGACCACTCCAGCGACCTCTACACCAACTAAAGCTCCCTTTGGACAAATCACTTGTAGCCGAGCTAGAAAGCTACAACAAGAGGTGCACGCGCTACTTTGTGAATTTCAATTAAATACTAATGAGAATTTTATGCTACCTAAGTCGTGCATGTTTACGTTGCTTAGGTTCACCAAAGAAGAGGACCCGAGCACATCAAGCATGCAACAGGAAGGAGGAACTCGTTCGAGCGGACCAGCGTGACAGAACCGTCGAGAAAGAAACAGTGATAACTTTTGGCTCACAAAAGCTATGAAGGCAAATGAGCACTTGTTGGAAATCTCTTCAAGTCTAGTTTCCAATGGTGCAAGCCCCGATCAGTGTGGATACTTCATCAAGGCGTCCGACCAGATTTAGTGCTGACTGGTCAGTGAGTCAGCAGTCTGCTTGAAGTCCAAATGTCCGTGCAAAACTGTACCAATATACAACACTTCATGAAGCAAGAGGCCCATGGTGTGAAAGATTATCAAGTTAGCTTTCAAACGCATCCAGTCGCACACCATTTGAAGTTCCCTAGGAGGAGTTATGATCAAAACAATCAAGGCTGCTGCGCAGAAGTCAAACAGCCACGCGGAATCAGCTCGAGTCCATTCCGAGGTTTCCCTTTCACATGGTCGACGAGTCCAGTTTCTTTTCATGTTTCCACCCACCTAGGAGGGTTGTTCCTAGTATAAATACCCCCTATGTGTAAGCTATCAACAACTTTTGATGATTTGAGATTAATCAAGTGATTTCGCAAATGAGCTGCTGAGTGTCTTACTCAACCCTTGTTCTTCCTTGTTCTTCCCGGACTCGTGAAGAGATCCCTACGGGATCCACTACTTCGTGCTCTACGGCTTCCGGTTCGCTTGCGCCGTATTGTGTGGATTAGCTCCGGATTGTGGTTACGTGGTCGTTTGGAGATCGAGTCGAAGTCTTAGGCGGTTTCGTGCCTCTCTCCCCCCATCGCTTGGTCGCATACAACCTTGGCGGGTATAAAGCTAGTTATCGCTTGACCTTCAAAGAAGTTATCTCCGCTCTTGTCTTTAGCAAAGTTATCTCCGCTGCCCCGTATCAACTTATCTTGTTCATCGACCTACCGCCGTGAAGATCGGGCCACCTTCGTACCAAGATCGGTTCGGTACTTATCACCATCGCCGCCTTCATCGATTGTGCTCCCTATACCGCGTCGCCGCCATTAACCCGCCCACCCCTCGCATGCCTCAACCGGCTCCCCGATGCTGCACCCACGGTCTCGCCTCTCGTGCCCGCCTTCTTACTCCCAAGGACGCGGTGATGTCCATGCCCCTTACCGTAACTTCGGCGTCTCCGAACTGGACCGGTGCCCAATTGAGTGCTCGATTACTACTACGTGTCCCGATCCTGTGCCCCGATCGACCATTTGTGCTTCGTCTCCTATTTCAACAAGTCTTGTTTCCCCTCGCGTCCTCCTCAAGAGGCCCCTTTGTCTAGTGCATTTGGCAATGATGTTATGCAACCCCCACCGGGAACTCGGCGGTAAGATAAGTTTTTGGCATGGAATTGCGGGGGCATTGGAGGTAATCTTGGAAGTACCAAAATGTTGCACCTAAGCCGCCTCATGACTTCTACTAAAGCATAGGTAATTTTCATCTCTGAAACTAGAAACTCTAGATTCTCTAAGACTCAAATAGTTAATAAATTTCATGTTGATGATGTCCACATTGTTCCAACTCTTGGTCAATCCGGAGGTCTTTGGTTAATGTCTAGAAATAATGTCAATTTAGAAGTTATTGAGTTACGCCACCACTTTATTCTAGCTCGTTGTTGTGATGTTGTCAACTCTAAGAACTTTGGTCTAATTTGTGTCTATGGAGATCCCCACCATGTTAAGACTTCTATTATTTGGGGCCATATTCGAAACTTTGTTGTAAGGCACTCGGATCGCCCATGTTATGTATGGGTGATTTTAACGAACTTATGGATTGCAATGAAAAGCTTGGTCCTAGGCCAACAAATTTTTGTGCTATTTTCAATTTTTGTAATTATGTAAAGCAATGTGTTTTCATTTATCTGGGTTTACCATGGACCCGCCTACACTTGGTCTAACAAAAGATTCAGCAGTAATCCAACCTTTGAAAGACTGGACAGATTTCTAGGTAATGCTGAGTGGTGTGCTATTTTTCCCAATTTCTCTGTTTATCATTTGCCTATGATTCAAGGAGACCACTGCCCCATTCTTGCTATTACTGACCCCATGAAAAGAAAGTGCAAAAAACTATTCGGGTTTGAGAACTGGTGGACACTAGACAAAGATTTCAATAAGATCGCTAAGGACAAGCGGAGTAGAACCTCGGGTAAGCCTTTCCACCTTAAAACTGCCTACTTGGCTCATGATCTCTGCAGATGGCAAAAGGTAAGCCTAATAATGCTAAACTTCGGAGCATATTGAAAATAAAATCCTTCAAATTCAAATGAATCCCTCCTCCTTTACCCCAGTAACTTTGAGAAAAACTCTTATTGCTTTCGGCATGAATCTATTTTGGCTAAAAAGAGTGAATACCATTGTAACACCCGTGTTTTTGCATCATTTTAAAATTCACTAAAAATTTGAACTTTTCCAATTACAACTAAAACTTGATTTATTTTCCGCTAAACCGAAACCACTCGTTTTTGAAAACCTCGCATGTCATCATATAGAAAAATCGGGTTTCTCTTTGTTTGTTGCTTGCCGAGCTTTATGGTGACCAAGGATGCAAGGTAAGTTCTAGATTTTATTTATGGAAGTATAATGCATGAGAAATGGTTTACAAATTATCTCTCGAATAATAATTGCCGACACGCGCATACCAAGACATGTGTACTAGGAATATATATGTATGAATATTTTATAAGCACAATAAATAAATATTCCCCACCATGAGAGTCATGGGAATATACAAGTGCTTGTATAAATATTTATAATATATATTACACATGAAATATCAATTCGGGGGAAAGGTGTGTACACACATATGTATATATCTCCATGTTTTTTGATCGCGGGCTATGAAAAATAGCGTCAAACTTTTACGGGCGCTATTAGCCGCTATTGCGCCGCTATAGCCGCGCTATAGCGGCGACTTACTAGCGATAAGCGCCCGGCATACTGCTGCCGCTATAGCGCCAATAGCGTGGAAATAGCGCGCTATAGCACCAATAGCGTGCTATAGCGGCGCAATAGCGTGGAAATAGCGCGCTTTAGCGGCGCAATAGCGATATAGCTCCAATAGCGCCAATAGCGTGGAAATTGACGATAGCGTCGCGGCGTTTCAATTGGCGCTTATAGCGCCGCTATAGCGCTATTTGTTTCATGGATATATCTACATATATTTGTATAAGCCTCCTTGAACAAATATTCTCATAAATGTAAGTTAGAAGAATATGAGTCCAAGAGCTTATGCAAATAAATACAATAAATATATATACATATTTACACACATAAAAGAAATGGAAGAAAGAATAAAGGGGAAAGGAGAAATAGAAATAGGAGGAAGAAATTAGGAAAAGGGAATAAAAGGGAAAGGAGCTCACAGGCCTAAACCTCCCCTCCTCTCCTTTCTAGCCCGGCCCAAAGACTCCCTCCTCCTTCTTTTTCCCTCACAAGACGCCCGAGTGGTCGACCCGGCGGCCAAGCCCAGCAACGAGGCCCGACCAACAAGCCGACCGAGCCCGTCGCGGCCTCTCTTTCCTCCTCCTTTCCTCGACGACTGGTCCCGCCATGTCGCCGCTCTTCCTCCGTCCCGGGGCGCAACACGCCGGCGGCGGCACGGCGGCCCCGCTCTGCCGTGGCGTGGACGAGCACACGCTGGGAGCTCGACCGCCCCTCCGAGGTGTCACGCCGCACCACACCGGTCACGCACACGAGGACGCCGCGACAGTGCAAGTTTCAACATGCACACAAGGTGGGCCACCCAACAGCGGCCGGCGACCTTATAATGGGCAAGACGACGAGCCCGTACCGGGGCGCGAGGCGCGCGAGCGCCAGCACATCGCTTCGGTCGGGCGCACGGGGACTCAAGTCAAGAGACACAGGGCGAGCCAACCCGGGCGCAGCCACGCCGCCATGGCGACAACCCCGGCGGTGTAGATGACGGAACATCTCGATGAGCTCACCTCCATTTGGCGATAAAACGGACGCTGCATTCAATGGCGCGACACAAGCGGATCACAGCTGGAGCCACGAGGCACTGCCGGGATGTCGGAAAAGATCGAGGGCGCCGAGGAAAATATCTCCCCGGCGGGCACCCCTCCGGCGAGGCTATAAATAGCCCCTACGGAGCTCAATCCGCCACACCATTCTCCCCTCGAGCTCCGCCTCGCTCGCTGAACGCGAGGGTGCTCGCCCTTTTCCACCCTCTTTCCCCCTCTTTCCGTGCCCGGGCCGCTTTCCCCGACCGGCTCTCCGCCGGCCGCCGCCGCCCCAGGTCAAGAAGCGCCGACGATGAGCCGCCGTCCGTAGCAATTAGCAAGCCGACGCCTCTCCCACCTTTTCCCTTTCTTTGCCTCACTAATATTGCACTATCATCGCGGCTAGCCCGCCCGAGCACCACCGCCGACCAGCTCCGCCGGTGGCCGCCGCCATCGTGCGAGAGCGTTTCCCCCGCCGCCACCATCCGCACCCGGCCCGCCGGCAACGCGGAGGAGTCTCGGGGACCCTCCACGCGAGCTTTGGGCAAGGGCAGCGTCACTCCGGCGAAACTCCGCGGGAGCACCGCCGTGGGGATGCGCGGACGGAAACGGCTCGGCGTCCCTCGTTCCGCGGACGACGGGCGTTACGCCCGGGGCCAACCGGAGCAACACGCGGCCCTCCTAACGGCCACCGCTCCCTACCGCCACGCGCCACCTCACTCGGCCCCAGACCCACGTGGCGCCAACGTGCGCCACGGTGGTGCCGACTGACCCACGTGTCGTCCCGCGTACACCCGAGGCGCCTTCGTGTACACTTATTTAAATGCTAGGTCTACCCTGATATTGTACACCGAGTTCCAAAACTAGACCTTCCCATGTCGAAAAAATTCCCAAAAATTTGTAAATTCATTATTTGATTTATAGAATTTTATCATGTAATTAATTCCCATATTATTACATGATAAAATTATATTATAATATTACCCTAATGATTTAATTAGGGATTAATATTATAAAAATCCATATCTCATGCAAATGAACTCCGTTTCGTGTGAAACGACTTCCATAATTCATCTAAAATCTAGCTCTATGCATCTAACCCATTGCCACCATAATGTTCTATGCTTGTCTTGATTGCTCTAGTTCAAGCTAGGTTTATCGCCCGCCGCCCGGCCTTTCGACGCACCCGATTAGGAGTTTTCCGTCCGAAGATAGCTAGAGACGTTCGACGCCGTGCCGATTCGTAAGAACCTCCCAGTAAAGTCCTTACCCGCCCTTAATCGTGACCTTAATTAATATGACGATGAGATAATGATGATGATGATGATGATAATTGGATTAGTAAATAGTGGTATGAGCCTGATAACGTAGCTATGGAGCTAAGCCGGATGACGTAATCATCCACGTTATCTACGCTCATACGTTGTAATCAAGAGGAACAAGAGATCGCCTAATGAACCCTAACCAACAAAAGAGGTGAGTAGTGGTAGTCCGGTAGAGCCTAAATACCACGTCGGGGAATCGCCGCGAGGGGTTCCCCGCGGAGAGATACTCGCCTCCCCTAAGGACCGGTTCATAGACCTTCTACCTAGTTTAATTATACGTCTGACCACACGCCGAGATGGGGCGGCTTGATTCCACACCCCGCTGGGTTGAGGTATAATTGGAGCCAAGGTGGCCTGGTAGGGCAAACGATCTATCGAGGCGACCCGGATGCTATGTGATCTTCCGGAGGTCGGGTTGGCGTGGTTGCTATGTGATCCTCCACGTAAAACAATTGGCGCGGTGCTAGGTGCACGCGATTTATGATTATGTGGTGTGTATTGAAGCCACATGGGCGTGGTGTGTATTGAAGCCACGCGTCGGGCGTAGTGTGTGTTGAAGCTTGAAGCGGGACGTAGTGTGTATTGAAGCTACGTCTAGGATGATGCGTCATCCTCTCCAACCCCTGAGAAGTCGTGGTAAAGATTATACCAATATACCTAGGAGGCATCCAAGCGGGTATGGAATCTCGTTGGACCACCTTTGACTAACCGTATGTGGAAGAAGATGGCCCTTCGTGTGGGGAAAGTGTACAACCTCTGCAGAGTTATTTAAATCTATTCGAATAGCCACGTCCTTGGAATGGGCAAGTGCTAGGCGTGAACATCTATGATTAGATATACACTAATGATGGCTAACCTGTGGTGTCATGACAGCCGATGATGACATGAGATAACCCGAACTAGCGAGAGCGATTTTAGAGACTCGCTAGGGCCCAAACCCCTTAATAATTACAACCACTTGGTTGGGACTTCTTTGAGAACGCGTTTGTACTCACCCCTCTATTTTACGGATATCGGCACATGTGAAGGTAAGATCGACGACAAGGTAGAGAATAGCGTATCGTAGGAGTTCGCGAGAAGTGCTCGCTTAGGAGAAGGGCGTTGAAGCCCGATTTCATCCATGCACAAGTCCGCCTGTAGAGTGCGGGCGTGTCATAGTTAATCCACCGCTTCTCGGGTTGGCCAACTCGATATTGTAACCCGGCCTGGTGGCCCTTCGTGCCACCCTTTGTAAGCCCCTTTCTATCCTATATTTATTAAGCTCGGATTACTATTATTTACGTTTTACCATTATCTGTTACTAATAGGCGTGTTTGTGGCGTGATCCTAGCGCAAACACGTGTGATTAACGACCCATTAAAAGTGGGGCGTGACAACCATCGACAAAGATATAAGAGAAATTAGGCAGCCTATGGGGATAGGAATACTACCTTCTTTCATCAATCTATTATTAAGAGGAATAGGAAAAGTTCTATTGCTTATCCGGTTAATCCCGATGGTTCTTTCTCTATGACTCGGATCAACTTGCTAAAATGGCTAACAAATATTTTAAAGATATATTTAGATGTGATGACAGGGGATACTCAACCTACAAAGGGAGAATCTTGAAGCACAACAGTTTCCTCGTATATTTCAGAAGATCCCTTCACAAACTCAGTTCTAGACGACAATGAGATACGTACTATCGTCAAGAAAATGAGGAGCAATGCCTCCCCGGGTCCTGATGGTTTAAATGCTCACTTCTATAAGACTACTTGGGACTACCAGGTAAGGATTTGTGTAATTTGGTTAAATTGTTTTACAACTCCAACACTATATATGGCCCCTGCTATTAATAAGACTCATATAGTTCTTATTCCAAAGATCAAAAACCCACTTCACCCAAAGATTTGAGACCCATTAGCCTTTGTAATGTTGCCTATAAAGTCATTTCAAAGTCCATAGCTAACAGGATCAAACACCACCTTCCTCATATTATTCATCCCTCTCATAATTTGCTTTTGTTCACGGATATATATAGCCCTGAAACATTATTATTGCCTAGGAGATTATTCACGGTTTCAATCTTAGATCCCGGAAGCAAAAAGCCTTCATGCTCAAGATTGATTTAGCCAAGGCCTTTGATAGAATTGAATGGAATTTCATTGTTATGGCTCTTAAAAAACAAGGTTTTAATGATCATTTTGTTAATCTTGTCTACACTTTCATCTCTACCACTACTATCTACGTGCTTATAAATGGTGAACCTACTCCGGTTTTCCATCCAAGAAGAGGTACCAGACAAGGCTGCCCTCTTTCTCCTTATCTTTTTATTGTTCTTTGTCGCCAATGAGCTTTCCATAAAATTGCAAGCTCAGGCTGATCTTGATAATATCAAGGGAGTCATCCTTGGTCCTGGATGTCCCAAAATCCACTCCCTTCTTTTTGCGAGATGATCTAATAATTTGTGGTTAGGCTTCTAAGGAGGAGGCGGGTAAGATCAATAACTTGCTCACGAATTTTTGTAATGTCTCGGGTCAGATTCCAAACCTTGCAAAATCCTCTATTATCTTTAGTAAGAATGTAGATAATCATTCCAGATTACAGAAAAATCTATTTTCCTAGTTTTAGACCTCAAACCCAATTCCATTTATCTTGGTCACCCCTCGATTTTCAACTATAGTGAAAAGGAATAAAGCTTATGACTTCATTGTTCAAAAGTTTAAAGGTAAATTAAACCGCGTGTCAAAGCAAACAAGTTAAATCATCTTTGGGCATCTCATTACATTAACTCTGTCCTAGGCTCCATTCTCATATACTACATGTCCACCATCTTGTTTTCAAAGACGTTTATATCCAAAATCACTCCAGTTATCAACAATTTACGCGGTCGGGTGTTAGAGAGGACAATTCCCTTCTACCTTTCATTTTAGATCTTGGTAGGATATTTGCGGACCTAAGGAAGGAGGCTTGGGAATTCGTAATCTTTTAACAAGAAATAGGAGCCTCATTCTTCATGCTTGTTGAAACGTGGCAACAGGTAAAAATCCTTTTCTTTTACGCTATTCTCAAAGCTAAATATCATAGCTCTACTAGTTTACGGGACTGCTAAAAACCTCTAGGTCAAATTTTATGCGTTTTGGGCATCCATTATGAAGGTAAAGGATATTTTGATTCGTAATTGTGCGGTTAAGATTGCAAATGGCTCATCTAGCATATGGTCTACCCCTTGGTGTCCTATTTGGAAAGAAATACACAACCATATCAACTTCCCTATCTACTGTTCCGAACTCCCCGAAAGATCTCTCGATCTATGGCATGCCAACTCATGTTCATGGAATTTTGATTTCATTAATGAAGTGTTTGATCAAAATGTGAGTATGGCAATCTCTAACACAATACAAGTTCACCAACAAGGAGAAGATTCTGTTATTTGGAAGCCCTCTTCCAAAGGAATTTGTTCCACTAAATAGGCTTTTAAATTTCTCAATAAAATGATGTGGTCCACCTCCCTCCGAATGGACCGAGATCTATAACTCATCAATGCAGGTACATACTCATGAGGGCTTGGAAAAGCAAAACCCTACCCCCAAAGTGATTAAAACCTTTATTTGGAGACTCATCAGAGAGCCATTGCAAAATGGGTGAGAGAGCAGGTAAGTTTAGTTCAAAAATAGATAGTCAATGTGCTTGTTGTTTTCTTAACGAAAATGGCAACCACCTTTTCTTTAAATGTGATTTTGCTAGAGCTGTCTAGTTCTCCTTCTCCCCTCCCCTTAAATCTTCTTCTTTTCCTAATGAGCAGGATGGCATACAAAGTATTTTATCTAACCTTATTACAAGGTCAATGCCTGATTCTATTTTCAATGTCATTTGTATAACTCTTTGGTACATTTGGATTGCAAGAATGATCTCAGATTCAATAACAAACATTGGTCTATATTGCAAATTCATTATTCTGTACAATCCTCTCTTCAGACTCACATCACAGGGATGCAGAGCTATTCTGATAACACTAATGATGCAGCTGGTCCATTTGAAGATGGACAACAAATTGCTTCTCCCAAGCTCCCAACTGAAGTTGACAACATAGTCAACCAGCTCAAGCCTGTAGCCATGGCTAAGGCTGATATTCAATGCTTCACTGACGCTTCTATTTCTCCAGATAATGATTTGTATGAGCAGAGAGAGGCTGGTTTAGGCATAGTAATTTATGACAAACCTAAAGGCCTCAAATTATTTATCTCGGCTAAGGCTCATAACTGCTCCTCGGTTCTTCAGGCTGAGGCATCAGCATTACACCTGGCAGCAATTATTTGCAAGAACATTTCCTATCAAAAAGTCTGTTTCAACACAGACAACACTCAGCTTGCTGAGTACTGCAAGGAGGAAAGGTCCAACATATGTCCAGATTGGAGATTACAGCAATTCTCTCCAAGTCTACATTCGCTATGTAAAGAGTTTTGTTCATAGGTCAGCAACTTGGTATCTCATGATCTTGCACATGACGCTGCTAGTCAGCATTCCTCTTCTAGCAATCCAGTTTTCTATTGTGAAAGATCCCCTCATAAAACAATTTGTCCATTTACTTTTTAAGGGACATTGTATTACAAAACAATTGTAACATTCTGGCAGTTCACTGCCAGCCTATGTAATGAAATCTAGGGCCTAGGCCCCGTTTTCTGGTTAAAAAAAAAAAACATGCCGGCCGAGCATCATGCACGCCCACCACCACCAAACAGTACAAAGAATCTAAAAATCTGAGATACATACAAAACCAAAACGAAATAATTTCAAAGAAGATGTAGCTCTTGATCATGATCTCTGATGTCCTGATCTATCTATAATTGCGTATTTGCAAATTGGAATGGGCCAGCTCAAGAACGACATATATAGTTTGGTTAGCTAATTAGGCCGTGCCTGAGCAGGAGCAGGCCCATTTATGTGAAGGCCTACCAAAGAAAGTCCATGACCTCTATTGGGCTGGACGGTCATTTCCGTTTCCGACGAAAGCAAAGCAAGAGCAACAGAGATGGGGAAGATTTGCTCAAAAAAAAAAAAAAAAAAAAAAAGAGATGGGGAAGAAAGGGAAGGAGGCGGCGCGGGAGCGGCGCGAGCAGCGCCGCCGCGAGGTCACCCTCCTCCGGGCCCTCCCCTACGAGCCCCACCAGCGATGGTGGGACCGCCTGGCGCCGCCGGCTGTGGCGGTGGTCACGGGCGCCAACCGCGGGATAGGCTTCGAGGCCGCCCGCCAGCTCGCGCTCCACGGTCTCCACGTCGTCCTCGCCTCGCGCGACGCCGCCAAGGGTCAGGACGCCGCGGGGAGGATCCTGGCGGAGGCTCCCGATGGCGCGGTCGTCAGCGTGGAATCGCGGCAGCTCGACGTGGCGGATGCCGCGTCGGTGGAAGCATTCGCGGCCTGGGTGGCAGAAGCCCACGGCGGCATCCATGTCCTTGTGAGCGCATTCTCATCGCCTTACCTGCCTTATGTGATTGTGTGGTTTTGTATCTAGTGATTAGGCTTTTTGCTTTCAAAATACTAAGGCGGATCAATTCAATTAACCAGCAAGAGTAGTCCTATATTTTTTTTCCCCAACTAAGTGACTAACTACGAACCTAGCAGTTGTTTCTGGAATTTGTACTCTATATAATCGATTGGATAGAAAATGAGAAGAGAAAGGTCCAGTGACACCACCATCAATTCAGAAATAGACTGTTAGTTAGAGATCTTGCCTGTAGGCCATATATGTTAGATACTTAGATGTATTGTAACCTGGCTACAGGTTAACAATGCAGGTGTAAACTTCAACAAAGGAGCAGATAATTCTGTTGACTTTGCTGAGCAAGTTATCGAGACAAATTACTATGGCACGAAGCGGATGATTGATGCTATGGTACCACTAATGAAACACTCTCCATATGGTGCTCGGATAGTGAATGTCAGCTCAAGGCTTGGTAGAGCCAATGGCAGACGGAGTGTAAGTTTGTTCGACAGGTTCCTATCTTGTCTTCTCATTGTGATCTATTGTAGCCTTCCTTCTTAATATGCAGTGCTGTTGGGTTGACCTTTACTTTATCCATTGATTTTTTTATTTTTATATTCTGCCAGAGAATTGGTGATGCGAGCGTAAGAGATCGACTGTTGAAAGATGATTGTTTATCAGAGCAGCTAATTGATGAGATGATCACGAAATTTCTCGAACAAGTCAAGCAAGGTACTTGGTCCTCCAATGAGTGGCCACAGATGTACACGGACTATTCGATCTCAAAGCTTGCTGTTAATGCTTATACACGACTCATGGCAAGGAGGCTCTCGGATCGTCCTGAAGGCCAAAAGATATACATTAACTGTTTCTGCCCTGGCTGGGTAAAAACAGCCATGACTGGCTGGGAAGGGAATGTTTCTGCCGAAGAAGGTACTGACACAGGTGTATGGCTTGCATTATTACCTCAGGAATCACACACAAATGGAAAGTTCTTCGCCGAGAGACGTGAGATATGCTTCTAAGGTGACGACTTTATCCATATTTTTGCACCAGCTACTAGCAGGAAAAAATTAGGACTCAAGATCTTAAATCCATCTTCAGAAACTGCTCTGATTGCTACTAGCCATGATCCATCGAGACAGAGAGATTCACAAAGCATAATGTTTTTCCTGAACACAAGCCATAATATTTTTAGTATTGCTAATTTTTCTGTATATAGAAGAAAGTATACCAAGTTTAATATGGAGAGTGCTCATTGTTCTGTTAGTGTGTGCTACTTAATTATGTATCTGGTCATATGGTGTATCTATCACGAATTGTTGTCTAGGTTACTGGTACTTTATAGTGCATGTGTGATCTATTTAGGATATTCATGATTTTGATGTTTGGGAGCAATCATATGACAAGCAGATGGTCAAGATCATTAAAGGGGCACCACTATGTCACATTGATGGAAAGCCCATATGACCTCAATTTTTATTAATTAAAGTGATCTATAAAATGTTTGTTGGCTATGAATGAAGTATCATAAAAGCAGAATGTTTATCAGGACCACTAGAATGGCAACTTGGGAAACACGACCAGCTGGCTGCTTCCTACGTGTGCTACAAGCTCTCAGCAGTGACCTGTAGTGCATGTTGCACTATGGATTGCGTTTGCATTGGGTTCAGGTCACATCACTGTTGAGTTTTCCTTCTGTCAGTGTTAACATGCTTGGTTGGTTTTAGCATAGCTTAGCAAAGTGAATGTACAAGTCCAGCATGGCTGTACCATCAAATCATTCAGACTGAAGTTGTTTTCATGATGCAACAAAGCACGTGTGTATAATTTGGGCCTTGGAGGTGGAGACAAATTGCCTCAACAGACAGAAGATGCAATGTATCCATTGCACTTTCGGTCGTCGGCACCTGAAAATTAGGGCATGGCCATGCCGGCTGGATAACAAGGCAGCATGATGCTGCGTAGCTGGTCTTCAGTGGGTCATCCTCCTCCTGGGCACCACGGGCTTGTGGTGGCTGGTGGGGAAAACTCATTGGTGTGATGGTGTCAAAGACGCTGGTTTAATCCAGCAACAGCTACTCCCTGGCACATGTGGTGCTCAGGTCTTTGTCATCCTATGGCGCATAGGCCTGTCTGGAAGTTGCATCCTCTAAACTGTGCCATGCTCCATGGATTTGTCTAAGTGTACGGATTGGTTCAGTCATTAGCTGGTGTAAGCTTGCCTCCAGAAAATTAGCTGACGTAAGCTGGAGTTGTCAACGGCAAATCTATCTATTGATTGACTGATCTAATAAGCATGTCTTTCTTTTTTTCTTTATTGTGCAAAGGAAAGGACCACCTGGATACCTGGCCTCTTGATCCTGCATTTGGCGTGTCGTTTTCGTGAAGCGGTTGTGATATCAACCAGCCAACGATCGATCGAGGATGCATGCATCATCATCGGTAGTGGTTGCAGTTGCATAGCTTCTTCGGGTGTGTTTAGCACCCCAAATTCTCCCAAATTCTACTATGCAAAAGGAGATTCCCCATCACATCCGTCCGGCCGGCAAAACACGTATTATGAAAGACGAAATATAGGTAAAAAAATTAAACTAATTATACAGTTTAGATGTACATTCATGCGAGACGATTTTTTCGAGCCTAGTTACGCCATGGTAGGATAATATTTACCACTAACAAACGAAACGCGTCTTCACAAATTAATGCGATGTGACATTCCATCCAAAATTTTGCACCAAATTTTGGGTGCTAAACACATTCATCTGGAAAGAGTTGAGATTCCATTCCTCGCATCCATCAATCAGGCAGCAATTAGGGTAGGGCTTTCACTTCACCAGAGTTGAGATTCCCTTTGAGATCGATGTATGTTAAGGCTTAGTAAGCCGTCAGATGATGCTGTGTGTGCTGTTGGGCGTGGGAAAGTCAACGTGGGCCAAGAACTACCTGCCAGGTGAGATGTCTCAAGAACAGCATCAGACCGGCAGGCCCCAGGTGACACACCGGTGACACACCGTGGCTGGTGTACTGGTGGTAGTCTGGTAGACACTGGACACTGTAGAGTGTATAGCAGAACGTCTGTCATCTGTGCGAGCACAGCGTCATGCCTTGATCTTGATCTGGAGCAGTGCTTTAGACCAGACCAGCGCGTCTCTTTCTTTGTGTCGTTTGCGTTGAATGCCATGGGGGGCATGGTTGGTGTACCGGAGCTGACGGATGGTCGGTTGCTGAACAAAAATTTATTGCTGCTTCGATCGATACAGGTAATGTTGCAGGTTGCGTCATTGCTCATCTGATTTATGGATTAGATGACTATCCTCTGTTATAATAGCATCAAGTTGAGATGGCCGAGTTGGTCTAAGGCGCCAGATTAAGGTTCTGGTCCGAAAGGGCGTGGGTTCAAATCCCACTCTCAACACTATTTTTTTTTTTACAGTTTTTGTGTTTTTATTTTTGTGTACCCCTCAGCAGTGCATGCGACCTTCTGTTACCACAGCCAACTTTACATATTTACACGGACAACTTTACATATTTACTAGAAAACATGCCCATGACTTGCACGAAAATTTAATACTCTCTCCTAATGGTATTAGAAGTCGTTTAGACAAATGACACGGTCTCCAAAACACAACTTTGACCTCTTATTATTCTAAAAATATTTATGGAAATGTGATATATGTATACTTTTATTAAAGTATTTTTAAAGACAAATCTACTCATATAATTTTTATATTTACAAAATCAACAACTTAGAAGTTATTGATGATTTATATTCCCGATGTTTGACCCAAACCTTGTCCAAAAACGACTTCTAATACCAAAATGAGGGAGTACGCCTTAGATCAAACTTTGAACCGTTGCTATTATTTTTGGTACCCAACCCATTGCACGAAATTTAATACGCCTTAGACCAAACATTGAACCGTTGCTATTATTTTTGGTACCCAACTCATAGTTGCATGTGTTGCTGGACAATACAACAAACATACTAATGCTATCAATGGGATGTTCAACTTGTTGTTTGGTTACCCAGAATGACTTGCAGCTCAGATATTTATTTAAGGACCAGGTTATGCATTTCGATTCATCACAAAATCAAACTTCTATTGTACCTAAAAGAAAAAAACTAACTGCTATTGTACATCCTTGTCAAAAAAAAAAAAAAAAAAAAAAAAAAAACTATTGTACATAATGTGTGTAAGATCATGAGATTTACTAATGGCTGCATCATGTGTTCACTTCGTTTTTAGATTGATTCAATGAAATGCTTGGACGCTCTACTCAAACTGGCAGAATGTGAGTGGTGTGAACCATATAAACACTTAATTAATGAAGCATGTGCCAATGCACGCTTTCGATTAAAAGTTTTCAAGTTTCTTTTGGAACAGGAACTTCGCATCATGCTTAACTCACGTTGGAACATACACAAATTATAGGCCAGAACAAGAAATGCACCTTGCAATGAAAAATAGGAAACATATATTAATATGTCATCCAGTTTTACTTAGTTATTCACATTAGTATTTTATATATTATATTTTTTCTTGCTGTGAAAATGGAAATTGCGCATATAAAAAATCGGAGACAAAAGAATGCGGATATAGAAAGACAGACCCATATAACAACGCATCATGGCTAACACACATCTGTGTAGAGGAATTCAAATTTTGATGGGGAAAAATGAATTCCTAGTTTATTTTTTGAATTAGAGGGTATCCATTGGTTATACATGGACATCCAACTTCCAACTATACATGTGCGCATTCTTCACGTAAAAAAAAAAAAAAAAAAGAACAAAAACTGACCTGGATTAAAGATAATCCACAAATAAAAAAAAAAAACGAAGCTAGAAGAAACGCTTTGCTCTTTAATATTTGATATGGATGTACTGCACAGATATTATATGTAGATTTAGATATAGATATAGATAGATATATTTAATTATTAAAGAGCAGATATTAATTATTATATATATAGATATAGATATAAATAGAGATATAGATATAGATACGATATTGATATAGATAGATATATTTGATTATTAGAGAGCAGATGCTAATTATTATAGATATAGATATATTTGATTATTTTTACACAATTATTTTTTGTACTACTCCTATTATCTACTGACCACATTTTTTCTAAGTATATTGCAGACGTATTTGCATGTGATGATTCATATATTCTCGTACCCGTACCCTGACAGCGAAGGTTATGTTTGTCGCAATGATGGATGAGGCGTGCTCACGCTCAATGTCATGCTGATGAGAGACACTTTTGTTTCTGGGCCCCAAGCCCCCAACCATGCATGCTCATGTTGTTTTTTTAAAAACTCCCCGAGACCTCAACCGGAAGCCTCTTTTTGTTCTCTCTGGGTTTGGGTTTAGATACATTTCTCTTAATTAATAGTCCGGCACCTTTTGCCAGCCAGGTGTCAACACCAAGAAGTCTGGCACTAGCATTCGAAAAGAAGACCGGCACTAGCACTAGTATGCCTTGTGTTACCCACAGCCTGTCTGTGACGTCAAAGGCGAGCCAAGCAACGTCAACACAGGATCCACGCACATCTCCTCGATCGTCCCGTGCATTATTCTAGTTTTGACCTGCGGCCGTACACCTATGCATGCGTGGCATACTCCCTCCGTTCCACAATAATTATAATTTTTGACTCATATAAACTGTGTTTGATTGTTCGTCTTATTTAAATTTTTTTATGTAAATTATAAAACAAACAAAAACGTTATTACAATATCTTTAGTGATGTAATAAGTCATAACAAAAGTGGTAATATTTATTGAAAAAGTTGAATAAGATGAGAGGTCAAACACAATTTATATGAGTTAAAAGAATTGCAATCTTGTGGAACGGAGGGAGTACACATCTATTGACCTCCTTGTACTCCTGATGGATGATGATGAATCGTCATGCATAGGTGGTGCCAGTTGAGGTTTGAAATCGAAGTGGCCTGGCTGCCGCAATTATCCGCAACGTGTTCCTGCTGCAGCAGCGTCGCCACTTGCGGCGGCTCACGTGTCAGAGCACGCCGTCGAGAGGCAGCAGCCAGATGGATGCCGTGGTAGGAGAAATGGAGAAAGAGATAGGCACGACTGCATGCATGCAGCTGCAGTGCAGCAGGGTCAAGGCGGCGAATGCATGCAGCCCACAGCTGTGGTGCACTCACTCAGCCGCGCAGAAAGGGTGCTGGTTGTTTGGTAGACGTATAGGAGTACAAGTCCCTCATTTGGGACACGCAGGCCCAAACCAGGGCCGCTACTCAACATGGAGTACCAACCACCGAAAAAGATACACAACACACACACACACACACACACGCATAAGCTAAGGTCGGCGGTGGGTGTTATTGTTCGGGGTCGGGAAGGAAGCAAACAAATTCACCATCACATCAGTGGTCACTCACTAACCATCGCCCTGATAATAATGGTTACTGATTAGAACAAGAAAGTTGAGATGCTTGCTGGCTCCATCATCATATACTAGAGCATATTCTTAGATGCTAAAGCATAAAGTAAGATAACTTAGCTGCCAAGGTTACAAGCTAATCACCCTTTGGTCAGCCTTAAGCACAATTAAAGGTAAGCTAATGATAAGTAATCCTGAAGCTAGGCTTAACTCCTTCAAGAAAAGCGCAGGTAATGCATTTTTTTATTTCCTGGCCAAACATACACCAACAAAACTTATTGAATCATACGGTTTGGTTTGGCCACCAAGACACTATTGTGTCTATTGCTAAATTTTGAACAGTACTTCAATCTGGAAAATAGAAAAGGTTTCATCCTAAAGGATATGGTGGCGAGGCACAGCCTGGATGGGGTCGACAGTGATCCACACGCCTAAAAAGGTTGATGGCTTTCCCTCAAGGAAACTATGGCTTCACCCTGTCAAAGAATGAGGAAAACACCACAGAAGTCAGTTATCAGGACGATATAATCAGTGTATAGTCATGCACCACAAATAGAAACACACATCCATTGATTTTGTAACCTGTGCACAACCAACTACAATTCTCTGCCTTCTTCAATGGCAATAAATTAATGGACTTTGTATTCTTATTGACCAAACATATGCCACAATGTAGTGTGTAAATGGGTTGAACGACTTTAGACGAGCAATGCATGGCGTGCAGTTGAGGATACCTGAAACTTTCCTCAGCTATTTGGCGCATAAGCAAGCCGCAAATCTCCTGACATTTCTTTAGCTTGTCCATAATCAAGTAAAACCAAGTAAGAAAATTAAGAAAGAGGAACATTTAACTGGAAGCTGACATTGCCCTGTAAAAGGAGATTGAAGGGTTTAAAGGTCTCTTGCCTCTGCGTTGCTATAAATAACTAAATAAGGATGTTTCCTGGGTGTGAATCTTTATGGAAAAAGCAGTTCAATATCATTTGGATATATGCAAAAAGGAAGATCTCACAAAATTTTCCTGCAATAGAAGAAGGACACTTTTGGAGGTAGCCTAATTATTTAAATTTAAAGCAACTGAGGAAACCACTATGAGAGCAAACTAAATTTACAAAATTTAAAAAAATAAGAATGTTTCTAATTATCTTATAGCTATTTGGTGAGGTTTCAGGTCTGGATACAGATCTTGACAAGAGCAGCCATGTGGTACCTCGTTGATGTCAAAGCCTAGATTGAATGCAGAGAATATTAGTCCATGAGCCAACCAAAAAAACTGCAGCTCAAAACCAAATAAATATCAGTCCATGAGCTAACCAAAAAAATGGCAACCCAAAATTGAATAAATCCAATAGCCACAAAGCATGATGAGAACTATTATTAATGGATCAGGTAACTGAGACATGAGAGTAATTTACACTGCCAAGAAAAAAAGAAAGAGCGTAGCAACCTCTTATTCTTTAAAAAGACAATACACCAAACCTCCATAAATGACCATGAATGGTGGCTTACCAAATGAGTCGAAGCATGTGGTCGAAGATAAGCATAAATCTATATGACAAACCTTGAACAACCTACAAGATGGAGCAATTCAGTGTTATTTGAAAATCTGTCCACCGATCAGTTCATGTCAATGCATCAATCTCTGAACATGTCATCCCAATTATCTCAAATAGAGTGTCACCTGGGTGTGAAATAAGCAGGCACATGCATTTTGAACTCAAAGGGTACCGTTGAAGTGACCTGGATAAGCTTCAGATTTACCAAAAACTATAAGTAGCAAAATATCTGTAGGTCATTTGAAATTAGAATTATAAAAAAGAGTTTAAGGTACATAGGAGTGACAAATAATGTCAATCAAATCAGCATGCTTTATGGGAGCATCAATGCAATATCAGTAGTGGATGTAAAGAGAAGGTAGACAAATTATCATGCAAATCATCAACACGGACTTTAAGCTGCCAACGCAGCAAGCAACTGAAAAACTAAGAATATGTCATGCAATGATTTTCCATGGTCCATAAACTCAAATGATGTGAAGTAATAAGCAAAAGACCATTATACTTTTATGATGCCCTTTTAGTTTGATTTACATCAGTGCTCCTCTGCAGCAAGAACACTATGTGTAGACCTCGGATAATGATATTCTAAACTTGTAACGTCCTTTAGCCTTTTTATTGCAGACATCATTGACAAAGGGCATAATTTGATAAGTGAGGTGTGAAACAGCACTGACTTGAATAAAGGACGAAAATAACTGTACCCGGAAGCCTTATAGGTTAATTTATTTTGGCGCTTGCTAAGTAGAAGCATAGCATGTAACATGCACAAGAAATACTGAATTATAGAACTACTAACTAATAATAACATGCCTACACACCTACAAATAATTTAAAGATTAGAGTATCATTTTCTGGTTATGGTCTCTGAAGGTTGGGAAAATAAATCATGAATGAATACAAACCTTACTTAAGCCGATTTGGTGACTTCATTTATGTATGCAGGAAATCACAATTTTACCAGGCTAAAATTAGAAGCGCTGATGTGTCATGGAACCAACCACGCAAACCTTATTTAGAGCAACTCTGCATACAAAAAACAAGGGTAGAAAATTACAGTTGTTTGAGTAAAAAACAATGCATTGCTTTGACTGGTACATATGAATTTTAGTAACAACAATAGCTTAATTCAACTAAAAAAATAGTGAAACCTGATATATTTTGTTGTTGTTCTGAACATCTTAATAAGCAATGAGCATAGCAGATAGAGACTTTGTGTAGAAGATTTTGTAGTAGATTTTTTAATATGGTGGCCCCAATAATCTATGAACAGTATACTACAAACAGAGGTATATGGTTAGGATTTTAGAATAGAAAACAAAATAAGGACACTGAACAAATCAGTGAATCAGCCTTTGAGTGTAGCCTGTAAAATGCTACTGACATAACAACCTCCAAGAGACCACCTACAATCTCAACAGACGTGTCAACACATAGTAGTTTTTTTCTAAGGAATAAAGTTGGTTGTACGCTGTGATAGTACGCTCTGATAGTACATGAATGTTCAATGGTTTGAGAAATATATCACAGTAATAAAAAAGAGAGGCTGCGATAATGGATCGATGAGAGGAGATGAATATACATGGGTGTGGTTTATTACCTGAAGGGGCTGGATATGTAATAGGCATACTATCTTGAGATGAAGAGTTGGAAGAGATCCACCACTAAGTAGGCCTGGGCAGCACCATTGACTCCAATTCCAATTAAAAGACAAATAATATCTCCTTGCATATATGACATATTACGTAAAATTAGGAATCGAAGAGTTTTAAAAAATCAAGCTTAGCTTTCGATAGCAATGCACGGATTGGTAAGACCCAGCCATGGTCTTTGGTGGTAGGAGGTGAGCTGCTCTCTTTTTGGAACCAGTTGGCGTCTGCAGTCCTCCAATCTCTGAATCAACATCGGAAAAAGAATAAAGAAAATAAGACACAAACAGAGAGGGTACCCTAATTTTTTTTGCCAAAGATGAAGACATTTAAAATTGCACATGTCTAAGTCAATTGCAGGAGGTATACAAAAATGTGGGCAACAGAGTGGGTACATTAATGAAGATGAAACGATTAAAGCAGTTAAATAATGGCTATGTAAAGATTAAAAATCTGAAGAAAGTAAAGAAATGCTTAGATCACAGCAGCACAAGGCCTGTTGCCTCTGTACCTCAATCTATGTCACACAGGGTTTTGTTCGCAGAACATCAGTATTGGAGAACTGAAACAATAATATAAGCAATCATAACAATCTGGTGATCTGGTCTCTAAAATGAAGGAAGGAAAAATGATGAGAGAACAAAATTGTGGGGTCTGTAGCGAAATACTGTAAAGGTTGGATTAAAACTAAGCAAAATACAGAAAATGATAGAAGCCATATATATCATAGTGAATCTCTAAATCGTTCACCTTAATCACTACTGCTGCACACGAATGGCTCATGTTTCAGAACCAAAACCTTCGGCTACATGGTTACAACCTACATGGACTCCTTTGTCTGAAACAAATATGCAATCAAGAAGGGTCGGTTAACTAAAACGAACCAAATCAGCTGCACGTAAGCTCACTGCTCATTCCTGAAGCTGACCACATAGAGGTAGGGAGAACATTCATAAAACCAGTTGCCAATGTAGTTTTTCTGCAAATCAATCACAACAAAATTATTCCAGAGGTTGACCACATAGAAGTAGGGAGAACATTCAAGAAACTCCAGGTATGCAGGCACTATTTATGAAGTTGATACACACTATTTAAGAAATAAGCAGGCACTCATTAACAGGAAATCACGGAGGTATGCAGGCTGTAATCTCACCTCAGATATGGGTATAACTAACAACATATAAATAATTTTGTAGGATAATTATTTAATTCTAAAACTCTAGGTTTTATTAGATTTGCAAGTACCATATTGTAACATGAATCGATATTTACGTGCATATAAAATCAAATAAGGCAAATAATAAACACTTTTCATGGCAAATGAAGTAATCTGTAAGCACATATATTTAGAGTAAGCTAGGAAATCACATTCATGTCCATGGTAAGAGAACTCTGAAGGACAGAAAGCAACATAATGCCGAATCTTACCCTTGCAGAAAATTTAATGTCACGTGTAGGTATATAAATAAGGATGCTTCTAGTACTGAAATGTGATGCTTCAAGATTATGCCGAATCTTACCCTTCCAAACACAAATCCAGATGCCTCTTTGCTCCATGGTCAAATCAGGACCTATGATCTAACAACTTCACCTTCTCTCGTACCTTGGCTGCTCCATTTGCATCTAGAGATGGGGAGATCAGGGGATGTAGCATGGATCTTTAGAGAGGAGAAGATGAAGCACCATAGGAAGGACCCTGTTCTTCCCCAAACCGAAACCCTAGAAATCAGAATCCCCAAATCACCGAGGTAGCAACCGCCGAAGGAACCATAGGAGAAGAGGTAAGGTCATTTACTCACAGTAAGACGTCGAGGTAGAGACCGCCGGCGGCGAGGGCGCCCTTGCTGCGCCACCGGAGAGGTCCGGGTGCGGAGGGACGGAGCTACGCAGAGACCACGGGGGAGGAGGACAACGACCATCGCCGCCGCCTTCGCGCCGATGGCACCCACCGCACTTTGGGCTGGGTTTGGCGCAACCAACGCCAAGCGCCTCCAACCCGTCACGCCCGCTGGTGAGGGAAGGGGAGGGAGGACAAGCGAGCAGCAGGAGCGTATGGCAAATGAGGAGGAGGAGGAGGAGGAGAAGGGCCGCCATGGCCTTGGGCGGCAAGCTGAGAGCCCCGTGCCGCCTTCGTCGCCGTGTCGAGGAGAGCGCGAGGGAGAGGACGGGAGTTTCCTTTCTTTTTTTTTTTTTTTATTTAGAAGCGGGGTGGGAGCTGGAAGCTGAATATATATTGTGTTGGCTGGCTTCGGACGAAATCGGCCGAAAAGCGCAAAAGGAAGAAAGAAGCCAACAAGGCGAAATCGACAAGATCAGAAGCTGCCTGAGCGAATCGTGGGCGTTCATTGCGAGATCGGACGGTGGGGAAACATTTTGGGTGACGTGGACAGATGTCCTGGGCAGGAAGCCATTCCCAGTTCTATCGTCTTAATATATATATATATATATATATATATAATCGTGACGCGACGTCAACACGTACCAGTAGCGCTTCCATTCCATTTGTTACTGTGGCCTGGCTGGCGGTGATTGATGATAATTGCTACTAGTAGTACGAGTGATGAGTACTGGACTGTTTGGTTTAGTAACAAGACAAGCAAGCCTCCCCTGGCGGCTGGCTACTACTAGTACTAGTATACTGTGGGCAGCAAGCAGTCCATCTCCATCCCAAACCACCAAACTGACACGTTCAATTGATCCGGAGCTGGTAAAACGGACGCTAGCCATAGCCAACTGCCGGCGAGTAACGCGCGCAGGCAGCAGGAGGAGAAAATGGCAGGCAGCGCACAGCTCACGGCCTCTGCAACGGAATGCTCGCGCCGGCGCGCAGCCCACGGCAGGCGATCTGTGTGCTGTGCTCTGCCTTGGATGGACGGACGCCAGGTCGCTAGCGATAGCTTCACTAATTCAACTTACGTGTACTCGAAAGCGTATGCTAATTTGGATCGGAACTGAAGTAGCGGACAACTCCAACTCCAGCGCCGCGGAGCCTCGTCAGGAAAGCGAAAATCCAGCAGTGGGGAAAAAGGGAGATGCATGGAAAAGACGAGTCCTTTTTTTTTCTTTTTTGTTAGCTTTTATCTGATGATGATCTGACGAGTGATGAGCGAGCGAGCCGACGGACGTGAGCAGAGGCAGGCACAGGCAGGCTCTTGTCTGTCGCTCTGTCTTCCAGCTTGTTGCGCCCCCATCATGTTCTTCTCACAATCATTGGCCCCCTGCCGCGGCCCCTTCCCAATCTCACCGACTTTCGATTCACGCCGGCGGCGGCGTTGATTAAGACCGGTTGGTTCATCGGAGGACGGATTATGTATAATCTAATACAGTACTACATATACAATCTTGGAATGGAATACGAATGAAGAATCCATGTCCGGTCTGGAAAACGGATGCGTCGGCGCCGTGTCGCTATCCCGACGAGTTGTCGCCTCCCTCTGGATCAATCAATCAATCATTGGGAGGGAGCAAGATCCATCCATGCAATTCCACTTCTTATACGATCCATCCCGCACTCGAACACGACGCAGCGCAAAGGCAGGCGCCGGACGGAGAAAGCTCACGATTCCTGGGCTGCTGGCTGCTGCTGCTTTTTTCTCCCTTCCCCTTCCTCCTCCTCCTGCTGCTTTTTTTCACCTGCAACGGCCGCTGCGCCAAGCCCGCGTTTTTTAGCATCCTCTTCCTCCGCTTTCCGCTGATGCCTACAGCTCAACCCAACCAGTTTGTATATATACCGACATGTTTGTTTGCTGCTGCTGCTGCTGGTTTCCCAATTCCAATCCGCCCCACTGCTGTGGTGAGTGCCTTGCTGTTCTTCACTCTCTCTATCTCTATTTTTCTTCTTCCTGTGGGCGCTCTCGTCGTCCCCCCTGCCTGGTGCGGTGGTGCCTGCCTCCCTCCACAAAACCTCCCACAGGCAGCTCACCTCGCGCACTGTTGAATCACTCACAGTCACTACACAGAATCGTAGTACAGCGGTAGACCCACCTGAGGAGAGGAGTAGCAGGAGGAAGAAAATAGGTTTCTTGCCCGATTTCCTGCTTCTCTCTCTCCTTTCGGTTTCATGGATTCTCAGTTGCTTTAATTTCGAGACTACCTGCTTCTCTCATAATATAATCGGTCCTGTATTTCTTGCATTTCTTGATTGGTTCGGTTTCTTTGGTTGTGATGATAGGAGGAGGAACAAGACGGGGTGGAGTCAAGAATTGGTACAAACGAACCGTGTTGTCTGCAGAATGGATTCAGCATTTGAGGCTGCTGTTGTGGTCTCAAGTACATGATGCCTCTACACCTGATCAATCTGCAGGTATGGTGTGCCTTTGGATGTCTATGCGAAATCCTGGCCTTTCTTCCCCAACAAAGTTTGCAATTTTGTGTATTTCTTGGATCGGAATCAGGTGGAGTCGCTGTGTGTTTTTTTGGGCGGTGGAGTGTGAATCGTGCGTTCTTTTCGACTTACCTTGGTTCCTGTGTTGCTTCGAGTGCTGAATTTTGATTGATCGTAGGGAAATGATCAAACAATCAGCAATCCTCATTGATCAACGCTCCAATCTGTTACTGGTACAGAGTTCAGAACTCAGATAACAGACAATGCCACATTGCTACATTGTGATTTGCAAAATGCTACTGATTCATAAATAAAATCAACCCAACATTTCTATGCAGAGCTTCAAGCTGGTTCAAGCAAAACTGCATTTTCATACTTATATTTGTTTCAGTAGTAAGAGCATGCTCTATTGGTTTCAGCAGTAACAGCATGCTTATATTATGACTTGTGAGTGCAGATTGTCATAGTCAAAGATATTTTATTGCATTTCGTTAATAACATGTCATTCTAAGTATTGTGGTAAAATTCTTCTGACCCGGTTATGGCGCAAAAAATTTGAATGATGGTATGGGAACATTATATCGAAAAGAAAACGGTATGCGTTACTAGTAGCTTTTGATATCTGACATAATGTGCTTTCCTAATTTTGCAACTGCACGTTGCCACATAACGTCTAGTTTTGGATATCCGACAATTCCTTGTTTTCCCGTTTGATAACATAATTGTCTTTTTTTTTTCAGAATTATGCGTTACTAGCAACTTTGTCGATAACACCACTTTCATGATCGAAATGTGCTTTCCGAATTTTGCCATTGTGCTTTGCCACAAAATGTCCATTTTCAGATATGTTTTCTTTTTGACAATTTAATTGCTTTTTTTGCCAGATTTACACGTTACTAGTCGAGCCATCTGTACCGCTGATGTCATGATCAAATTGTGCTTTCCTGTTTTTGCCACTTAAAGGCAACAAAAATAATAATTCATATCCTTTCTATTTTCCCTATCCTATAATAGGGCTATTTTGATCAATCCATGGTTTCAGTGTCAATATATTATATATCACTAGTAATTTAACTTTTAACTATTGATCAATCAATCCATGCATACATGTTTGTGTATATTTATTCACTATCTGAATTATTTTGAAGTTCACTGGCTGGCATAACCAGCAATCTGTAATTCATGTTCTTCCTTATGAATTCAAATATAATCTCAGAAAGATTTAATGTAACTCTCTAGGTTTCATGTATCTGCAGATCTCATCACCACAGCTACAAAGATTACTGCCCTACTCTGAAGGAGGATATCCAATACTAGATGTCAGGACTTCTTGCAGCAGCTATAGGAGCTGCTGCAGGAGGCTTTGGCGCTACTAGTTATTGTCATAGTCGTAGTAGTGCTTTGCTTATGCCATTGCAAAAGAACCCCAGACTCTTCAGAAAGTAGCTCATCAGGTCAAGCTCTACCAGG
Organism: Hyparrhenia diplandra; assembly: GCA_015847255.1. Taxonomy (NCBI): domain Eukaryota; kingdom Viridiplantae; phylum Streptophyta; class Magnoliopsida; order Poales; family Poaceae; genus Hyparrhenia; species Hyparrhenia diplandra. The sequence goes on along the minus strand of JADLZK010000515.1, from coordinate 154,885 downwards.
TACTCCTTAAGTTACTTTCAATAAAACTTTACAAGTTCAGATAATTCATCTAAAGAAACATTTTACTTTCTATTTTCACAAGTAATAACTTTGCCTGCCATCTATCAGAGTCGCAGGGGAGCAAGATGTCTTAGTTTGGAGGAATTAAATTTTGCTACAAGGAATTTCAGCAATGCGAATCTTATTGGACAAGGAACGTTTGGAGAGGTATACAAGGGTTTGCTCCAGGATGGGACAATAGTAGCTGTTAAAAGACGGCATTCTCCTCCTAGCCAGGAATTCATTCAAGAGGTAGCATAATCTTACTTATCCACATGTTCAGTAATTGCTGGTCCTGAATTCGTTGAATGTGCTGTGTTTTTTAAATATAGCTCAGCTTGCTCCACAACCTTCTTACATTGTTTTGAGCTCATGTGTCAGTGCTGTTTTCTTTTCAGGTTAATTACCTAGCATCTCTCTGTCATCGAAACCTTGTAAAAACTTTTGGGTTACTGCCAGGAGGATGGCATGCAGATGCTCGTTTATGAGTATATCCCCAATGGCAGCGTCTCAACACATTTACATGGTGATTTCAATGCATTTTTATTATTGTACTTTAATGTACAAGAGTGGAGTCATAGGTTCTAATTCTTCTGCCATCCTTTTATAGGTAACAGCCATGCTCCAGGTTTAAGGTTAGAATTCAAGCAGAGACTTTCTATTGCTCATGGTACAGCTAAAGGTAAGTCTTCACATATGAATCAACTCTGAACTTTCCTTTAATATTAGAATATAGCTCAGAAGTTCATAGTCTCGTATCTGTTTAGACTCATTCTTCTGTAGCAATGTTCTTGTGACAACTACATCAGCAATCTTAAATGACAATTTTTGTTGCTATTCAGGCCTCAGTCACCTGCATTCGCTGACACCCCCTGCGATCCATATGAACTTCAAGACTTCTAATGTACTTGTGGATGAGGATTTCATACCAAAAGTTGCAGATACTGGGATTCCAGGCATGCTTGATCGACTTGGTGTTACAGGACTGTCTTCCAGAACATCTACTGATCCTTTTCGTTGATCCTCGGTAACAACAGACACACATGTTTCTGATAATTCTTATATTCATTGATTAAATCAGATAGATACAGTAGAATCATCTGCCTTCAATATATTGTGTGTGGTACCTATTCATTACTTGAGGTTGATGGAACTTCCTGTTGCATGATTCAGAATGAAAGAAGCCATGAACTTGAACTTTTCCCATACAAAGCGATGTATACAGTTTTGGTGTGTTCCTTCTGGAGTTGGTTAGCGGACAGAAAGCTGTGTCTGATCATAGCATCATTCAATGTGTAGTTAAATAATGGCAGCACTGATTGATGTTTGTCCACCATTTTTTGCATATATCACGCCCATTTCTGAACAGATCTTTTACCCATTTCATAATCATCATATATACACACACAAAAAAGTACCACTGCTCACTATGTATCTGTTGATATGCAGGTACAGAACTTCCAGGAATCAAGTGATATCTCCGTGATTGCAGACAACAGAATGGCTAGTGGCTTTACCTCAGAAAGCATGAAGGAACTGCTGCGCTTGACATCATGGTGTGTTAATCCAATGAGCGAGCAGCGTCCATCGATGAGCATGGTGGAGGCTGAAATACACCGGATTCGAGAGCAGGAGATCAGACTCACAACAGTCATGACAGAAGGCATCCCAACTGTGACTCTAGGCAGTCAGCTCTTCAGAACATTAAGGTAAAACATCAGTGGGATGTGTAGTCTAGGAGAAAAGCTAGTTCTATCATCAGGGCAGTAGATTAGCTTTGTTCTCTTTTTTTTTTTTGGAAAAAAACTTCCCGTCTTCATAGCGAGCCTGCTGCATCCCAAGTGTACAAAAAAAAAACAGCTGCGAGGCTTACCCTTTTTTTCCCCAGTTTTGTTACCCTGATGGTTCCTTCCTAATTCCCCCTTTTCTGCACATATTTTTAGGGAAAATAATGACATTTACCTTTTTCTGAATAATAATAAGAATGGGTGGGTGGTGGCAGACCAACGGATGTTAATGTTCAGTGCATCAGTCTTGCTTGTGTTTTCTCAAAGCATTGGAGAAACATGAAAAGAAAAATCATGCAGGAAGTTGAAGCAACGGAATGCTCGCTGTTGTAGTGTTGTGTAGAACATGTTCTGTGAGAAGCCTGATGACATGCGTGCATCATATATGTGATGCAACAGATTTCAGGCTCTCCAGTTTTGCTTTACAGGGATGACTGCTGAGAAGTTGAGGCACGAAGATCCTCACATTGTTGTTCCTTTATTTAGTTCATTCATCAAGAGCATTTCCTAGCAGCTACGGTTTCTTTTCCCTGACAGGCTTTTGCTAGAGATAACAAACAATCTGAAGGCAGAGTGGTATATATCTATGTTGATTTGACGATGTCATCCCTGGGGTTAACGGTGAAGTCCCAGAGCTCGCCGTATTTCTCGTTGAAGTCCCAGATGTCCATGGAGTTGTAGTCAGCGATGAGCTTGTCGCGAGCTGACCTCTCCATATTGTAGATCTCCGGCTCGAAGTTGTGCGGCTTGTCGGGCTTGCCCATCTCGATGACGCAGAACACGACGATCCAGACAGCTGCCCCGATGTACAGGTACTCCCCTGGTGGCAGAAATTAAGTAGACGCGTCTCCAATCCAATCAGTAGATACATACATGAAAGTAGGGTGACAAGTTTTGCGAAAATATATGCTTGGAATGCAGAAATTTCACATGAAACAATCCATACCGGCACATCGAGAGTCATGCCAAGGATGATTGCAGGAGGGAATGCCCAGGAGATGAATGCTGAAAGAGATAGCCATTGATCCATCAAATGAGCATGCAAAGCAATATTTCATTTCACTGAATCAGAAAGATCTGAAGAGCCAGACAGTAGTTTATAATACCTTGAAAGCCCTGAGGAGGCTCAGCTTCTTGGTACCACTCGGAGACATCCTCAAAAGAAGCCCTTCTTTGGTTCTTCAGAAGCCCAGTAGTGTTGCAGTTGTGTTGCAGGTTTTGTTTAATTTCACCACATCACAAAACAACCAGTGGGCTATTATTTATTCGTCTTCTTTTTTGCATCGATCGAAGGATACCATGACAATGGAGTTTTCAGGATATGAAAATACCTTGGCCTTCGAAATAGGTGTGGTGTCCATCGTACTTTCCGAACTTGAAGTCCTCCTGCAACGTACACAGTTTCTCTCCAGTCATCAAGTGTTATCCATGACCAAGAACCAATGAAACTCGATCCGTTCTTCAAGATTCGCAGCTTTCCTGCGTGTTCTAACTAAGCGCAGAATGACAATTCACAATTGAGAAGAAGAAACGAGAGAAGACGGACCGGGGCGATGCCGTTGGTGCGATACACGTCGATCTTGTCTTCCTCCAGGTCTGGCTCGATCTCCGACAGCGGCCCAGGACCGGCCCTCACCACCACCGCGCTGCCCCTTGTATGCCGGCGGCCACCGTGCAGCAGCTGTAACCGCACCGCCGCCTTCACCCTCACCTGCTGCGGTGCTCCGTCATGGCGGTGGCGAGCAGTGCTGGCCGCTGCCGATGGTGAGGCAGAGATGCCGGTGGTCAGGCTGCTGCTGCTCATTATCCGTTATCCTGCGCTCGCTGCTGAGTGCTCCAACCCTTGCTGCTGCTGCTGCTACACTTTACGTTGCTGCAAAGAGAGAAAAAAGCAACAATGGATAATGGTATTGAGTTGGACACCTACCGTCCAGGATTTTTGGCTGTTTTTTCCTGTCTCTTTTTCATTTTTGGAAATAATCTGGGTATCGAAATATCTATGTAATAGTAGAACCAACTCATAAAAATTCATTATGATGCTGCGATTAACCTACAGTCTGATTACATCATAGCATCCGAACTTTCAAGGAGCTGAAGAGACCAGTAACACCAGCAGAAGCCAGAAACGGGTGGCCCAGTGTACACACTGTCAACCTTCAGCATTAGGGAAGGTTTCTGACGAAAAGAAAAAAAATGTTTAGAGCACTAATTCAGCAACATGCTACATGCAAGAGTAAAAGTTCTTGAAGATCCTTCCTACCACGTTTGTTATCAAAAGAATTAATGCTACATGCTTACAACACCCTCGGACGTTTCGCAATACTAAACAAAAATTACAACCACATTTCTTGTAGCTTTCACTGGAGAACTACTACTGTGGAGACGGCCAGAATGTATTTACCACCTGATGTGAAAGAGTTTCAGTGTTAGGACTTCTGGAGTACCATAAACATTACAGTGCCACCAGGCTAGAATTTACAATGCAGTTACATTATTCAAATAAGTTTGCTAGCTTTGCCTGGCTTTCATAACCAGCTCTTCCGTTGTAGCTCCGATGATCTCATTGGCACGCTTTTAGAGGGACACAGCAAATTCTTCCAATAGAATCCTGGATGCAAAACAGACTTCAGAATTGTGGGGAAAATCAAGCAGAGAACAAGCAAGTGACAACATGATGGTCAGTAGATGCAAAAAAACTTTTGACCCTGTAAATGTGTCTCTGCAGTGCACTGTATTTGTAAGAAAACGCTCCCCTATGCTTTTATCAAGTGGTAACAAGAGAGACAAAAGTGAAAACTCACTCTTGTAATGATACCAAGCCTCTCCAGCTTTTGAACAGCATCCATCACCTCAAAATTGCATTGCAAGCCAAACTCTTCCTGGATTAATTCCTCACATTGCAAGTCAAGGTCCTAGAACATTGGGAGCACATGAAAGGTTAATTTCAATATTTCTTCCTGCATGAACTAAATATAGATTTTAAAATATGAAAGAACAACATATATACATCACTCGTAGCCTTTCCATTTTCCATCAAAATATAGTAGGCAATTATGACCTCCTTGACCTGAACATATGAAATTACATGGATGGAAATGAAGTTAGCTAAGAAGCTTCGAATTCCAATATCTGAACCAATGTTTATTTAATTTATTGATTCTCAAGAAAACACTGAGTGTAAAGAGTAGACCTACCTCCTGTTGAATCACATCATCGCAGAGATGCAGGAGTGTGCCTTTCCCACTATCGAAGTTGTTTGTCATACATGGATTGAGTGATTAGGTTTTGGTAAGTTGCCATGTTCTGTTGAAACCTGCATTAAAAAACTATTTAACAGACCGAATATTTAACATACTGCCCGACGCAACCATAAACACTAAGAAATAATATCCTAATGAAGTAAAGCTGTGCAGTTTGTGAAAGTGTTCTAGAGGATGTCGATATAAAGTAACAAACAAAAGCTTCCACCCTTTTTCTATTGTCTTCATAATAAAAAATACTGATAAAAATACTCACGAGAAATAAATCTTAGCACAATATCCTGCCAGAGCAGAAAGGATGGCAATTACAACCCAGAAATCAGCTTTTCGGCATTTCCAGTGAACTGATGAGTGTAACCTATGTGATGTGACACAAGTAATCAGAAGGTGAAGTATCACAACAGAGCCAAATGAAACAGGTTCCAGTCCACTTACAAGTCCAATGACAACTGAAACAATGAATTGAACCCAGTCCATTGGTGTGAGGCTTGGGTTTTTCTTCTCAGGCTGCAACAATTAGAGTGTTTCTTCAGCGTAATTACAGTTAAACGATAGATATAAATGCAAACAATTTCTTCAGACAAGGCAACTCCCAGAACTAACCAGAACCAACTCCATATCTGCCATTGGAATATTTTTGAAGTGTTTTACATGAATTGCTCTATCATCCTGGCCCTTTGGACTTTTTCTCCTGAAGGAATACAACTCAAATCAGTGCATGCTGTAATTCAAACAAATCATGCAACCATCCATGTCAGAACCAAGACTAGAAAAATTTTGTCTGCAACCTCAAATGATTTTATAACCTTTACCTATACAACACAATCACCTCTTCAAATGTAGGCTCTTGAATTGTGACCTTGCCGACTAAATTCTGAAAGCTACAAAGAGGAAAACTCTGAGAACATGAGAGAAAGTGATTGAGAGTGTGACGGCTTAATAACAGATTAAAGAAGAGAGCAAACCTTAACTTCATCGTTTCAAGCCGTATGCGTTCAACGTAAAGCTCCTTGTCTTCTACTTCACTCGCTAAATCATCATTCTTCTTGGAATCTATCTTTGGCTTACTATTTTTCTTTCTTGAGAAGAGCTTTCGCAGTCTGAAATTGCAGTATGGAGAATAGTAACATTTTGGATGAGCAAGATCAAATGTACAGGGCATTAAATCTGCCACAGATAGCATACCTCGTTTTCTCAAGGAACCCTCGCCACACACGAGCTATGATCATGTCCACTTTCTCCATGAAGAAAAAAGTTGCTAGTGCGGTCCAATCAATGCCCCTACTGAAATATAACATACTGGCAAATGAAGGATTATATCAGCTAAATAAGTAGTCATTTATATTGTTGATGGTGCTGCTACTTATAAAATAATATCACCTTATCCACGAAGTCAGGTAGGTTTTTCATGATGGTGCTCCTTAAAATACTTCGACAGAAGCTTGTTATCTAACTGTTAGAGGCAAAACAAAACAAAAATAATTTCACACTGAATTTATTGAATTTTAGATAAAGAGACACTTTTTTCCTTTGTATGGAAAGGACATTCACCTTTGATTCATCAACTTTTATGGGAAGATTCAACAGATATTGTCCAGAATGAGCAAGTTCAACCTCATCGTCATTTACTATGTTAAAATTGCTCTTTTCCATCACCTGCACATCAAGTAAGGACACTTTAAAGAGCACATTTACAGAATATGTTTTGATTCACAAAGAAACTGCTCCATGCCTCCTTCCTTCACTTGGAGGTTAAACCTATCAATAGTTATTTCTCCCAGAATAGGTCCTTTACCCGAAAGAAATAGGACAGGAAGTTCTGCTCAAGCATATCGACCTCCTCAGATGAGAAGTTTTGCTGCTGGAGTTTTTTAGCACCATGCACAGGATCGAAGAGAGCGAACAATTCCTGCAAAAGTACCAACCTGAATAGATCAAATATCATTGAAACGCTGAAGACTCTGGAGATGGTAGTAAACATGAATTTGAACCAACAAACGCTACATTCGTATGTATAAGAAACTTTCCTCACCATCATATCATCAAACTGGAGATGGTACCAGGCCCTTATGGTGTACTCAACCCTCTTGCAGAGCTTCAAGAATTCTTCTTTGTCGGATTGATGTTCTTCAATTAGAAAAAAAACAGCAGTGTTAATTGAGTTGCACGGTCCAAAGCAGCATCCTTGCTTCAGCTTTGTCATAAACAAGACAAGGCAATATTTAAAAGAGATATTTGATGGCCACATGACAAAGGGGGTGCACAGCTAAAGACATGCATTGCAGTCGCACTGGCTACACAGACTTGTCTATGCAGATTCCACTTTACATGAACCAGGTGAATAAATCAAAGCAAGGCTCTAGCTTTTCCCTCAAAAGAGGGATCTCGCAAGCCAACAACTTTGCAGTAGAAATAGGATAATCAGGATGCTATAGCCTCCCTTTACGATCCCAACATCCCGTGGCAGACCAGCCAAGAACCGCAAATAGCCTGTGGTGAAGATTGAAGACTGCCTAAACGGAGAGGCAACAGAGTAGGCAGGGAGAGAGAAAGAGATACCGATGAGGTAGGCGAGCTTCATGATGAGCTTGGGCTTCATGATGGGGATCACGGACTCACGCTCCAGCCGCACCACTTCCTTCTTCTCCTTCCCCGCATTCGCCTCCGCCATTGCCTGCTCTTTCCTGTATGCAGTATGCTCCAGCACCGGCAGCCACCAGCCTGGATTCGTTTCTCCTTCAGGTTTCCTCCCCTCCTTGAAGACGCGGAGGAGGAAACGCAGTTGCGATTTGGGAACGGAAGATTGAAGGGTGAGGAATGCAGCTATGCAACTCCCTTGATTAATTGCTCTGTCGCGGATGAACTGAAGAGAAAGTCGAAACGCACTACGGTTACAGATCCGCGCACAGTGTTCGTCTCTTTCTCCGGCCCCGGCCGGCAGTGGAGCGAAAGCAAAATCTTAAAAGTACGCCTCTCCATGAAGGAAGCGTATTTAGAATATTCAAAACCTTGGCCTGTTGTGGAACAAGAAGGGGTTGTTGGGCTGAGGTCTTCGAAATCAACCGTGGGCCGGATCAAAAGAAATATTTCTACGATGAATTGAACTCTTTATTTTTTTTTTTCGTTTTCACTTCGTAAGTATTTTTGTGTTGACCGCAGGTGTCGTGACTTGAATGGAACTGACAATATTGATTATTGATTAAACTGTGTGGTTTAATCTGAACTGTTTTAGCTCAAAATTGATGGTTATGCTGGCCCTCTAGGGGACTGCTTCAAGCTATAGCAGATGGAACTAAACTACTTTTAAAAGAGGATATCCCCATCCCGAGGAGAAATTCCTTTATTTAGCATTGGTCCCAAACTGAGGCCGTCCTCAAAAACAGATAATTTTGATGTCAGTTTTTCACCATTTTTATTCTATCAAATGCTCTAAGTTAAGCTCTTTACATTATAAGATGCACGGAATAGGTATGAGCAACTAGAACACACATAGATGGTTAAAAATCTCAAATTGATCTAAATAAACCTGGAGGGACCAAAGTCCCTACAGTACTTTATTAAAAAATGAAAAGTTCAAACGATTACAAAGCAGGGCAAGGAGAAAAAAAAAAAAAAAAAAAAGAAAACGGAAACATCCTCTGGAAAAACCCCCTTCAAGAGACAAAGAAGGAGATGAAAACAATAAGAGTTATTATTTGGCACATTAATCGTAGTTCGATTTTTAACTTCTCCAACTCTATATACTCGACCACCCAACTTATTAAAAAAGGTTCCCTCGCTGTTGAAGCTTATAAAAACGCTCTAACTTAACATATATAACAAACCATAGTTCATAGACATGAACATTTTATGGTGTGTTTGGTTTTGTAGTTTGGGTTCATTCTGCATTTGTTGATGGATGAGTCGATGACGCAATGCAATCAAAACGGGTTTGTGAGGGAGCACATTTTCCAACTGACACATAAAAAAAAGGGAGACGAGTAGGTTTCAACTAACTAAAAAAAAAAACTAGCCATCTAGTACATAGATGGAGTTTCCCTGATGTTGCCGGTTTTGCCTTGACAGTCATCTTCTTTTTGGGAACTGCCTTGACAGTCATCAGAACACTAAAATTGTCAAATGCTGCTTCATTTCGAGGAGGCAACACCAAGTCACCAACAGAAGCGATCATGTCTAGATGGAAAATGGAACCAAAATATTGTCCACGAAGAGCAGCTGGATGTTTTGTCATCAGCGCAGTAGTACGCGTACTCCGTCAGGGACGCCATGCTTTGCGGGACAACGGCGAACATGGTCATTGCTGGTCAGGTCACGCTCACGCGTGGATATCCTCGGATTCGTGTTCGTTATTTGTCGTAACTGAATTTGATTTGTTAAGCGTGTGCCATTCTTGACTTGAGCAGTCTGGATCCTCGGATCCCAATCCTGACCAAGTCCACTGGAAAAACTGCAACAACGAGGTGGTGGTTTTGGACTGAAATCGGAAAGCAACTTCAGAAGATATGCAGGTGCGGCATCCAAGCATTCACGGTCATTCATTCATTAGTCAATGGGATATTTTCTTAGTTTGCTCAAAAGTAAAATTGTTCCATGATCTAGACAGCTTATATAGTGCCAAATCATCGGACGAAAAGAACATTGTCAAGCACTATGCCAAGCACAAAATCAGAGTGATTTATTTTGTAATTCGTGTGTTATTTCAGAAGCCAGATTGAAATGAAAAAGAGAAAAACATGTCTGAGCCAAATGTCACTGTCATGAGCCAAATTTTTAATTTTGTAGCGTAATAAGTATCATTAAATTATTAATAGAAATATATATATTTATACTAGTAGTAAACATTATAAAACTTGTTCTGTACTTCTGTACTCTTTTTGCCCCTCCAGTTCAGTCAAAGAAAAGGATTATAAAACTTATTGAAAAGCGGGATGAACACATTGTTTTTCACGGAGGGAGTAACGGATTGCCGAAGCGGTGAGGTCACCGTGGCGGCGCGGGATCGATCCATCCTCCTCCGGTCGTCCTCGGCATCGCCGTCGACCACGTTCAAACCCTTCAATCCCGATTCGATCGGCGTCGCAGATTCGCATTAATTAATGTGACCAAAGAGTAGTATAGTCACCACCCTCTCCCTCTTTCGTCGCCATTGACGACCGCTTCCACTCGGTCTGTGAGTCCGCTCCCTTCCCTTCCTTCCTCAGGCAGCCCGCCAGGCCGGCCCACCACCGCGTGAGTTCGCGGGGGCTACAAATCCCGCCCCGCCACTGCGGCACCTCATCTGAATCCACCGCCACCGCCACCACCACAGCCGAGGAAAAGGAAAAGGGTAGGAGAGCGGGGAACCGGGAAGGAGTGACCATGGTGAGGCTCCCGTACGTGACCGCGCTCACCACGCTCTTCAGCTACGGCCTCCTCTTCGCCTTCGGCCAGCTCCGCGACTTCTTCCGCAGGATCCTCGACGCCCGCAAGCCCAGCAACCTCAAGGTGCGCTGCCCGCTGCCTGCCTGCCTGCCCGCCCCCGGATTCGTCACGCTCGATGCTCTGTCTCACGCCGGCTGCCTCCTTGATGTTGCTTTCTCCGCAGGGCTACGCGCCGATCTGCTTGGGCCTCGAGGATTTCTACACGCGCCGCCTCTATCTCCGCATCCAGGTGAGGCGACTGCCAACGTTCCCGCAGCAAACAAAATAAACTCGTTCCTTTGTAATTATTAGCAAGCAATAGAGAGCTAGTCCCTTTGCCCCCTGGCACTGATGATTAGATGATACCATAACGAATTTTAGTTTCAAATATTATAAAACCGTTGCAACTGAAAACTGTAGAGATTGGTCTTTTGCATTGTTCCTGAAGCACTCCAATTTTTTCTAAGAGTATATCAAGCACCCCAGCTTCATCTACTATATTGAGCTGGAATTTTCATCAGTGAGAAAAAAATGTAAAAGTGTCAAAGAAATTGGAAGATTGCCTAGTATCGCTCGCAGCTTGGAAGATTGCACTAGTATCGCTTGCAGCGTGTTATTATTCCAGTATTAACTGGTTACAGAGTTCCGTTTTTGTGAAATCTATAATCAGATTAGGTATGTATGACCCGTGTATATAAACCTATAGATTCTGATGCCCCCGTATTTGAGGGGTTACAGTTTCACCATTTACCTGGTGATGCTTTATCTATTTAGGTTTCCTTTTTGACTTATAATCTCAATTTCCATGGCAGGACTGCTTTGGCCGGCCGATTGCCAGTGCGCCAGATGCTTGGTTCGATGTGGTTGAGCGCTACTCAAATGACTGCAATAAGACACTCCAGTGCGTTGCTCTTGCATTCCCTCCTGTAGCCATTTAGCAATTGTCTCAGCCTGGATGTCAACATCTAACCTGGTGCATCTTTGATGCAGTCGTACCACGGCAACAACCAAATGCCTTAACTTGGGATCCTATAACTACCTTGGTTTTGCTGCGGCTGATGAGTACTGCACCCCTCGTGTTATTGAGTCACTGAAGAAATATTCGGTTAGCACGTGCAGTGTTCGAGTTGATGGAGGTTGGTGCTTATGTTTATCAAACTATGTCACATTTACCTAGGTTGAGTGGTTTCAGTAATATATCAAAAACAATGTTAGACTGATTGAGTTTTATTTGATATTAGGCAATACTAAGCTGCATACAGAGCTTGAAGAGCTTGCTGCAAGATTTGTTGGTAAGCCTGCGGCTATTCTTTTTGGCATGGGCTATGTGACAAACTCTGCTATCATTCCTGCTTTGATTGGGAAGGTATGTTGTGAATATATATGTGCTCAAAATGTCTGTTTTGTTTTTTTCATGAGCTCTACAGCTAAGGCTACTGTAATAATTGCAGGGAGGCTTGATTATTAGTGATTCGCTGAACCATAATTCTATAGTCAATGGAGCTAGAGGTTCAGGGGCCACTGTTCGGGTTTTTCAACATAACAGTAAGTGACTAACAATTGCATTGCAAGTACTGAGGTCAGCGGAGCACTGAAAGTTTAATGTCTTTCCTTCATTTCTTCCAGATCCTGCTCACTTGGAAGAGGTATTGAGAGAGCAGATTGCAGGAGGCCAGCCTCGTACACACAGGCCATGGAAGAAGATCATTGTGATTGTTGAGGGAATTTATAGCATGGAGGGGAGCTATGCAAACTCCCTGAGGTTATTTCTGTCTGCAAGAAATACAAGGTTTGAATTTATTTATTTTTTTTGTAATGACTAGTGCTTTGTATTAGGATTACTGTGCATGTTAGTAATCACAACAAATGTTTTCCTGCTTATGGGATGTGGGCTGACATGTCATTATTGGCATAGATATCATTGCAGCTTTCACTAGTGATTTAAATTACTAGTGTCGTATTGGGTAGACTAATATACTTCACATATGAACAGGCCTACACATATTTAGACGAAGCACACAGTATTGGAGCTATTGGAAAAACAGGGAGAGGTGTATGTGAGCTACTGGGAGTGGATCCAGCTGATGTTGACATTATGATGGGTACATTTACAAAATCATTTGGATCATGCGGTGGTTACATTGCAGCATCAAATGTAAGTGTATAGTCACTTAGCTGTTCTTGACTGAATAAATTTTGAAGTTGACAAATCTGACCAACCAAATGTTCATTTTTTTTCCAGGAGATTATTCAACATCTAAAGCAGACATGCCCAGCCCATATTTATGCAACATCCATGTCACCTCCAGCAGTCCAGCAGGTCATTTCAGCTATAAAGGTCATCCTTGGTGAAGATGGAACTAACAGAGGTACAACATAAAGAATTGAAATTCTTACATATTGCCAGTTTCTTATATCTCCTGTCTTGTTGAAAGTCTTAATGTACCAATTGTTTTAATTAGGGGCCAAGAAGCTCGCTCAAATTAGAGAGAACAGCAATTTCTTCCGCTCAGAGCTTCAAAAAATGGGTTTCGAGGTTCTTGGAGATAATGACTCGCCTGTCATGCCTATCATGCTTTACAATCCTGCTAAAATTCCTGCATTCTCAAGGGAGTGCCTGAGGCAAAATGTGAGTTCTCATACACACAATCAACTACTCCACCTAGCATACTACAGTGCTAACATTTCTTAGTGAGAACTTGTCTCAAAATAGCATTTTATTAGTTTACTAATATGATCTATTCCACAGGTTGCTGTTGTTACTGTTGCATTTCCTGCCACACCACTTCTACTTGCGAGAGCTAGGATATGCATCTCAGCTTCCCACTCCAGGGAAGATCTCATAAAAGGATTGGAGGTAAAGCAGACACATTCTCTTATCTCTGTTACTAAGGGCACCCGCAATGGTATAAGTTAGTTATTAGCTCTAAGCCAACCTCTCCAATAGTGCTAGCTTTAGCCACATGATCTTGGAATGTGTGTATGAATCTAGCTCTTGATCAAGAGCTAGCTTTTCTCTCTTCTATTAACATATATGAAACAAATGCTAAGAGCTAGCTTATGAGCTAGTCATTGCGGGTGCCCTAACTAGGTGGCTTGGTGCAACATACTGTACTGATTGCTATGCAGGTTATAGAACTAATAAATTTCATGCCAATTTTGCAGGTTATCAGCAAAGTAGGTGACCTTGTGGGTATCAAATACTTCCCGGTTGAGCAAGAAAAGACCACGGCTGTTGACAAACTGAAGAAGGTTCAATGAACAATGGCAAGGACTGATGCTGTTGTGCTGGGTTGGCAGGGTCATCTTGTTGTGCATCGTATGCCTCAGTTTGGCCTTTCGGTGCACCTCTGGGCCCTTTTGTCTTGTCCTTTTGTCTCTGGAGAAATTTATAGATTTTGTACAGTATGTACCATCCACCATAATTCAAAATATAATAGGCAGATAGACATTGTCACCGAATTCAGAAAAGCAATTTTCCTGGTTACCACTTTAAACCATTTAGACTATATGGCTGAAACCATGTACATATTTGCAGTATTATTATCTGCCATTCTGTTTGCTTTCAATTGGACGTAGATGAGTCCAGTCTTTGTAACCATGTAACAAATCTGGAGTACAGAAATGTAAAAGGCAGCAGAGTTGAGTCTGAATCTTTTTGGTGAGCAGTGCTTAGTGTTTTTGATAGAACAGCAGTGCTTAGTGTTGATTAATCTGACTGAGTGATCTTATCAGTCACCAGAGGCCCATAACTTGCAGTTACATGGAGACAGTGATAATTTTCATGGTGATTAAGGAAGTTAACCTTTTGTCAGTAACTAGTACCAGGCCTTTGGGCCCTTTGTCAGTAACTAGTACCAGGCCTTTGGGCCCTTGACTGAATGTGGGTGTGAAGAAGCCGATATGTTAAGAGAGGATAGAGTGGGCCAGATCAGTCACTGAAATGTTACTATCATCAGGAGGCAGGATACAGAAGTTACTGTGACATTGTGATTGTGCTAGGAGTGCACAAGAGATTCAATTGAACTGGAGCACACAGCCTTTCTGGTTTAATGTGCTTCAGTTTGTCTTGTTATGCCTTGGTTGGTAGTATTATGATCAGAAAAAAAAGAGATGTGCTGAATGTGAAGCTGGGGCATGACTAGAGTAGAGGCTGGAGCATGAGAGAGGCAGCTGTGGTCATGCCTGTTATGATGCCAAATGCCTGATGCAGTGTACTGCTCCCTGCTTTGCCTTTGCATGGCACAAAAGGGCCTCGTTATCTCTCTGTCTAGTCAAACAGGAACCTGCACCAGTACAAAAAACTTAGTCCTGGTAGTCCTGGTATTATATAAAAAATATGCAGGTGGATGGATTCAGGCATTCAGCACTTTGCCTTGACGGGGATGAGTGAGATGTCATGTGGTTCTTTTTATAAAGGAAAGCAAAGCTTACTGTGTGGATTCTCTCCTGGGTCCATCAGCCAGGGATTCAGACTACATCTGCTGTTATGTCCTGTACTATATATAGGCAATGGAAAAAGACTCAATTCAGGAACAGCACTGTAGCTTAAGAACAGTGGCAAGTGCTATGATCTTTCATGTGAGTCAGCTGCAGCTCCTACATTCTTTGTGATGCATGCTAATGCAGAGAGGGAAAGAATCAAGAGCTGCTACAGATTGAACTGAAATGGAGGCATCCTTGTTGTTCAGGAACTTGGGAATAACATGAGCCTGATGGAAGCTTGAACATTTTTTAGGCTCCTCTGCTCCTGGAGCTGGGCAAGATGGGCTAAGGCATTTCTGTTGGTGCTAATGGCAAAGGTGATTTCTGACCTTGCCATACATACTTTGCTGCTACTGAGCACATATATTAACTGCATTGCCTGGCTCATTTTAATTTGCTACTGTTGAGGATACACTAGCTAGTCACTGCATCTACTGATTCATCCTAGCTTGATTGAGATTACTTAGTCATTGAGGCCTGTCTTGTCTCTTGATCTGCAAGCCAGGAGGCAAACTGACTTGAGCAGTTGAGCTACAAAATTGATTTTATATAGGATCGAGCTGCAGAATTAATTATAGCCGTTGAGCACATACGTGTGCGTGCATATGCTTTTTACATGCATGCCAGTTTACTGGCTTTTTTCCACAGACTTGCATGCATGCATATGCACTTATGCAGTGGCCATGTACTACGACCAACAGCACTATAGCTTTATGTGTAGTGGAAGTAGTATCCTCCCTAGCCTACCAAAGAAGCATACAAAAACAGGAAAAAGAGGCAGGAAATGAACAGGAAGATACCCCTCCTCGGCTCCTCGCTGAGCCTGAGCCTGAGCCTGATGGAAGGCTGTTCCTACTGCCATTATAGCTTGTGGTGGCCTGAGCAGTGAGCACTACTGCAATGCAAAACTTTTTTTCAGAGACAGCTAGAGACAAAACAAAGTAGAAAACAAACACTAGAGGGGACACTGAAATACAGAGAGGACAAGCAGGCCCGGACCCTTGTTTGGTTTAGCGGCTTTGAGCTGCTTCATTTACAAAGATTCATCAGTGATGTGTCTTTACATGGCATCAGTGCATGGTTGCAGGCCTTGCTGTTGCTGCTGGTAACTACAGCATTGCAAGACAGCCTTGTGCTGCTGCACTGCATGCATATGCATGCATGTGTGATCGATGTGCATGGTCCACAAGATCTTCCTTGACATATCACAACTATGATCAAACCCTGACCTCCCCCAATCCAAACATCTTGTCATGCACAGCAAAATCTTTCTTTTCCTCCTCCCGTGCCATACTGCCATGCACATTGGAGACAGGAGAGAGAGAGAGAGGCGGGAATTGAGAGAGAGAGGATCTAGGGCTTCAATGAGTGTTATAGTGTGCGTGCACTTTATAAGCATGCAGAAGTGTGGCCTGGTCAAGAGAGACTGCAAACTGCGCTGGCACTGCACCACAAGTGAAAGCGAAATCTAATCGAAAGTAGTGAGGTTCTTCAATTTCTATGCAACATTTCATCTCAGAACGCCAGACTGAAGGCAGCCAAACAGTGTTCACACATCAAGACATCAAGTGGCTAGCTCTCAATTCTTAGGTACTCTTGGTTGCCATCATGGCATCTACCAAAGGCACAACATACTCCCTTCACCACAAAATAGAAGTCATTCTCACTTCCTGAACTCAACATTTTCAAACTTTGACCAATTATATAATAAAATATTAATTGTTATAATACATAATTAGTATCATTAGATAGATAGTTGAATATACTTTCATAATAAACTTGTCTACAGATATAAATGTTGCATGTTTTTTTTCCAAAACCTAGTCAAAGTGGAGAAAGTTTGACTTGCTCCCCATAACGTCATTCTTTTTTAGGACGGAGGAAGTATGTCATAAAAAGGGGTGTACGTGGCTACTATCTCTTCCAGGATGGACTGATTATATGATCATCAACACAAAAAATATTGCGAACAGGAATCCAGGTTTGTTTGTATATGCAGGTAGACATCTCTTATGCATTACGGATTATCGATGCTGAGTTGTTGCAAATGTATAGCAAGGGGAAAGTAAATTGAAAATAACTTTTACTAATCATAACAAAAAAAGTCCATGTTGATTAATGAACAATGGAACAATTACTACTATTCCAAATGCAAGGAATTCAAAAAAATTGGGCGGTCATACTGGATTTGTTCTGATTTAGGGATGCCTTTGATTTAAACTAGAAATGAATACAAGGAATCCCAAAGATACCGACCTTGCTTGTCTCCTGGACCGATCGTAATCTATATATATTTTTTTGAAAAAGATAGGGAAGAGTTTTGCTAGCTCGGCATGTTTAATAGAGAAAAAAAATGGTAATAATCTATATAGAGACTTTTCAGCTGCCTTTGTTCTGCTTTCAACGTGTGACTGGTCGTGGTCGGTGTCATCTTCACATCATCCACTGAAAACACAGTAATGTCTTTATCTGTTTCCTGATAGCATCATGCTATGTATTCAACTCCTCTTACCAAACTGCAATTTCTTCAGCCCATATATTGTTTGAATGACAAGCTTATCTGCAAAGTTATTCATAATTTCATACAATCACCAATCACGCAGGGCCTCGTATATCTCAGAGAACAAAATGTGACAACTAAAATCCATTGGAATATTGTTTTGAGCATATATATGTCCATTCGAATATTGTCAATTTGTCATATGCTGATTGCTGAACAATCTATTTAAAGGAAGATCAGTTGTACAATCAGACTTCTAGAGTCTAGAATGACAGAGCTGTAGATCCAAAAGTAGGGGCCAGTTGAAGAATTCAACCCACAAGCCTTTTATCATAGTCTACGATGAGCATCCAGACCATACACAGCATGTCAATAAAATCATACTTCTTCCCACATACAGAGTATTTCTTTATTCCAACGTCGACACATGAAGATTAGGGAGTTATTTCGTACTGCTGGTAGTGGTCAGCACGTATTCAGTATTAGTATGGATATATGCCAGCTTGGCATCTGAATTGTTGACATTGTTTAAGGTTGTGTTCGCAATATATATATATATATATATATATAAGGCCTCAATGTCCATTTGCTGAATGTTTCTTGCACACTATGCCCAGGATTTTCTTTTTTGGCACTGATCCAAATTTGGGCAAAATAACTTTAACAAAAAGATGTGGCTTGTATTGTGTTTCTCTATAAATCAGATTATTTGCAGAATTATTAACAAATAAGTATTAAAATATTAAAATGTAGCCCCTTATATGTAACTCTATTAATGGAAATTATGAAGTAGTATACCTTGATAATTTGATACAAACAATGCATTTATCCCTTTCATCATGCCATGCATATATCTAATAATGCTTAGGGTGAATGAAGCAGTGATTTCAATGATCTTAGACAAAGGTATTTCGAATGTGGTTGACCAAAACTTCTTCCGATTCGTTGTGTATTGTGCCACACAATGGGCACTATTTAATATTGTTTGAGTGTTGAGATTAACTCTATCAAGCTGATATGAACAGCTAGCATTTCTTGGTTTTGAATTGATACGTCCTGCATATTGTATAGTAAACTTAAAAAGCGTGTATCTACGACGTGAGGGGCAATGTTGGCAATGTTGACGGTGCAGCTTGGCGAATGATCTCACCAAATTAAAGGTACTCCTTTTTTTTAGTTACTCTCTCAAAGGAGACTCCATAACAAATTGGTGAAATGCGAAGCAAATGCAGTTGTCATTGTGCTAGCACATTTTTTTTTTTTTCATGTGGTAAATAAACTATTGTTTTCTTGTGAAGCTGGCAGTAGTCTAGGAAAGAGGAGTAGTTTTTGTACTTTTGTCCTCGTCATGAACCATGAGGCGGATACTATAGTAGATATGCCGTCTACATGCTGGAGCCATCAGATGGCCTATGCATGGGTGCATGCAGCCCCTTGATCTTTGTTTAGTTGGAAAAATGTTTTATTTAATCTGTTCCTGCATTACGTGATGGCCTCACCTGAAATGATTGACAACTAAGTACCCAGCTGATAGCCTTCTGTGGATCATGCATTAACTCTTGATGATACTTCTATTATACATTGGTCAAGTTGATGTAATGATTTCATTCCATGGAATTAATAGTAGTGCCCATCACCTTACAGTATAGTGAGCTACCATTAGTCAAACTAAAATGAGTAGAGGAGGAATCAACTGGGAGCTCAATTATTATAACTGTAAAATGCATGCAGATGGTGGTACAGGAATATGCATATCCTTTTCTTTTACAAGAATACATATGAGACTTGGTACAGCTCATCCAGAAAATTACAGAAATTAGGTAACATGCATATAATTTCTGTAATGTTTTCTAATGATCCATGCATTTCCTTTTTGCATATATGTTTTTTTCGCGACCGCGCCGTTGCGTATTTCATTAAGAAGAAATAAGTTCGAACAGGTACACGGTAACCACATAGTTACCGAAAAAGAACCTACAATCTACTGGATACATCATTAGGCATTACATTGTGAGCGATGTGCGACCGAGTGAACTAAAGGCGACAACAAGAGGCGTTGTGTCAAAGTGCGCCTACAGCCGCCAGGAGCTCAGCAAGCCTCCTGTTGCCGGCCATGCACCATCTTCCGGCCTCCTCCTTGATCAGGCACGCGACGGCTTGGGGTGCGAGCCACCGAGTTGAAGGTCCGTGCATTCCGTTCCTTCCATAATAGCCATCCTACCAGGAAGAACGCGGAGTCGAAGCCCCGACGCAGCAGCTTGTGCACCTTCTTCCGTTGTCGCAGCCACCAACACATGAAGTCTTCTTCAGCAACGGTGATGACATCCTGAAGGTGCAGCCTAGACAAGACAATGTGCCAGACTTCCCGGCTGTAGGGGCAACCAATGAGTATGTGATGAATCGTCTCTGGGGCTTGATCGCAGAAAATACCATGGTAGAGTAATTAGTTATCAGGTAACCCAGTACTTGAGAATGGAACATATTAGAATATTTAAATCCTGTAATCATGTTAGAAGCTAACATTTTCTTCATAAACAAAATTTAGTAATACATAAGAACTATTCACATGATCGCCGATGCTTAGGATACATGTGAGGAAGTGAACCGGTCTGCTGATTAGGTGGGAGGGTGGTCAACTGGCCATGCACCCACCACCTAGCATGCGCGAGCTGTTTCGTGGCACGCGCGACCTCCTATTTGACGACCCGTCGGCCTCCGCTCCTGGTTGAGAGCCTATCCTTGTCGCACAATTGTTATTCCTTTAGTACAACTTGCTTAGGCTGCCGCTCGCATTTTTTGTGTGGTGTGCCTTTCCATTTGACATGGCCTTTTCCACTCCGCCACTTGGAACTTGTAAAACTCTAATCTTCCACTTAATGAAGTATGTGCTAATGCAAAGCACGCTTTTGAAAAAAAACTCAAATTTGGATGCACGTTTTATTTTTAATGAAAAACTTCACCATCGTTCCTCCTAGGTTGGTTAAATTTCTTTTCTCAGGATACATGTCACTGATGTCATTTCTACTTTTTAGTGGGCGTGCACTATAATCAAATGATCATGTACTTATTATGAAACAGCACCATATATGTTTTACCAATCCACATATATGTAATTATATTATTTATGACTGATGGAATAAGAGGGTTGGTGTGTGAGAGTATTTATATAAGAAAGCGCACATTTTTAGCATGCATGCTTCCCAAAAAGTTGTATGCTCTTTTCCATCTAAACATTGAACTACTTTTATCCATGTACTATATATATATATGTATGCAATATCTTTATTTTGTGATAGACAACTGATATGATGAATAAATGTTCTGATCAGATTTAGGATCAGAAGATTAAGGTATCCTATCAGACTTGGAATCTTGCGAAGTGACCAGGTAGCTGGTATCAGCAGGGACAGAGACATGACAATGTCTTATTACCTTAAACAGGATCATAACAACATATAAAGGTATCAAATGCCTCTCTTATTATTATGTCATTATTCAAGTAGATGTAAGTGATTATTTAGAGTATATAACAATAGAAAAAATGAAAATTAAAGGGGAAGGATTGCAGTTGCTTAAGGGTGGTGAAAAGCTACACCTGGGCTGAAGATAGTAACCTTTTGGTGACGGATTTAGGAACTAGGTGTCTAGAGATTAGTAAGCTATAGGATGGTGGAGTTGCCATGCTGTCACCTCAACGTACACGACACTTCACTTGCTCCCATCTCTCCTACCGTTCTTATTCTGAAATACTCTCCCTCTGAAGCCTATGGCTACCTTTTGTTCGCACAGCCCTATATCAGGGTTTTCTTCTCCAGCCTCCATCCATCCATCCATCCAATCCCATCCCAGACCCTGGCATGCACAGCCTTAAAGTATTCTTCGCTACACACGCTACATATTATTCATAGATGTTGCCCTGAATGCGAACACATTTAAACTTTCAGCAACTACGTACTACAAAAATGAAAATGAGTAAGGAGGTTTCACGTCAGAGGATGATATTATAAGTAGATTTGTGGTAAAAGTACTTCCACATCGATTTACACATTTTAATAGTAACCATCTATCACCTGAAAAGTAAAATGGTTAGAAGCATGTGCATATTATTAGAGACTCAGTTGACTTGCGTACTGATAATAAATCACGTGTGACAGAGATTGGAGAGAGAGATAGAGCATATATAAACAAAAGTATTCATCACAGCTATGAATATATAATAGATTTATTTATACACATCATTTTCTTAATTTGTTTCCTCTCTCCTCTGGCCTCAGCAAGCAAGTACTATTTCATCTCTCTTGGCCACAGGCTTCCTGCAGGCTCGACTCGAGACCAAAGGGAAAGTGAGGCCACCATCATCTCTCTTCCCTAGCTCTCCCTTGGCTTGGCTTGGCTTGCTCCCCAATAGGAGAGGAGAAAAGCAAGGATTCAGAATCCTCTTCTTCCTCCTCCCTTCCACGCCATTTCTCTTCAACTAGCTACCTTCTTGATTCACCTTCTTTCCTTCGATCTGACTCCTCCACAGACATACTACGTATGCATCTCTGTACTTTCTTCATCCATCTCCATACATGCATACATATAGTAGTACTAACCAGTACTAAGCTTTTTTGCACTCATCTAGCAGCCGTGGTACAGGAGGTGATTGAGATATGAGATGCACCACACGACGATGAGGAGCTGTAGCTAGAGATCGATCGATCCATCATCCGTCGATCAAGACATGATACGTACCACACGGTCGAGGTCATAGCAGCAACAGCAGCAGCACGTTGTCGCCGCCATGGTCCCAACAACTAGGAATCTGTTGCACCATGACGGCAAGAGCAGCCGCGGCAGGCCGTGCTACCACCCCGGCCAGTACTACGTCGGCATCGCCGCCCAATTGAGGCCTCGGCGGCGTGTGCGCGGCAGCAGGACCAGAGCAAGGCGTCAAGATCCCCTCGGTTGCAGCGGGCCATGGCAGACGACGACGAGCCCAAATGTTTGGCCAGGCCTGGCACGAGCTCCCCGGGCGGCGCCGGCGCAGGAAACGACGAAGGTGACTGCTGGCTCCAGCTAGGCCTCTCTGCCGCGGCGGCGGCGTCGTCGTCCTCCGCTTCCTCTTCCTCCGGCGACAACAACAGCACGGATCCGGCTCTGGCTCCTGCCCGGCCGGCTCCCATGGAGCTTGACCTGTTCTCCTACGACAAGCGGAGCGCGAGGATGAGGCCGCCGTTGTTCCCGATACCGCTCAGGAGCTACCACCAGTCCTACGGCGGTGACCGCGGACGGTATCGACCGGCGGCAGCTAGCGGGTCCATGTCGGCGCCGTTCATGCCTCCGTTCAGGTGCTCCGGAGATGCCATAAGAGTCATCAGCCCGCCGCGACGAACGGAGGCGCCCGGGCTGTGGCTGACGCTTCAGGCAGCTCCCAACCAGTAAGTGCACGCATACAAGTCTTGCTTCCCAAAAAAATCACTGCTGTACATGCGTGCATATATACCTTACGTTTTATCACATTAGGTGATGTAAGTGTAATTAAATCCATCTGATAATATATATACTGCAATTGCAAGGCCAGTATATAAGCTTATACTGTTTAGATTTTTAGTGTTGTTCTTATTCATGTCGTGTGGAACTGCAGGTACTTACTAACTACTTACTCCTATTTTCATGCTTGCAGAACTAGAGAGCCTATTTTGCCTCAGATATCGAAGAGCTACTTAAGAATCAAGTAATTTTCTATACTCTTACTTTTTGTTGTTGTTCTATTTTATGATTAACAAGTCTGATGTTGTTTGCAATTTTTATGGTCTCCACATTTGTGATTATTGGATGGAAATAATGGGGGCTGCCCTGCTGCTTGATTGGAATATTGTATGTTAATCATATATCCAATGTATAGATAAATGTGAACCTAGCTTATAAAAAGATTAAAATAAGTCACTGTCATAATAGTAATAATAATAAGATGTATTAATTCCCAAAGATTAAATTAATTGCATGACAGCAGTGTTAATTATCTGGAATGTGGCTCTCATTGTTCTGTTGTTGTCTGATGAAAGACGTATGTAGCCACCAGTAGCTAGTCTTTCAGTTTTCTGGATATGTCAGATAGTAGCTACACGGCAGTGCAGGAGTAGTAGCCATCCCATCCAATGACAATGAGGAGAAGCTATATTAGCTGTTTCATTTTGCAACGACCACTATGAATTGAAAGGTCCATAGAGATATCCCTCTCAAACATATACGCATTTCAAACTGATTTTCCACGCAGGGACGACAGCAACATGAAAGTGGAGGTGGTGATGAAGTACTTGGCCGAGAAGCTAGGGATCGCGCGGTCTCATCAGGTACGTACAGCACCTCGAATCGACCATTCATAAGCCCTCAATTATTCGATGTTCAGACTGCATGTCTAGCTAGGCAACAACCGAGCATTTTGAGAAAGCCAGCATACGTAGTAGTCGTGCTTGTCTTTATTTCGTGGAGGAATCAAATTATCAAGTTTTTTGACAAGTCGAACAATCGAAAACAATGTTGGAGAGAAGGATATGTCGGTAGAGCGATCAATAGAGAACAGTGCTAAGCACTTTGCTGAATTTGCAGCACTGCATATATATAATCTATGAATTGGCATGCACTTGTTGGAATCATGAAAGAAACATTATACCTAAGCGTACGTACTGCCCGGGATCTCTTTTGCTTGTTTGGAACAACAACCAGAAAAAGGAATAGGTCAGAGGCCCACATCATGAGCTATATATATTTGTATATAGAATTATATATATACACAAACATTTTAATACCATTATACATGCTGCACATGGAATACGCAGTTTAATTACCTTTGTCTTTTTTTCTTTTCATTTAGTTTTTTAATAAAATTAAACTACGTACAGGCGCAAATGAAGGTAAAACTAACACTGAAAATGTCTCATTATATGATAGATTGTACTTATAAGAGAGTTGTAACGAAATTAGAAATGAATGAGTGCTCAGTAAAAGTAACCAGGCATGCACCTCGGTCAAATTCAATCATCAAAGAGGCTAACTGTTGAAGTGTCTATTAGTGTAGATAATGCTGCTGTGCAAATGTGCTTGCTTGTGATGATAACTCATCAACGACTTGATGCCAACTTAAATTCGTCTGCACCAATTAACAGATTAACAACTCCAATCCGGTTCAGATCATTTTCGATGCACTTAATCATGTTTAAATCATCAGGCTATAGGCCAGCTTGATTATTAATCGTCCGATGACGACGTGATGAATTGAACGGCCCGCTGCTTCCACTGGCTTTATCAGTCCTTATATTTATGTTCTTTCATTCCTTATTAAGATGCATGATCTCGCCCAAACACAACCAGAATTTAGAACTTCTCCTAGTGAAGAAGGGTTCTCCTAGTGTTTTTCATTCAAAATCTAGTATAACCTTTTCCTACTCATGTAGGAGTATTCATTTTATGTCATAGGTATTGTCAATCTTTTCTATAAAGTTAGTCAACCTTTAAAAAAAGTTGACCGGCACAGATTTAAAGAATTGATTTATTCGGGAACGGAGAGATCGAGCTCGTAATTAGTTTACTGATATCCAAACCAAACACAGTGTGAGTAAATGGAGGCAAGGGAGAAAAGGATACGTAAAAGAGATGCATAGAAGGTATAATAAAACTACCTATATATTTGGAGAAACAAACATTAATAAGACCAGATTACCGATTTAAGGGCGCATTGCAGCAGACTCACAAGGGTTTATTACACAGCACCTGAGACCATTTGCATTACTGGCTGTTCCTCTTCGCCATCTATCAGAAAAAGGGGAAAAAAATAAAGCTGTATATATCGATCGAATATTGAAACCTTTATTTAGACTTTAGAGTAGTATAGTAGGTCAGTAGTCGCGCATGCATGCATGCATGTATGACGTGGCACGGTTTGCAGTTGGAGCTTAACAATAGCATGGAGGATTTGTCGTCGTCGTCTTAGTCGTCCTCGATAGATATGTTGATGAGCATGACAGCATGCACGCGTGTGGCCATGTGCAGCAAGTCATGTTCATGCATGTCTGAGCGTATGCATTTCTGTGGATCGTGCATGCATATGCTGGCACCACCACTCACCTTTGCATATAGTATTGGACACGCATGCATCCAAGCCGTCCAAGACTAGCTACCATACAAGATTTACTACTGCTTATTATAATTATAATTATAATACTAGCGATAATAAGTACCAAACTAATGCTAATAAATAAACAATACAAAAATGCATGCTATGTTTCATTTCAGAAAAAAAAAAAAAAAATTTTTTTAGGAATATTTTAAAAAAAAATCTATTGATCATATATACACAATTGATTACTGTCATCATCAATCGAAGACGAACATGAACAGATGATGTACTAGTTACCAATAATATTCATATGGAATTCTTCCTGCGATCCAATCCAAACTGTACCTTGCTTCTTTTGACCGGATCGGAGGGACGATGGGACTCGCATGCATATATTTCAATCCGACGCAGCATACATCATGGTGACGGAGTGGCCAAGCCCGTCACCTGATCGTCATGCTTCCGTAATCCGGCCGTAAACTATACACATGTATCGATCGAATTGGACTACGGATGGTCCGGATCGAGGTACGTATACAGCCGGGATACGTACGTATATTCTAGCACGGATGGAATAAGTACATCTCTCAAGTAGTACGTAGCAAGCACGGCGGCCAACAGAAGGCACTGCATGTACGGAGATGCTGCACTGCACGCGTAGGAGCCTAGTATATATGCCGATGCCGTAGCTAAGCTAGGTTTTGTCATGCATGAAGTGATCGATCGAACTACTCCTACTGTATACTGTACTTGCTAGTGATTAGTCGTCGGACACATAGACCCTGTTGGGTTTAAAAAGTCTCGGGACTTTTTAGTTCCAAAGATTTTTTTTAAAAAAAAAATCCTCTAAAAGAGTCTTTTAAAGAATAATATAGAAAAGGTTCCTAATTAAAGGTTCCTAAAAAGTCAGCTCCCTGTTTGGTTTTTAGGGATTTTTTTTTTAGTCCCGGACTAAAAAGTCCCTAAACCAAATAGCCCATAGTCACATATCGCATCAAAAACATGAACAAATATATAGTCGTAGCACATGATGACTAAATAATAACGTAAGCGAGATCGAAAGCAACATGCATATCATCAAGGTAGAGATCGGTCGTGTTCTGGTATGTGCAACTGCAATGACAACGCGCGCGTCAGCACATGATCATGATCAGCACGCAACGCAACCGCGCTTTCTCGATCTCTCGAATTGCTGAATGCTCGAGAACACAACATTCATTTCTTTGAGTTTCAAGTTAAACACTACACTGCACGCATTATTTGTTAGTACTAACTTACAAGATCAATTAAAGTACACATTTGGTTGCAATTAACCATCAAGTGAAGATATATAGTTGATTGATATAGAACTGTTTTTTGAGCCAAGTTAGAGAGACTCATGTACTGTGTGCTCACTCTCTGTTCTAAACTAGAGTTTTATTTGGGTTTATTTTGTCCAAAGACAAATGATTCATCAACTTTGACAACTTTTTTTTTTCTCTTGAATACTTAAAAGGTTTGTGCATCTTTATATTTAAGCATAAGGGTTTTTACATCACGGTAGAGCGCGCCAATTTTCACAGCTTTTTTTTTAAAAAAAACATTAACATCTACAGGTTGATCAAAATGTATTAAAAAAATATGTTCCTGAAAGGGTTTGGATATATGAACATTATGATTGCTGACGGTTTGGAATTTCGGCTGAAATTCCACCGTTCATAGTACTGCCGGTGCACGTATTTTGGTGTCCGCCGTATAATTTCGCCACAAAAAATATTTGTTGTATCAACAAAAAAGGCCAGTACGCATGCATGCATGTTGCTGACAGCAATGCATGCAC
This sequence comes from Hyparrhenia diplandra, assembly GCA_015847255.1. Classification (NCBI taxonomy): domain Eukaryota; kingdom Viridiplantae; phylum Streptophyta; class Magnoliopsida; order Poales; family Poaceae; genus Hyparrhenia; species Hyparrhenia diplandra. The sequence continues at coordinate 127,497 of JADLZK010000515.1, read as the reverse complement.
GCGATCGATCACGGCCTGGATCGACTGACGGGTACGTACGCACGCGTGTAGTACGTGTTCGAACCTCTCGATCGCACGCGCCGCACGTGTGTACGATTCACGACCCAGCAGCTATAGCTAGGCTAGGCCGGCGACGATAGCCAACGGATCCAGCCGATGAACTGGGTCCACGAGATCGCTATAGCTCCGGACCGTACATAGGGGATCGATCCACTGACTACACTGTCACAGTTGATCACGAACCTACACAGCATAGGGTGGTCCCGCGCTTGTCAGTCACCTCCACCCATCGTTTTAAATTAAATTAAATTCCTTTTTCTTGGCTTCTGGAAGGAAGCTGCCGGTTAAGAAGAAAATGAATCTAGAAAAATAAAGGATCTGCCTGCATGAATTCGAATACTTGAATACTACTAAGTACTTTTTTAGGGCTATATAGCTAGGAAGGATCCGTATCCTAAGCTTATTTATGGTTCAATTAATATACACACCCTTCTGTTTAAATTATAGTCATTTTAGTTTTTATTCCGAATCTAAATCAAACTTATTTGACCAAGTTGCTAACCGTTAGTAATGATCTGTTTGCGTCACTCTTGTTAAGGGCCTAGCGCTCTTGTAAGAGAAGCTAGTGAATTTGTCGAACTTAGCTTCACCCACTTTTTCTATTTCCTAGTATGTCATAAATTAAAGATAAAAGCTACTCCGTATTATTATACTATCTAATTTGTAACTAGAACTCACCACTCGTGCGTTAAAATAGCCTAGGTTAATTGTGCCATTGTATTGCGTAAAAATGCGGCTTGAGCACTGACTCATTGAAATAGATGGATGATGCTGCGTTCCGTTGGGAGTTGGGACGGCAACGACGCGATTCGAGAAGGGAATAGAATACCGGCCAGGAAAGCAACTTTTGCCGGCCGGCCGGCACCGCCGCCGGCAGGGCAGTCATGGCTTTGCAGTGGTTTCTACGGTACGGCCGGCCGGAGAGCGAGCGCGCGTGCTGCATGCCAGCTCTCTCTCTCTCTAGTCTCAGCGCCAACAGTAGCAGCATGGTGCAGAGGTTGCATGCTGATGAGGACATCATACTCCTAGTACATTGCATTGGATGGATTGCTGCACCACAACACAAAGGCAAACTGACGGCGACACGCAATATACGCATCAAAATCATCATCAAAATTCCATGTCGTCTTGCTGCTACCTGCACTGTCTAGTGTGGACTACACTGTGTAAGCTCCGCATGCACACGTCTCTATGTCATCACGCTTATGTTAGGTGTCTATACAGACACAGTAGAGCCGTGTGCATCCGACTGACAGTACTGTATGTACAGTGTGCCATCCAACATCATCCCAACACAACACATGCTTAATGTGCTTAATGTTAACCTGGACATTATACATATAGATATGCATATACTGATTCTGACGATTACCCACTGAATGAAATGATTGCAGGTGGAGCTGACATGCAGAGGGCAGCTTCTTCCTCCCTTGCTGCTGGTGAAATACGTGCGAGAGACAATCTGGTGCTCCATGGCGCTGAGGGAACAAGAGACAGCAGCAGCCGACCTGACTTGGCGGCGCTCGTCGGCTGCTACTGACCATGTCATGACACTCTGTTACAGCATAAGTAGGAACAGCAAGCTCAGTCTGTAATTATTAACTTAAACTTATTGGCCGAAACGGGTTCTTTGGTTTTCTTTTTCCTTTCTTTTTTTATTTTTATTTTACCAATGCAATTCCACTGCTGATCTGAGATTAACTGTGATGCGTGGCTAACTCATGGGATGTTTGGACGTCCCGTGCTAACCGACCAACAAAAACCCTCATCATTTCACTTCGTTTTCCATGAATTTCCCTGCTCACTTTTAGTCTGTAAAATGTATCATCAATCTTCAGCAGCATTATTTCCCTTTAAATTCAGAGAACATAATCTTTCGACGCCTTTTCGGCTGATGAAAGATCTGCAATCTGCATAAGTATAGGTCTCTGAAAGAGATGCACCACCAACCACTAAACTGAATTTAACTGTACATTCCATTTATCCCAAAAAAAAAAAAAAAAAAAAAAAGTTTCAGTAAGGTGCACTCCACAATCCAGAGAGACAATCGCTCCATAACAAGATGTCTAGTTTCCAGGTGCTCAGCTCACACAAACTATTTGAAGGGGTCACAGTATCGACACTACCACTATCATGATTGTCCAGATGCATCTATCAGACACCGAAGATCAACCCCATGTCGAGATTCACCGCCCTCCTTTCTGCATCTTGAATCTTGACATGGGCCTCGACGAAGCAGCAGTACCAGGCTGTCAAACATTCAGGATAGTAGTAAGAGAAGAGATAGATGTGGATACACTGCACCAGTGCTAAGTTCAGAGGAAGAGGGGGAAATTAAAAGCATCTTACTTTTTTGCCAACGAATTACCCACAGAAGGCTGAATGGTTGAAAGATTGTCGTCACGCTCAATGATAGATCCAGTAAAGGCCTGCTGACAGAATAAGGCAATAAGCTAAAAAATGAGCAAGTTCAAAGGGCGTGCCAGTAACATCAAACAGAGTACAAGAAGACGACCTGTCGCCCACTTGATATTATCTTTCGGTCACGAGATGGAGTGGGGTCTGAAGAATTCTGCAAATATAAATATAAATAATCATGATTGAAGCAATGGGGGTAACAGTAAACTATGACATACATATGTTAGTGGAGACAGGGCATCTTTAGACAGTAGAGCCGTTTGCATCCAAATGACAAATAAACATAATTGCAGCATGGGGTATTTCTGTCTTAACTCTTAACTCTAAAGTATGTACTTAAATTCTTTCATGAGAATTGGTACTCTTGTTTGTTCGTGTATAATAATGTTAGCGCTCAAGTTCACTGTAGAAACCCTTGCTGAGAGGCTAATGCAGGCAAAGGAATGAACAAATAAGTTCTGTAAGAAGTAAAGCCATAGGTACCTCGAGCCCAGGAGCAGACTGTATTGAATCCAGTAGCAAGGGAGGAGACTTTGACGAACTAACTATATATTTATCGTCTTCAAAAGAAACAGCTGCAAGTAGAACATGTGGGTCACACAAAAATCAACCGTATGGTACATAATTCTACACACTTATAAAAAGCAGTTGAAGCACCAAGAGCATCAGGTTCAGTTCCATCTCCAGCAACAATACGCAAATAAGGTGTCAATTCTACTATGCCACAAGTAAGTTGTCTCCAACCAAGAGCTGAACTAACCTTTAGTGCGAACTCGGGGCATCAGAATTTGTTATCTGCGAATAAGAAAAAAAATGCAATGTTGTGACCAAAGGAATTTACACAAATATAAGCAGTTCATTCAGAGACAATGCAGAAGGTAGACAATGAAGGATAAACAACATACAGAAGTTTGCCCAGGAAATGCTTGATGAGATGTATGGGTTGATGGTGTATGAGAAATGCCTCTCTGCATTTCATCTCCTCCAGGCTTCTTCAGTGCACTCTTCAGCTATTAGTAAGACAAGAGGATTAAAATAAATAATTCCAGCGAATGAACCAAACTATCTTAGGTCAGATTAGCTTGAGAAACAGGTACCTTGATATTCCCATCACTCCTATCGCTGCCACCACTTCCAGAAAATGAAGCGCCAAAACCAGAACTGTGGTTCTCATTGCCATCACTTAAAGCAATTCCAGATGTCTTATTTTCCTGACCATCCTCACTTGTTCCAGCATCTCCATCGTCTTCGTCATCATCGTCACCATCATCATCATCATCTTCTTCTTCTTCTTCAGAGGTACTTCCAGCTTCGTTTTCTTCCCTTTCTAGTTCATCTAACCTTGACATGATTCGAGCATGTTCCCTATCTTTATCAGACATAACCCCAGTAGCAATTGAAGCCTCTAGAGGGTAGAAAAAAAAAGGTCATGTCAAAGTAGAAGATTCAAGTTAGTTGCTACACATGTAAGCACAAAGGTTGTACCGAGAAGAACAATTTCACCAGAACAAGTTATCAAGTCATGCCTAAACATATATATAAAACAAAAGTACAAGATAGATGGGTGGAATGAAACAGTGACGGATCAACTTGCTAGAAGATCAGTTAAACTTTACTAAACTAGGATTGCTAAAAAAAAATTCAAGAATTTAAAAGAAGTGATGATAGACATGCTGCAGAAAAAAAATATAAGAATAAAATATAGGAGTATTAAGAACTCATAAGAAGGGAAAACAAATTGTGAAGACAAGATAAGAGCATATTAATTTATAGCTATTAGATAACAACTTAACAACAACAAAGCCTTTACTGACATTAGATAATTAAAAGCAAATTCCAGATGGTTACCTGATTCTGTTGCATTTGTCTCTGTGTCCTCATCATACTCTTCCCTGATTTCAACAAGACCCTCCTGCTCACATTAACATAGTTAAGCAATAAATTAAATGCACATGTGAACACAAATACTTAAAGGTGAAACATGAAGATGGAAATATTTCTGGCTTCTGCTGAGATAAAATGAAGTGAACTGATCAATAGTAGAAGCACCTCAGGTAGTATAAAATCTACAATGCTATATATTGTTATACCCTAACACACCGCTTATAGTCAGATCATCACTTGTATTGAGTATCTGTAAGAAGTATAGTATTTTTCCAGGGGTGCGATTTAGCATAAGAGAAAAAACTGATGAGCACTCTCAAAAATCTATAAGATGGTTATGGTGCTAAATTTGTTTGCATACTGAGACACAATAACTGCAATTGATGTGTCCCAGCGTAAACAAAAGTATGTAGTTATTCACTAACTATTTTTTTCTTTTCCCCTTACCAAGGATGATCGAGGGAATTGATATCATGATACCATCACGACGTCACCAAATAAAACGCTAGTCTAGCATTACTCATATATATAAAACCAATAAGAGAGAAAGCTTACTGAAGCCTCAGTGGCAGTGGACTCAAAGAATTTCGCCTCAGCTTCAAGGTCGGAGATAGTCGCCTTCATTGCTTCCACTTGAGCTTCCAATTCCTGCCCCCTCCTGTGCAATATATCAGTTGTCTGCTTAGCAGACCTCTCTGCATAGTACCCCTCACCCAGAAGCACCTAAAACACAATGCAAACCATGAATGTTAAATTGATCAGCTGACATAGACAGGAAAAATCAAAATTGCACCACGGCAGAAACCATACCAAGAGTTCATTTGTGTGTATTAAACGGCCTGGGAAAAAAATGCTGCGCCACCAAAGGGAACCTGCAGTGTATAGTTCTTTTCTGAGACAAGAAAATATTGTTGAAAAATATTTAAAGCACGCAAAGTGAGACTAAGAGACTTATATTTCCCTACAGAAGCACAAAAGGAATCCCCTTAAGCTCCGAAATCAATTGAGAATGTAAATCTAGTCACTAAACTTATTAGCCATTATGTATAGTTACAATACGTCCAATGCCCAGAAGTGGATGATTGGAGGAGACAAATTACGTCGCTCCGAAAACAATTGAGAATGTAAATCGACTTATTAGTCACTATGTATAGCTACAATATGCCCAATGCCTAGAAGTGGACGAATGGAGTTACTAGTACCAGTAACTAGGCTATTCAGTTTCCAGACTACCAGCACAAACTTTTGTTGTCACCAAAAATGAGGAAATCGATAATAACAGGTGAGCTACCAAATTTATCTCCATAAGAAGACACAGATTGCTGCTAGTTCAGACTTATTAGAGAGAAAAGGGAAGGACCATGATTTCGTGAGAGAGTTCGTCGGGGAGCCTGTTGACGAGGGAGACGAGGGCCGCGTTGTCGGCGACGAAGCCCTGGAGACGCCCGAGCTCGGCGCGACGACCAGCGATGGACTCGGCCACCCTCGCCACGGCCCTCTTCGTATCCTCCGGCGAGAATACGGCGCCCAGCGGCGTAGCCGTCCCCTTCCTCGGCGCAGCCATCGCTCTCCGCTTCCCCACCTCTCGACCAGAAACCCCGCTACGGCCCGGGCTGCAAACTCAGTACGGTGTTAGCCTCGCGTGCCTGGAAACCTTCTCGCCGGAGAACCCTCGCGCTCGCCCCTGCGTACGGCCGCGCCCCCGTGCTTAATTTGTTGGCCGAGCGCGTGCGCGAGTCGCTTCTCCTACCACAGTAGGGGAAAGGCTGAGGGCCAGCGACAAGGAAGGCGATGAATCTAACCGGACCCACTGGGCACTAGAGGAAGACGCCTCCCCGTCGATGGAGGTTGGGACTCGGAGCGGTGGCGGGGAGAGAACCTTGTGAGAACAAACGGGAGGCGGCGGTGGCGGCGAGCGCGGCGCGGTGGCGGGAGTGGGGAGCTCCGCTTGACGAAGGAACCCCTGTGGCCCCGGGATGCACCAGCGGCCCAACCCAATAAAACGAATTAATTTTTGCGGCCCAATAACGTCTCGATGGCCCAACTTGGGGCACGGGATGGACGCATGGTGCAGGTGCAGGCGCACGAGGAGAAAAAAGGGATGCTAGTGTGAGATGTTTTATTATTGCTCAGACGAGTTATTAGTCAAGTCTTAATAGAGGTTTTATTAAAATTTTATTTGTATTTAATAACTTGTTACATAAGTGATTTTGATGATGTGGCAACGTTTTTAAGGATAGAGTAAAAATGAGTTTAATGGGGGTAAATCGCTTTTGTCACGATTACCAACTCTTTATGAGAGTGTATGTTTTTCATTCATGTTACATTTTATTTTATATATGTCATGACAGTCTTAAAAGACAACGTCATAAAAACTCTCCGCTGAGGCTGCCCTTACATACAATCATAAGCAATAATCTGTTTGATACAAACCAGCCTTGCAAAACGTCATGTGTGGCAGAATGTCTCATTCTCAATGCCAATTGTGTCAGTTACCCTCTCTTCTTGTATGGACAACAACTCTCCCCTCAGCTAGAAGCTCCTTGCCTTCTATTGCACGATTGTTCATATGCATACCAAAAACTCCATAACACCTATCCATATTTATATTTTTCTTCAAGTTTATTATTCTACTATCCACATGCTAGAAGTAGGGGTGGTAAAGAGCCCTATAATTTAAGCTAGCAAATTTAAAAGATCGTACCGTAAAAAACTATATAAATTTTGAAGTAAAAAATGAATAGGGCCAAGTGAAATTGTGAAGGGAGGAATAAGGGCCGGATCCATTACCACCCCTAGAAGGAAAGCAAGGTACATTTTTTTTTTTAAACTAATTAACGGATGCCAGCGCACCCACAACAAGCGTCTGAATACAAGCTGAATCGACGGAAGGGTACTTTTTAAAACCACATATACGTGCTCTTTGAAGATCTAACAGCCTAGCTAGAAGTATATTGCAGACTTGCAGAGGCAGATAGACAGATGCTTACCTGTTCATCAGTCACCTTCAGAGTTGACAGTACTGAATTCTGAAAACGATGTTATTCTTCAGAATTCTGAAGACAATCTATATTGCTTATTTATACGTATATACCACACACGCTTCTCTAAGAAAAGGCTTTTCCACGATTTGGACTGATTAGGAATTCTAGCTGGTAGAAACAATGTAGCACGAAGAAATTATTGGACAACCCAAAATTAATAAGAAAAATAAAAATAAAAGAACAAACAAACAACAAGGGAGGCGATTAATTGCACAAGTACGGTGCTGCATGCATGTTTTCCTTGAGTGGAGTAGATGGTACACTCTACGAAGAGCCTCCTAATGATTCGCCAACCTGCAGGCAGATACTGGACACAGATGCACAGGATTAAATCTGAAAGAACTTGTCCCAAAGGCACACAAGATGAAGAATGATCATATACAATGTGGAGCTGTTGGAGCATCAAGCTGCTAGCTGGACCGAAAGAAGAGAATAGGCAGATATACTGGACACAGATGCATGGTAAGCTCTACACCATCTCTATGGCCTTGCCTACCACTACTTCCCCTTGCAGTTTACTGGTGCCCTGGTGGCCTGCTCCTCCCCCTTTCTTGCTGCTGCTGTTGCCCTGTTGGATCTTGCTGCTGGTCGTCTTCATGAAGCAGAAGCAGGAGCAGCAGGGACACTGGAACAAGAGCTTCATCATGCCTCTAGCTCGATCGCCTCGTTGATTGTCTTTCCTCTCGGTGCAGTCGTCTCAGCTATGATCTGGGTCGATCGATCTCTGTATATACGTATATGTATATCTCTAGGTACCTAGTTTCTTCCTCCTCAGTCCTCACAAGCCTCGATGGATTACCGATGATCACCTACTAAAGCATATGCAACCCTCTGAATGCAAGTCTGAACTCTGAAATGTGGTTGTGATCTGAGCTCTCAGCGTCGACGACGAGCGACCACGCGCTTGGATTCCCTTTTAAATTGGATGGATATGCAGCAGCAGGTTGCTTTCGATCTCGGCCTTGCAATGGAGAGACACCATGCATGCATGGCCCAGCTAGCCATATGGACACATGCATGAGCCTGCCCTATATGCTAGCTGCGTATGATGTAGCCCATGGTAGCTGTGCAGCATTCCTATTCCTTTTCCACTGCACTGGTTGTGTCACTGTCCTGTAACAGCAGAGCTCCCTCCCTTCTGTCAGTTCTATCAGAATTTAGCAGCTGGCAAGTAAGGCAAATGCAAGAACCCAAACAATTTGCAGTCAAGGGATAACACAGCACACACGTAGCAAAGCCCCACACATAATGCATCCATGCATAATTGGAATTACAAACAATTGCATGGAGATTGGAGAATGCAGATGAATAGAAGCTAAAGCTAGTGATACTCCTTATACTAGATCATTAGATGTATATGTGTGTGTGTCCGCGATCGGCGATCGCAGGGAAGTCAGACAGTATTGGTGTTGGGCAGGAGGTTACACATGAACTGGTGAGAGGCTGACAGCCCAGGTGGCCGTTCTGATCCGGGCCCTGGTTACTCGATCGTCTGTACATATCGACTGCAGCTTCTGTCGGTGGCGTACCGACGGATCTCTGCTCGACACCGTTGCTCTTCCTGTGTGCCTGCTGCAAATCGATGCAGTGCCAACGAGATAATGATTGGTAACAACCATCCGTTATAATAGTTAGAACGTCGTTTATTAGTACTACTCGAGGTTAGTTGGAACAAATTCGCCAGATCAGCATCGTGTTAATTAGGGTAAACCATTTATTGACCAGAGAGTGAACCTGAAGCCAATGGAAAAATATATAATTGTGTAGTATCTTGCTGTGGTTGTCCACGTATTCTGTCGAATAAGGATGCAGATTCAAACATCCTTGCGTACGAATGCAGATCCGATAATAAGGATTCGTACTTGGATATCGATCCAAAGTCATCATATAGATACTCCATCGGTTCCAAAATATAAGATAGACTTTTCTATATACATTGTTTTTACTATGCATCTATATATCTAAATGCATAGCTAAAGGTATGAATCTAGAAAAGCCAAAAGGTCTTATAATTTGTAGTGAGAGTAAATTTTAGAATAATTTAAAATTATAATTAACATATGTTCAAAATGATCATGAATTCGCTTTAAAACTAATGTAACTAGCCTTATTAAAAGTAATGTCTTTTATTTAATCATATTTGAAAATAATTAAGTTTAGTAAATACGAAATCATGGGCAGGGACGATGCTAGCGTAAGGGCAACCCGGGCTCCAAACCCCTAGGGATTGCAAGTCATTATATTAGTAAATACTAAATACTCAAGCCCCTTCTTGCATTTTTATGTATAGTTATATAGATGAAGAGGAGCTAAGTTTCATTAGAGAGCTTCATCGGCCTGGCCCAATTTCTTCCCTTGCTTCGTCCCTGGTCGCAGGTATGGCTTTTTACATAGCTTCAATGGTACATTGATAGTATTAAGCATAGACATGACTTTAAAACTTTATAATTAGCCGTGTTGCAAATTTATATTTCTTAATCATATTTAAATATGCACATTGGTTGTTTTTAGAACGTGTGTAGTCCGTCCTCCATGCTTAGCTTGTCAGTCTGTCAAACCTGAGTTGCACATGTAATTTTCTATTCTCCTTATTAATATATGCCAGAATTGCTCCCCATCTTTAAAAAACAACTAACATTTAATAATACACACTTATTTGGTACGTATATAGATATATAGATTTAGTGGAACTTAAAATTGATTGATTCTTAAGAAGTGATGATGACTGTTTTTTTATGGAAGGAGTGTAGTAGCATGCATCTACCCTTAGGCCTAGTTTGGAAACTCCAATATATATATTCCTTCTGGGGTTCTGGGCTTTTCCCTGGGTACCTAGGTAATCCATGGGAATATTAATTATCATCTTAGTTCTCATTGTGGGTTTTGAATAAGAATGCATGGGGGAGGACGTACGTACGTGTAGCTAGGCAGACAAGGGAGCGAGAGGCTATGATATATGTACGCATGGTCCTTTTGCATGAATGGTAATTAGCTGTTTGTTGTTGTTGGTAGCTAGGCGCGTGTGGTCATGTGAGTTGATGCGTCCAATGGGCGATATATAGATAGATGGGGCACGCTAACCACCTCACCTCACCTCACCTCCCATCCCATCCGTGTACATGGTAGTACAACACACGACAGATCATCATAGGTGACCCGGCAAGCTATATGTTGCTATATGCATGCATGCTTAAGATTGTTGCGCTGTTACTGTTAGCTAGGTGGGGTGCACTGAACGAGATTAATTAATTATTAGTAGATCGAGCAGAAATACTCCCTCCGGGATTGAGGTAAAGTCGTTTTTGGATAAGGTTTGGGTCAAACATCGGGAATATAAATCATCAATAACTTTTAAGTTGTTGAGTTTGTAAATGTAAAAATTATATGAGTAGATTTGTCTTAAAAAATACTTTGATAAAAGTATACATATATCACATCTCCATAAATATTTTTATAACAATAAGAGATCAAAGTTGTGTTTTGAAGACCGTGTCGCTGTCCTAAACGACTTCTAATACCATCCCTATATACTAGTTTTATATTTATATAATAATATGATATGATCCGAGGGGTCGTGGGGTATATATGCTTGGCATGCATGCAGAGCACACGCGCACATGGCTGTCTGTCTGATGTTCCTTCCTTGCCCGGTTCCCACCACTTGCGCTCGATTCCTCTCCTCCTCCTGGGTGAAAGCAAGGAATCTGCGTCGACATACACATTGCGTATATATGTAGCCAATAACAATGCCCGCAGCGCGGCAACGTAGTATATATAGTGATGCACTAGAAATATCCGCGGCGTTGCCGCTCGTGGCCAGTGTGTGGGCTACATATAGCGTAATACTAATTTACAGTATTTTGTAAATCAAGCTATTTAGGGAACATATATTTTGGCTGTGTATGAGGTCCATATAGAAAAACCCATTACACGTCTTACAATTGACCAGGCATGCAACATCTCTAGGAGGCTGGGTTCCCAAAGTGTTTGTTACCAGCGAACAGTATTTTGCAAACCAAGCTATTTAGGGAACATATATTACATTGTTCAGAGGATGTTGAAGACAGGAACCCTCTTTACATTATCAAGATACTACATTGTTTTGAAAACAGGTCTACCAGGCTGTGTACGAGGCACATATAGAAGAAAATGGTCCCCTGACTGTTACCAGATGATTGCGGCCAAGCTGAAAAGGTACACATCATTACTACGCGTGTGACCGAACAGAAAAATGTTATTGATTTTTTAGAACTTCAATTATACATTGTTCCTGGTTCACCTGTTTTGAGCTGACACATGGACTCAAATTGTCATTTTCTTAGTTTACTGTTCTGGAATTAGCCAGAAATTGGTAGTGCCACTAACAGGGGTATCTTTTTCATCACAATGACAAGTCTAATTGTTATGTACCTTGAAAAAATCTGAAAATACATGAGATTTGAGGATTTTCTTGATATTCTTGAATTTCTCTCTCAGCTCTGTTATCTTGGGTACATCTCTATAGGCTTCAAAATCTATATACTAATAAAGAGAGAAAATTTCCGTCGTCTCCCCTATCTTTGGTTCCACCTTCTCTGTCTCTCTTTCGTATTTGTGTCCGCGTCCGTACAAGTGTCCCACCGGAATATCTATACCTACTATTAAAGCACAAAAATTTCTGCCACTTTTTTTTCACCACCGTTTTCTTTCACCTTTCCTTCCCTCCCTTCTTTATATCTGTATGGGACTCTTTTTCCGTCGTCCGTATTGCCTCCTACTCCCTGCCGTGGAATCCAATCCAAAGACAAAAGGAAAATACATGTCGTGTTCAAATAGTTTACACATGGTCCAATCCAAAGCCAGCGTTATTTATACCCGACGCGTGATGCCGCGGGCTGCTCTGCGCCGTGGCCCGTGTTGGCCACAAAGAAGTCGTCGAAGTGGCCGTTGCCGCTGACCACGCCGGGGAGGACCGGGCCGCCGGCATGGTGGTGGTCCGTGAAGTGTGTCTGCCCTTTTCCTTTCTCGCGCTTCGCCACACGGGCTCGCCGACGTCCACCTCCACGATCTTGGCGTTCTCCTCGCACGACCTGTCCATCTCCTGCTCCGTTCATGGTTGACATCGGGACACATACGGGAGCGGATCACACAGACGAGATTAATCAATCGATCAATGCAGTTGCATGGTCGTCGATTACGCAGGAGCGGCGGTGCCTCGGGTGCTGCGGCGATTGTTGTGGCTTGGGTGGCGTCGGGTGGTGGTGGTTGTCATGGTGCTGGAGGGCGACATGCGCTGTGCCCGCGGGTGGGACTGCGCGCGAGGAGCGCTTGCATGCATCGGAGCGTGGCGTTGGCCTGCTTCCTGATCAGCTGCCCCCCACACAAGAGCTTGCAGCTTTACGATGCCACGCCAGACCAGTCGGTCGTGTTGCATACTCACATTATCCAAAAAAATACGCAATCTTTTTTTTTTTTTATCTGAAACAAGCAAGAATTGCATGCATGGTAGGAGTACCAGATAGCCTCCGAAGGTGGCCTGGATCTTCATGGCGGCGGCGGCCTCAACGATGCTTGGCGACAGGTAGCGCCCCACGGGACGATAGGTGCGCCACGGTGGTGGCGGCGTGCACGGTGGCTACCGCGCCATCGGCTGCTGCCGCGGTTGCCACGGCCACCGCGACGACGTTCTTCTTCTGGTCGAACTCGACGCCTGGCGCCGGAAAACAACAAGTGACCCTTCGTCCTGGTCCGGTAGCCACCTGAGAAAAAAAGGAAAAAAAATAAATGGAAAGGGGAAAGCATACATAATCACGCCTCCAGGACGCCAATGCACCGGCGGCATGATGCAGGGGAAGAGGTGGTGAGCTTGGTCAATTGCTTCACGTTGCAGGGACCTCAACCTCGTCGTGCCAGACTGAAATTAAGCCACTAGAGACGTGGCGTTAGCAGACGATGAACTCAACATTAAAAAAACACGTGTCTAGAAGAAGACTTTGATCCGATTAACCGGTCGTCGATCCATGCAGCTGGCCGCTCGTGGCACCAGGACGCCAGAGGGCTCTACAGGGCGGCTCCTTGCCGTGCGGCCACCAACGCCAAGCGCCACTACAGGGCGGTTGTCAGATACGCGTCTTGGTAACCGCTGGCTATGCAGCAAGCTAGAGCGAGAATAAGTCTAAGTTTTTTGTTTCCCGTGGGCAACGCACGGGCATATTTCCTAGTGACTGCATAGTTGGTTCACTGCCTGGAACAGAGTTAGAAATTGGTTGGAAATCATGTGCAGAATTATGCAAAACAATCACTACAAGTGTTCAAATATTTCAGACATTGAAATCAATTCTAGAGCTTTTACAGGTTTATCAGCCAATTAAATCATTCTTACCTCCAGCTGTGCAGCTGCTTCTTTATACTGCCGTTTTGACGCCATAATCTGAAGTTGCTCAACAGCCGAAACTGTACATAAGTTAACACGATTTAGATAAGGTTGACGACCTTTGGTGTTCCACAACACAGAAAGAGAGGGAGCGAGGGAAACTAACCAAGCATAGTAAGACGGTGAAGAGCGGTTATTGTAGTTGTAATGTTCCTCTTAGCACAATCCAACTTTTTGATGTCACGACAGATTTCTTGAACCATAGTTTCACTTTGTTCAGCCTTTGTTTTTATTTCATGTATCTTGTGCATTAATTCCTGTTAGTACCAAATATAATCAGAACTTTGTTTTTATTTCACTTGCTATGTACTATTAATTGCTGCAACAAATCCAGAAACCAGTTTGTTTTACTAATCCATTTATCTGACCAGGCAGCAGGCACGATGATTAATCAACTGATCCAATAGCTTCATAGTGAGAAATCTTAATAGGGCATAACAAGTGAAAAAACCTCCGACCTGAACAGCATTTGTTGCAGCAGCAAGTTCTTCCTTGGCCTTGGTTCCCGAGTTGCTCTGTTAAAATATTCTTCTCATTATCCAGTGTAGCATAACAATGAGCAAAAGCATAATTTCATTAGATGCAATTGCATTGACATTGCACTGATCAAATCATGAGACACGTCAGTTTGGTCAGTTCAGTTTAACTGTCCAAGAACATAGAGTGTACACATTACAAATAGCATCACTGCATGACATAGAGCGGGGACAACAAGGCCAAACCTGCTGTCGGACAGCGGCGAGGATGCTGGCGTCCACTCGGCGAATCTCACTCTGTATTTTTGCATCAGCGGCTCCACGCCCGACAACGATGTCTCTGCAGGTCATAGGAAAACCAGAAGCAAATTAGTACCCTGGGAGCTCGAACAACAGCACAAGTTGAAACGAGAGCATTGCCGCCGCCGCAGCAGCAGCAGCAGCAGCAGCATCAAGAGCAAAGTCCCGTGCGGCGAGGAAACACCGATTCGATTCGAGAGAGAGCGTGCGTACTGTGGGGATACTCGGTTTTCTTGGTGCCATGGTCTTTTGCAATCAACCTTGGTTGAATTCTGGTAGGATTAATAGTGGAATATTTAGAAGCAATAATGGTTTGGTTTATTTCAGGTATTATTGCATAGTAAACCAAGCAAAAGCTCATTTGATTCAACAAAACGGAAATATACAAGACACCATAGACATGGAAGAGGGTACATAGGTCCTATGGATGTTTACTCCGAATGAATCATGCAGTCCCAAGCTAGCAAAACACATGAATATGTAACTGTAAAGCATAGATAAAAAAATCAAAATGGTCTTTCACTCTGTCTTTAAGAACAAAATTACTCGGCTTTCTTGGTGCCATGGTCTTTTGCAATCAACCTTGGTTGAATTCTGGTAGGATTAATAATTTACTTGTATTGGTATGGATGTGCTATTTAACTCTAAGATTACATGCATAATCACATGTAGTTAGCAAAGGCAATTGTCATTTCGCTAATTTACATATGGACAGGAGGACCATGAATCCTACTAAAAAATTTTGGGAGTCATTCTAGAATCTCTATGAAGGAAATTGAACATCTCAAGAGATAGCTATCCTCCTATAGATGAAAGATGTCAGAACCAAGCTACTTTGCATTCATGTACTGCACATGGTGACTTGCATAGTTACAGTTGACAGGAAAACCTTGCGGATCAAAGAACTGTAAGGGTAATGCGTAGAATGCAGAAGCCATACAGATGAGAACTCATGCCAGAATCTTAGCCCAATCACTCGGCAACGTACAGCGCTGAAAACGCTATTGAAAGAAGCGCATCAGAGACTCTAATTTATTGCCTCGAAACAAAATTATTCAGGAAACAAAAACGAAAAAAAAAAAAAAATTGCAAACATAAACAATCGAAGATCAGAAATCAGATGGGAGGATTGGTTGCATAGTTACATATTAGGTTTAAGACCACTGCAGGCAATGAAATGATGGGGCTGTTCACTGTGCTCTTGAAAATCCAAGAGCAAGTTCAATTCAAATCCATGGCATGCTTCAGTCTGGAACCTGACAAGGACAGTACAGTACATTAGAAAAAACATGGAATACCTTATTATATTTAGAAACACCTTTTTTCAGCATGTATGGGTCAATATTTTTTTTATAACTCAACATAGAATCTATATATGATAACTTTCTCAAGTTTGTCCACTGCTTCTGCCTCTGCAAACACACAATCTGCAAATGAGGAACAAATGGGACTTGATTCCTTTCATATATAAAACACTTTTATTCAGTAAGCAGGCACCTGGTGCCTACGATGGTCTGAAGCAGTTGCTTCATTGGATTCACGTTTGACTTGTCGTACTACTAAAAAGGCATGAATGTCAAGGCATGAAAGTGCACTTTATTGACAGAATGAAAACTGTGATGTATTGATTCAGAGAGAGATTTTTCTTAAAATAGTAGAAAGATCAACATCTAGTGGGTTCAGTGTGGGAAGATTTTTTTTTTTTTCGTTTCTGGCATTATATCGAACATCGGAAAGGCACAACACATGAAGAGCCAAGAAATTAGGAATCAAAGAGTTTACCATGCATATAGGAAGGAGGAAGAACGCGAAGTAGGCAGGGCCACGTTGCCGGCGAAGCGGAAGAGGAAGGGCACTCTATTACCGGAGCTGCTGTAAGCGCCTCCATCCTCAGGAACCATGGGGAAGAGATGAGAACTTGCATCTAGGGTGTGGTGAGCAGCGGTGAGCCGGCCGCGCTGGGCCAGGCAGGCATGCCGCTACGCTGGGAGGGAGGAAGAGGACCAGGGGCGTGTGGGGCTGTGCCTGTGCCGGCCATCACCGGAGAGGACGCTGGCGTGGCGCCGTGGCCGGGGACGGTCGCCGCCGGGACGCATGCGCATCAGACCGAGGCGCCGTCGCCCCCGGAGCGCGCCGCACGATGAGAAGGCCGCGCTAGGGCCCGTCTTAGGCGCCGCGATGCTGGAAGAGCGGGAGGGAGAGAGGGAAGGGCGCCCGCGCATGGCGCGCCGTCGGCGTCGCCCCGGTTGCCGCCGCTTCGGGAGAGACGGAACGGGAGAAAGTAAGTTTTTTTTTTTTTACACAAAGGGGCGGTTATATATTTGGCGGTGGGCAGCCTGATCTGAGCCGTCCAGCCGGCCGATCCGACGGACGGGAATGGCCCGCGACGTGGCCACGCTGGTTGGCTAGCTTTTTGGTGCGTAAATCGTTTGGAGAAGATTCCATCACACTTATTGACGGCTATATCATATACAGTATGGTTCAAGTCACAGTGATATTAGGGCGTCCTCATCAAATGAGGCCTGCAGGTACATAGGAGTAGCGAGCTACTATAAGTTGGAAGCAATTAGGCCAGACCCTTTTTAGTTTTACAATACAGGTTTGAAGGTAAAAAGTTGAAATGCAATTACTCCAGACCCTTTTTAGTTTTACAATGCAGGTTTGAAGGTTTTTATAATTCGGTAAAACTATTTTAGCGTGGGCTATGCAACATAATTTTTTATAATTCGGTAAGGTGACATTGAATCTTGATATAAATTGTTCATAATTCAAGATGACTGAAAAAAAAACACTTCACCGATTACGATTGGAGAAGACTGAAAAAACAATTCAACAATTAGGAAGGGAGGGGAGAACTCACTCGGGATCATATGTCCCGAATCGATGACTTGCCGTGGCCGATGGTGGCTGGTAGGGCGACAACACCAAAAGCCGCCATCGTGATTTCACCACTATGTTGCAACGGCGCCCTAGAAGCAGATCTCCTTGACGCCAGCGATCGAATGGCGGGTTTGGCTCCTGCCCCTTTGGGCTAGTGCCTGCGCCTACTGGCCTACTTGGCCACCTCCCACACTTGTTAAGATGTGGTCACGCGGGCCGCGAGGCGCACGCGATGTCGCAATTCGTCTTCAACTCGCTGCGAGTTTGTTGTTGTTCGGCTTCTTCTTCTTCTTCTTCTTCTTCTTCTTTTTTGCATTTTCAATTTATACCTTATGTGTGTGACGGGGCGGGCACGGGGTGGTCGGTGGACCACCCGACCAACCTATGGGTCTGCCACACTGTCCATAGGTCATTCTTAATTTAATTCCTTTGATTAATTTGAATAAGGAAGAACCTTTACATTTAGCCAAGACCTTTGGCATAGAACCAAAGTTGGTTCTATTTCCTTCACTTATCTTAGTCTACCCCATTGGCATTACATGACCTTAAGTTCAAGATTTAAGTCCCTTAGTCTTCAGATTGAAAAGAGATTAGGTGGTGTAAGTAAAATGCTCTCCCACCAAGGAAGATTGATTGTGGTCAATCCAGTTTTGTCAGCCCTCCCTACCTTCTATATGTGTAGCCTTTTTTGAAATCCCACCACCCGTATTTCATTAAGAAAAGGAAAACCAAATCCAAATACAACAAACCCCAACAGGAAGACATTTTTTGAGAAAAACACCAACAAAGACCTTAAACATGAACGAAAAAGCAAGAAAACACGCACGGGAACCCTCCACCTAACAACCCCACCAACACACCTATACAAAAAAAACTCAACCCCTAGGTAGGTAGTACCTTCGGAGGACTACACCTCGGCAAATCTTGAATCTCGGAAAGTCACCACTTCGGCGCCTATCGCATCCACCGACCTCGCCGGCCACCAAGCATCCACCGAAAAAAATCCTCGGTGGCGAATAAATCCAGGGAACCACCATGGCGGCAAAGCATCCGATTTGAATACGACCTGGTGGGAAAGCATCCGCTACCAATGGCGGCAAAGCATCCGTCAAAGCCAAACGACCACCTCGACCCGCGGTGGCAAAGCATCCAAGGGTTCGACCTAGCACAAAGCATTCCATTGCATGCAAAACCAAAAAGAAGAAGAGGTTTAATCTGGGTATCATTGATCTTAAAAAAACAGCTTCACTTCACTGGTGAAGGTGACCTGTGCTAAACGGGCCTAAGCTGCTTTTTTTTTTTTTTTTTTTTTTTTTGATAAGCTGCTTTGTGTTCCCGAGAAAAAGACCCAGAGTGGTGCTGTCTCTGTCTGCATTCATGACTTTTATCTCCACCGTCGTCGTATGCACCATGTCGACGTGTCGGCACTGTTTCACACACATGCAGTCGATGCATCGTGTATCGATATCGATCGTTCTTCCTTGTTGCTTGTGTCGGCCAGAGCCAGCCGACAGCGCCAGTCGATCAGACGTACGGTGGTTAACTACTGATCAATGCGACGATATACTCACAGGACGATGATCGATGTCATGCCTCACTGCACGCATAACGTTTTTTTTAACCGCATTCCGCGCGGTGCCAACTCACAGCACAGGACGATGATCGATGCAATGCAAGAGTGGCAAGACGTGTAAGCCACGCACCAGCGGGCAGCTTGTGCTTCACAGTACAATTCCTGTGAGCGAGCTACAAGCCTACAATTCCTTGACAATCATGGGCCATCATACCCACCAAATGGGTGGATCTATTAGCTATCGATCGATAAGCAACTGGAGTGGATGTCAAGCCAATCCAAACCAAGTGCTCCTATAGCTGGAATCTGGACCACGTTCATCAATTGTATATATGTGTGTTTTGTTCGGAAAAAGCAGTTTGTTGGGTGCCTTTATTAAGCTTTAGAGAGATGAAAAGGACACAAACAAGCTATATATAGATGATATATTGATGTTGAAATATATTGATGAGTTCAGACAGATCCTGATTTTAGTAGTATACCATACTAATTCTAAGTTTAGAGAGATTCTAATTTTAGTAAATACCATACTAATTCTGAGTTTAGAGAGATCCTGATTAGTAGTACCATACAATTACACATTCAAATTCATGTGACAGAACTATTGTGTTATATAAAGGGGAATTTCCGGCTGTAGGACCTCCCTAAAAACGCATATTTTTCTTTTGGAACACCGGAGGGGCTACGCACGTCGAATAAAGCCGGAAATTATAATTTTAAGGCCTTTTTGCCACAACAAAATCCCACCATTATTTTAATAAATTTCTCTTTTTTAGGAAAATAACATCAACAGGAATGTTTCTTTGCCCTGTTCCATTCAACCTCCGCCCGTTCTTGAATATTTGCTTGAGCTGGGTATCGTTTGTTCGTCCACCCGCGAGATCCGACCTCACTAGTCGATTGACCTGTGTGCGGGCGACCGAAGCTGCTTTTGACATGCAAACAAATAAAGAATTCGGGTTGCTATATCTGCATTCATGCCCCATCACCCACACCGTCCACTGCCATGCATGACGCCACGCACGGTCGCACCAGGTCATGCTTGCTGTGCTGGCAGCAATCCTGGCATCAACGATTGTGTGTCGAGCCACAGCAGGGCATGCAGCAGCCAGTGGCACCTTACTCGGCCGCCGCGCACATCACCCAGTCGCCACTGGTTCGCCCGCCCGACTGCCTGCTCGCCGGTTGCGGCTGCCGCATGCACTCACATTCAAATTCATATACCGCGCTCGCTGTGTTATATCAAGTACCCCTTCCGCTGGCTCCGCGCGCCCGCATTTTGGTCACCGCGGTAGCTAAATCGCGCACCACGGGTTCAAATTGCGCGTTTCACGAGGACTTTTCTAAATAGCAATTTTGCCATGCAACCGGGTCTAATTATATACTATGTCTAAATGCATAGTAAAAATCGATTATATCTAGAAAAACGTCGCGCCAATTATAAACCAAGCGCGGGTACAGGGGCGGAATTATACCACGTGCATCAATTTATATACTAGTATATGCCTTGGTCCTTCGCGCGCGTCCACATTGGGGCGACAATTAAGCTTTAGAATGAAAAGGAATAAGTTCATTTTACACTGAAACGACAATTAGAGAAATAATGTCACATTTTATGATGAGAAAATGTCCGAGGTTTAAAATGGTCAAATTCATGAGTTTAGACAGATCCTGATTTTGTAGTATACCATAAAAATATAGAGAATGTATGATTTCTATTATTCATACTAATTCTGAGTTTAGGGAAAATGATTTTCAAACAATTCGTTTTCATGGCCGATAAAACCAAACTGATGTTGATATTATGTATACCTTCCATTTCAAATCACAGGTCATGCATTTTGAATTTTCCAGCTATATATAACTTTATATACGTAACAATAAGTTATATATATGCCTAGAAATACAGAATGACATACAATTCAGAATGAAACAATAAGTTCATTTTACACTGAAACGACGATTGGAGAAATAATGTCACATTTTATGAATGAGAAAATGTCTGGGTTTAAAATGGTCAAAGGATCTTGTCTGGTTTAAAATTTTTGAGAATGTATGATTTCTATTATTCAAGTCGGGGGAGGGGAGCGGCTTTTCAAACTGATTTGTTTTTGTGGCCAATTAACCAACTGATGCTGATCTTATGTCAGGTTGAGACTCGTTCTTGTTGGGCTGTTACTGGAAGCGCTAATCAGCTCTCAGGATATATCCCCCAACTAACCACATCTGCATTTGCCTCCCATGATTACCAGCGGATCCTCTGCGGATGTTCTGACGTCCGTCTGTTCACCGGATGGGATCATGGTCATGGGAGGCTCCATCAGGCACAGAACGAATGTCGCTCTCGCTACGTGGACGTGCAAACCAGCGTGGAATTTTGCTTTTCAGTTTTCTCAACAAAATTGCACCACAACTTTTTTTTTCCTTTTCCACCGTTTTCCATTGACCTTCCATTGCTCTAATTATTGCTGGGAACTTCTTTTTGCGTATATTTATTTTAGTGATATATGTAGTTGCTTTCTTAATCCATCCTGGTGCTCTGGTTGTTCTTGTATATCAAGAGGATATTAACTAAGGGTGGATATCTTATGAAAAACAATGATTTTTCAAGGACATTGTATTGCTGTGATGTGATATTTTGTAACTGAGTTGATTTGAAATAAGTTTTCACTCTTAAAATAGCCTTGTTGAGTCAACCTGTGCTTATTCTTCTTCACAAAACACTGTTGAAACAACCCTCAACCGGCTTATCGATCTGTTACTATGGATTAGTCAAGAAACAAGGCACTGATACATCATAGAAATAATGTCAAAGTTGACTTGTAAGGGCAGAAAAATTCATCATGAGTTCTCTGCAGGCTGACTCTGGAATGAATCGAAACTACCCAAAAAAAGAGAGAAAAAAAAAAAAAGTACGGATCAACCATAAATTCAGGCAAGAGAATTGAAAAAAAAAAAAAAGAGGGGGCAAACTGCAAGAAGAGCAAAAACTGAAAACTCCAGCGGCGTCGCGAGCGTGCTCTCCCCCACTTCCTTCCCACTCTCCCTCGCCCCGGCATCGCCATCTCCGCGCCGCGGCCGCCCGGCGGCCCCAGATCCCACCGGCGAGCTGTAGCATGGACCGTCTCCGGGCGGGGAGCCCCGTCTACGGGCGGCAGCGGAGCGGCAGCAGCACGGGCTCCTCCTCCCCGGCGGCGTCTCCCCTCGCACCACCGCTCCTCCTCCACCTCCTCCGCGGCCTCCGCCGCTGGCGCGGCCGGCATCTCCAACGTTCGCCGCACGCAGAACGTCGCCGCGCGCGCAGCGGCCGCGAGGCTCGCGCAGGTCATGGCCTCGCAGAACGCCGCCGCGGCCGCCGGCGACGACGACGACGACGACGACTACGCCGCCGACCACCCGCCGCCGGCCTCTGGGAGGTTCGGAAGTGGCAGGATGGCGCACGGCAGCAACGGCGTGTCCCTGCTTGGACGCTCCGCGAGATCTCCCTCCCCTGCGGTATTTTGATTCCGGATCTCTTGCTCGTCGCTGCTGATGCTGCTTCTCTGCTTTGGAAACGCCCGCCCAGGGCTGCTGCTATGCGCAAACTAGTCCAAATTGGTCAAACTGAGGTCAAATTGTTACGGAACCGTCCATGATTGGATGAATTTGCAAATGAAGATAGTTCCCGCTCGCTAGTGCTAGATCACTTTCTAATAATGCTCGTTAAATCATTTAGAGTTAGAATTGGGGGGAAATTGATTAGTGCAGTGTGTTAGTGTCTTGTGCTCTCAGCTCTACTCAATCTGCCAACTGCTATTCTGTGGCTTTCTGCTAATTTGATCTCCTCATGTTTTCATTAGTTAGGTCGGAACATTGTAGAGCCACCTCCTACCGTCCGCTCATCATCGGCAGGCAGGCCAGCTGTTGCATCACGACCGACCACCACAGTGGTGCCACCGATCAAAACCAATACAACCCTGCGAACCCCATCCCCGATTCCACCTGTGGCTGTGGAGCCTTCAGTGGATCGCACTCGGCCGAAAAGGTACACATGTTATCGCTAAAAATAGACTAGTCTAAATTATTGCATGATCAGTGGTACACATGGAGCAGAACTAAGTGAATTTTACTTGTTGTACCACTCTTTGGAAGAAGACATGCTAGTATGCCACTAACTTCCATCTGGCAGCTCTTGCTATGGGTTTAGTCTGAATTAGCATTTATGTATTGTTGCATCAACGTAAGCATTGTCCCCAATAAGATATGGTCAAACAACATTGCCCATAAAGTAACCAGAAAAGAAAATAAAAAAGAAATGTCACAGTGTTTTTTTTGAGAGAATGACACCAGTACCATCAATTTGAAATAACTAGAAGCTTCCTGTCCACTGTGTACGGTTGCAGCAGTAAGCTCCTGATGTTTTATCAATAGAATGATTTCTACAGTGGTCACAGTGTGACTGAAATCTCTCTCAGCTAAATTGTGAGTTCATGTATTATATTAGATCTTCTGCTGAAAATTATCTTACTCTGTCCCCCCCAAAAGTGCATTTCTATTTTTTTTTCCTTAAGTCAAACTATCTAAACTTTGACAAGGTTATTGGTATTAGTATCAAAATTTATGACACCAAATAGTTAATTTTAACTATGAAAATATGTTTCATGATATATCCAATGATACTTATTTGGTGTCTTAAATCTTGATAGCCTTCTCTATAAACTTGGTCAAACTTAGGATAGTTTGACTTAAAAAAAAATAGATATACACCCTTTTTGGGATGGATGCCAGTCAAACATCTTTTCTATTTGTTACAGTGAGTGCTGCATTGCTTTTGTTACAATGAAAACTGGGATTAAAAGTTGTTGCATTAGCAATTGCTTCTTATAGCTTTGTTTTTTTTTTTTTTTTCCAACTCTTTTCTCTTTTTTTTTTTTTTAAGAAAAATAAGGGAAACATAGTGATTCAACCTTCCTTTTCTCTTTAGATTTGATGCAGGGATTCATAACTCAAGAGAATCGGGACTAAAAAGAGAGGCATCCACACTTCAAGATGAGGTGTTCCTTTTTCTCTGAAGATGACACTTATAGTTTTTTTTACTCATTTTTTCTTGTTTAACTGTTAGGAGTTCTTACTGTAACATCAAATACTTGAGAATGTATATCTATGTCAAAGACTAATGCTATACTGTTATACAGCTTGATATGCTACAAGAGGAGAATGAAAGTGTTCTAGAAAAGGTGAAACAGCAATCTCAATAATATGCAGTGTAATGTAGTCATTGTTTCTCTGTGGCGTTTCAATAAATTATTTCTTTATATTGATTGACAGTTGCGACTTGCTGAAGAAAGATGTGAGGAAGCTGAAGCTAGAGCCAAGGAGCTTGAGAAACAGGTGAGATAAAATCGACTAAAAACATGTTATCTTGGATTTGCTTGCTTCATTGGGATACCTTTGCTCATTTGTAAGATGTGGTCTGGGTCTATCTCTAATATAATTAAATCTGAACCTTAAAATACTTGAAGTTGCCTTTCCATGCTGTGTAGGGTGTTATATCCATGAAATAATCATTCCTTGTGTAGTGACTATATGCATGCGCTTAGGTCATAATTTCTTGTTATACAGGTAGCTGCTCTTGGAGAAGGAGTATCATTAGAAGCTCGCCTCTTGAGCAGGTTTGTTCTGTGTTTGAATGCACATGTTTTATAAATCCACTACTGGTCATGACCAACATGTGCATGCATACTGGCAGGAAGGAAGCAGCACTTAAACAAAGGGAGGTTAGTTTTCTTGTGTTCTGCTATAGGTTGCTGTCATTCATATGTTATCATACTGCTCATTTAGCCAATATTTAGATGCCTATTGTCTCAACTGTTAGATCTTAAATGTTGTTTAACATTAAAATGAGGATAATTCTTGTGTGGAACTTCAATTTCAGTCTTACACTTGTCACTAAATATATTATGTTCAATCGTCCATGCTAAATACTTAGTACTTTGAAGTTTCCTGAAATGATATACTATGAAAGCACATGAATATATATTTTAAAAGCTATTATAAACTAAATAGCTGCATATAAACTTGCTTATTTCTTAACCGCACTTTGATGCTAATTTTGTAACTCTTTATCAATACTTCATTCATCCTCAGGCTGCACTAAAAGCTGCAAGAGAATCAAATGATGGTAGAGGGGAAGTAACAACATTAAGGCAAGAACTTGAGGTAAATATACTTCTAACAAATTTTAATGTCCAAATCTTTGTTGTATATGCTGCTTTATTCAACTCCTATTGTTCACTTGCCATGTTTTGAATAGTCTGCCAAAGAAGAGGTTGCATCAGCAATGGACCAGCTAAAGGAGGCAGAGTCTGAAACAAAGGCTCTCCGATCTATGACTCAGAGAATGGTTTTAACTCAAGAAGAAATGGTTAGCCTGATTACTGTTCAATCCTCCTTTTGTTTTAATGACATGGATTTTGATCAAGTTAGAACTTTATAGGAGGAGGTTGTCCTAAAAAGGTGCTGGCTTGCACGTTATTGGGGCTTAGCAGTTCAATATGGTAAGTTGCCTTATAAATCTTAATGGAAAAGTCTGGAACATTTTTCTAATTATACTAACTAGTCACTAGACATTTAGAAAGGAAGGGCTTAGTCACTAGACATTCAGAAAGGAGGGGCTTGTGCGGTACTATTGATGAGAAACATTCCATTTGCACATACACTATTCATTTCTCTTGAAATACAGCTAAAGAGCTTATTTACTGTGATTTACTTTATTGGATAACTTTCAACAAGATACCATATGATGGGTCTTCTAGCTGCTCATCCACGGATGATGTTATTATGTACATCAGCAAAATAACTAGTCTTAGTATAGAGCAAGATACAACATTTTATGTAATTACTGTGCAATGTAATGACATATTTTGTCTCAATGCTCATGCTTAGTCTTCACACTAAACCTTAGATAACCTGGCTGGCCTTAGTACTGTACGTGTATGGTTTGGCTGGCCCATGTCTAGGATTGGCAACCGAAAAGCAATATGGCCTTTTCTGAAAAATGTGCAGTATAGCCTGCCTGCATCAGGGGCACTTAACTGCTGATGTTTTGTTTCCCACCTTATTCTTGATTATCTGATGATTGATTAATCAACTTCAAGGTGTGTATCCCGAAATTGCGGTATCAAAGTATGAGCATTGGTCATCGTTGGCTCCTCTTCCTCTCGAGGTTGTTCTTTCCGCTGGTCAAAAAGCTAAGGAGGAACCTCGAAAACAAGGCAAGTTTTGCATCCTTATAATATTTAAGCTGTAGATCTTAATTTATTCCATGCTCCTCAATTACATAATGTCTTGAAATTTGTTCATGTAGGTGACAATGCTCAAGGGAGAAATAAACTTACTTGCACGAAAATGAGTGACGTAATGGGAGAAGGCAATATAGAAAGCATGCTTTCAGTTGAAATGGGCCTTAGAGAGCTTTCTTCATTGAAGGTGTTACATCCACTTCCTTTTGTTTTTCTAGATTTCTCCAAGGCAACGTTATGGTAGCTGTTACTCAACTGTAGAGCACCTGCATAAGAAAACACATGAGGACATAAAACTCTCCTAATATCCAGAAACTGTTGGGAGGTTATCGTAATATCCATAATTCCGAATGTAGAACTTAACATTCTGGTTCTGTTTTGGTTCTGCTGAAAGTTGGAAGGACTTGGTGCTTGGTTGGGCTTCTACTGCTCAAAGTAACCCATTTTTTTTTTTTTAATACAAAGGCTATTTAAAATTTGGACAAATTAGTGAATCACACAGGCTAAGGGGCTATTTTGCAATTATACGATTGTGCACTTTCTTGCCATTTTATAATTATTGGCTGGCTACTCTGGGATGTTAAACCCAAATTCCTGTTATTGTCATGCAGGTGGAAGATGCTGTTGTAGTTGCACTTGGCCAACATCGCAGACCTAGCATAGTTCGTCAGTTTACATCAGGTTTGCTGTTTTTGTTATATATTTTTTCTCTCTCTTCGTTTCAGTGAAACTATAATTGTTCCATTTCTATAAGTAAAATATTAATGTCACTAAAGTTTATGGTTGGGCTTCAGATTAGTTCCCTTTCATTTGCAATATATTTTTTCCTTCCATTTTTTGGGTTACATTATGTTAATTATGTGTTTGCAACATCTAAATCCATTTGCATAGTTGCTTTTGAAAGAAGAGTTGGCTCGGGAAACTTAGTAGATTGATTATGGAGGTACCAAACCAGTACAATATATAGGCAAGGATTGTCAAGGGTTTATAGATGCACCCAATGAACATAGATCCTTGCCTAAAACCAAGATCATCTACCATAAAACCCCAAGGGGCGCCTACAGGCTACAGCCCATATAGCTGTGCTAATGACCCAAGGTACAGCCCATAATATGGCAGTCTAACAGCTTTGTGTTCTTCCAAATACTATGCATAGTTGCTTTGTGTTCTTCCAGATACTATCTCACAACTCTGTAATGCTACATGATAGTAACTATCTCATGAAAGTATGAAACAAATACTGACTTTAGGGTTCTGTGATGTCATCTACAATTGCATGCATTTGATTTTCTTTTCAGGGTGAATTTTTACTTTTTAATGCATTTATTTGCTTGCTTGCAGAGTTGGAAACTAATCAAGATTCTTTTGTTTTCTACCTTTTTTCAGATTTTAAATCACCTGGTGAACCTAAATACTTGGAGGCATTTGGTACTACTTCCTCCACCTTGTCTAATAGGATTTCTGTGAAATTTCACTTTAACTGTATTTCACTACATGTATCCAGAAGCATTTCAGACAGGTTTGTGTGGCTTGAATTCAAAACTGAGACTATTTCTTCATTCTGCAGATCTTAGCCCAGAAGAGGCTGAAGATGTTAGCTTTAAGCAGGTAAACCATCAGCCATGTGAACTCTGCAATTCTTCCACTATTATTAAACATCATTTATGGGATTCACGCTAAATTCAGGCATGGCTTATTTACTTCTGGAGAAGAGCCAAAACTTATGGCGTTGAGGAAGATATTGCTGATGACCGGCTTCAGTTTTGGATCGGTCGAAACGCACAAGCTCCAAATTCTCATGATGCTATAGATGGTATGATGCTTTGCATGTTACTGGTAACTAAACTAATTAACTATTGGCAGGTATTGCTGTTAAATAGGGTGGACTTAAATCTTTACTTAAGTCTCTGCAGTTCATTTTGAGCATTTGAACCCAAAGAATGATCGGGCAGTCTTGTTGCTATTGAAAGTGCAAGCCACTTCTGTAGGGAACCAAAAAATTGTTTTAGATGTCTTTATTTATGTATACACTAGCTAAAGTTTGCTTTGCGAAATATGCCCTTCTATACATGCTGTCTATTTGTTGTTTTTTCATGGCTTGCATCACATCAGTTATTCTGGTCCAAGGTGACATCTTTTACATTGTCTTCTGACTGTAGTTCTGTCAATTTTATGACTGCAGTGGAGAGAGGTCTAACAGAGCTGAGGAAATTGGGCATAGAGCAGCAATTGTGGGAGGGCTCCCGAGCAGATATAGATCAAGCTTCTTTGGCGATGGAGAATCTGTAAGAATTTGAGAATTTTCCATGGCTGTGTATCATCCCAGTTTTGGAGAAACGAGAACTTCGGTTCCCAGCAGGTCTCGGCCCTTTGCATCATCAGATATCAATCAAAGAATAGGGCTCCAATCTTGGGGTGTGACCGATGGACTTTGTCCAAATTCCGATGAGTTTGTGTAGTGCATGTGCAAGCCATTCTTCTGTTGTTATTAAAATAGCTTTGTGAAATGTGTAATAGCTTTGCGTTGGCAAGAGAAACGACGACCTCACTTGGAGCAATTGTGAATTTTGTGATTAGCCCACCTTGTTTATTCTCTGCTGTCGAGCTCAACTTCTCTGCACCAAGGAACATGTGTGTTCCTTCAACAAATGAACGAAATGATTTTTTGTATAATTCTCTGGGTTGGCTCTGGAGTATTAAAATCTTAAAACCATCAATGTTGAATCCTGCATCCTCTGTTTTATGCCTGGTCTTCGTCATCAAGTAACATTTGTGTGTTCCTGTGCTACTACCTTCCCTCTGTATTACACACCTGCATTCTTCATCTGTTCCCATTTGTTTTCTGACATGTTTGGGCCTGGTTGATCACTGTCAGATCGCTGATTTCTCATCATTCAACACATAACGCAAGCCTGAAGCCTCCAACACGGCAGGTACGCTGAGCGCTGGCTGCCCATCTCTTTCGCTCGTCACATGCTCTCATTACCAAACACGCAGCTGAGAACTTGGCATGCACGAACGACACATGCAGAAACATACCGCCGCCCGCCTGCCTAGCAGCTGCATCCAGTATTCCCATTCATTCTCACCCTTGGTTTTCACGACCAAGACATGATGCATATGCTGTGTTCGTGCAACTCTCCTCTCCATAGGGACGGCGCCATCGCTTGTAAGTTCCAGCCAGACCCAGATCACCAAGATCTGAATCCGGTGGCGCCGCGATCCGGTTGCATGTCGAGTAGGGAAGCCGGCGACACGGCTGGCCGGCGGCGATTGGTGAGGTGTCCTTGTACGTCGTCGGTTGATTTCGATTAGATGGGCTAGCTAGCTAGGTTGCAAGAATTAATCGCCTTTGCTGGAGAGGGAGAGGGGTCAAAATGGGTTTAGAGCCGTCACGGGAAGCCTGGGGGTGCCGCTCGCCCTTTCCGCTTATTTATTCCCCTTTCATAGCTTCCGTCGCCGGGCATTCACCCAATCCATTGCCCATGTCCATGTTGCCTGCTCATTCCCTCACCAGCACGCTACACCACCCCTCGCCGTCGTCGTCACATCACATACGGTTGGCGCTGCAGCTGTGTCGTCGTCTGGGATCGATGGCGCAGTTTGGTCTACAGAATCCAGATTTGTGTCGTGTCTCTCTCTCTGCACTGTGCTGTGCTGTGTATGTTTTAATAAACCTCATACAGTGCGTATACTGTATGAGGTTTATGTGATCAGTCTAGCTAATGGGGAGGTCTCTGCACTGCAAATGGGCAGGTCTACTGCTTGTAAACATGCATACTTTTCCTCTCATCTGCAAGTGACCACTCAAATCAAATGTCTTGGGCCACAGGCCGCACCACTCGTAGCCCAATTGACCACAGACGTCTGAACACAGACGTCAAGTTGTTTTTTTTTTCACGCCCGCAGACTACGTTGCACCCGTTTGACACTCAACAATTTAAAAACATGTTCTCGATTAAAAACAATTTAAACACATGTTCCTAAAAACATTTACAAAAATAAAAATAATAGTATTTATTTTTTGTTAATGTAATTATCAATCATTAACTCAAAAATGTTTTTATAATAAATCTATCAGATATTTTATATTTTTTAGAAATTTGATGAATTCTTTTTAAAAAAATTGGTCATAAATCTAGAAATATTTTTTAGCCATCTGATCTGAAAAACCACGACTGAATTCTTCTCTCTCGCTTTGCAGAAAAGAGAAACACTCGTGAGCCGTGGGTGGTAGGCAGGGCAAGCTTTTTGCCTTTTTTTCCCCTTCTCTTCTCTCTCCCAGTGCCAGTATGCTCCCGCGGGTACACATTCTTCTGCGACCCATGTTTTTTTTTTCTTCCCTGGGACTCCCTCCGGCTGTCCGGCAGCGTCACAGGATGCATGAGAGCTTGTAATTGGGAGATGCCGCGTTGCGTTGCGTTGCGTTGCTCTTTGTGCACGCTCGAGGGGTTGATTTCAGCACAGCAGGAATTGATTTCAATCATGTACCCTTCCCCTCATCCCCAAACCGTGAACAGAATCATCTCACCATCTCTCTTTTTTTGCTCCCTCGCCATCGAAGTTTCTTTCTTCCTCTCTTCTTTCTATTCTACGTAGTTTAGTTTCTATTGTTGATCTACCACACTACTCTTCATAATTTTGTACTGCAATGTATATATGTCCATGCCATCTTATATATAATAACGTATGAAAAATACAACAACTATAGATAGATCGGGATTATTTTACAAACTATGAACGGATGCTGAAGACCTGCCGAGCCTCTTCTCAAATGTGCGTGCATGCTTGACAAATGCTACCTCCTTCCAAAAAATGATGCAATATTAGGTTTGGATTGAGCCAAAATTTCTTAGATTTATGATTCTGGACAGATATACTATGAAAATATATTTCACGATTAATCTAATGATACATATTCAATATAATAAGTGCTAGTATTTGTATAAGTTCAGTCCAGGCGACATCCCCATTGTATAAGTTCAGATGCCTATAGTGATTTCCCTGTGTAATCTAAAAAGTGCTAGTATTTGTATAATAAGTGCTAGTATTTGAGTCCTTTAAAGATTTATAGGTCTAAGATGTGTTCGTAATCTAAAAAAAAGTTTAGTGCAACTTCAACTGTTGAACGTTTGTACTTTTTTCTTGAGATAGATGGAGTACGTGTCAATCTTGATACACAAATCAAACGATTCGAAGGAGCCAAAACCCAATGCAAGGAGGACGGGGGCAAGGCAAAGGCTCACCGCTCACTACACGCAAAGAAAGCAGCAGCGGACGGTGCGGCGGCCGTTCCCAGTTTCTCCCTAGAAAACATGGGATCGGAGCAGCTTTTCCCGGTCCCGGCTCTGACATGTGGCTACCAAAACAAAATGTTAACGGCAGCCAAGCAGAAACCGATTGCCGATGCGCCAGACACGTGGCTGCCCTGCCTGTACAAGCATTCGGTTTCTGTGCACGGAAGGAAGCTTCGTTCCTTTCGATCAGTCTGCTCCTATACTACCATCCATCCAAGCATGGATTCCACGTCACTGCTGGGCGAGTCCAAATCACACCAGATGATGCAAAATGCAACTGTATTTGTTGCCGCATGCAACATGACACGACAACATATATCGCGTACAACATTTGTTTTAGAAAGAAAAAAAGATAGTGTACACTTTGTGGCTATGTTGATAAACAAACTTACGGCTATGTTGATAAAACAAACTTTGTGGCAAAGGCGGCTAGAGAGAGATAAAAGAACAAAACTGTGCCAAGTATAGTATTTTTGACGTGATCCGAGTATCCGACACCGATCGAGGCATATGCTATGCTACAACAAAACAAAAATAGATCAACTCGTGTTTGTGAAGCAAATCTTCTACACGGTTCAAGTTGCAAATCAGAGCGCACACGCAAACAAACGTCTCGATCTTGTAGATAGAAATGAATATATTGAGAAACCAATGCAATTTGTACGATGCTAAGATAATAAGCATTATTAGATGAATCTCTGAATATTTTTTTCGTAATATAAAATTATTTGGAGATACAAATGCTAAATTTTTTTACATACAAACCCAGTCAAACTTAAGATAGTTTGATCGGCACAAATCTTGGTGGTAATCTTTTTAAAACTGATGGAGTATGCATTTTAATCCAGCTATAAAAATATGTGTCGCTTTGTAGGACAAAAATAATGTGCTAATTAAGAGGATATATCAGAGGATAGTAATTAATAATTTTAAGGTTCAATAGAAGGAATTTAATTTTGGCTCATCTATTGAATAGTGTATAGATAATAATTATATGTGGTGATCTTTAGCAAGCAATTATTGTTCACTAAGTGAATCAACGGTGGCAAAGCCCTAGCCGGATTAATCCAGGGATTTTAATCAAATACTAGCTAGATAAGCAATGCATGTCACCGCGATTGGTAATGGCTCACCACACGCAAACTCGCAAAGCACACCACCAGCCGGCATCCCGGCCGGTTCTTGGTAAAAAGATCGACGAGCAACCGATCGGACCAGCAGGATTTCCGGCTGCCAAAACAAACGGCAACCAAGCAGGGTCATATCGGACCGTACACGTGTTCTGCGCACTGGACAGGCAGGCCCTTTTCTTGCTGCTTGAAACGCAACAGTTTTGTTGCATCATGGCACGGCATCACGTCATGTAGAACGGTAGAAAAGAAAGGTAGTACACCTACTAATGCGTGGCCATGTTGTACAACTGGGACGTAATGTAAAACTTTTCCCCACTTTTGTGGCGAATTGAAATACGGGGGAAAAACCTGTGCCATGTATTTGTTGTGGCAAATAAATCCTACGAAAAAAATGCAAAATCTTGATAAACTTTAAATTTGAGTCAAACATTGCTAATTATTAATAACTTTTAAGTTGGTGAGAAGGGGGAAAAATACATGTGCCATGTATTTATAAAAATATTAGCATAAGAAAAAACAATCCAACGATCAAACAAATAAAATTTATATGTATATGAAGCAAACGAGGTATAACTAAGTTTGACGGGGCTCTAAACAGTTGCAACTTCTTACTATAAAATGCGTGAAGGGAGTGAGAGTCGGTGAAGCGCAAAAATGGTGGCTTCACTGGCTCCTAGTCCATTTTAAAGAAGAGGGGAAAAACAATATTTCATAATAATTTACATAAGAGCCAGACATGGAACCGTCTAGAGTTCTATGAAGCGCGCGCACGTGAAACTACCATGGTTGTCTCGAATGTTTGGCAAATACGAGAGGAATGAGATAGACGTGGCGTACATGTCAGGATATAAGCATTACCACCTGCTACCAAGGTAATAAAATAAATAAATTATCAAAACATTTCATAAATAACTTATAAGAGTCACTGCACACTTCACGTGTTTATATGATTTGCGAAACAACTGACACACTCATAGATTTATGTCGGTTGATTGTTCATCATGTCTGCTTTTGTGACACCAAAACGACACTTTGGTAGGTTCGTTAAGTAAAAACTACTTTTATTGTTGTCGGGTAACGCTTTATTAGGTGAGCCAACCCTCTTCTCTTTTCTGTCGGGGACCCAAATATTGGGCCCCGAGACATTCTCCAAACTATGAGAATCCGCCGGCCGCCAAGGCCCAAGAAAACCTAGCCTGCTATCATCCCGCACGGAGGGACGGCCCGACGGATTTATGGACCAGCCATTGGCCACGACGCTCACATGACGACGAAATCGCTCACCTGGACGGCCCACAAAGCGGCCCAAATGGAGTCATCACGACGCAAAAGAGCTTATTACGCCACGAAGGACAAGGTCAAGGACCTCTACAAAACAACGAACCATGACGTTCCACGCCGACAAAGAAATTAAATCATGGCTCTGACTCGACCACACATCTCCGTTTTCGTCCGAGGCCGGCCTAGCTCACCAGCCCCCGGAGAAATCTTCGCGTCCCGAGGGCGGCCTAGCTCACCACCCTCGGGCGCAAAACTCCGCCGCCCGAGGGAGACCAGCTCTCCATCCTCGGGTGAGGCAGCCCAACTAGCCCGCCTAGGGTCGCCGACCCTCCTGCGTGGGAGGTTCCGTCCGAGGAAGGGAAACCGCCGCATTCACGCGATTGCACGGCAGCGAGGCGCCGCGCCATCGACACGCCCGCTCAAATCGAACCGCCGAATCGCCTCCCCAATCCGACCGATGGGACGCAAAGCTGAACCAAGAACGTGTTACGCCACCCGCACGGAAACCAGGATGACACTGTTCATTTCCCCTCGAGCACCGCCAAAACGCCACGCTGGGCCGTAGACCCTCGGCATTTGACACGCATAGCCGCAACCTCTCGGGACCGGCCCGCCATGCGGATTGTGAGGACGCCTCACAGATCCCCGGGGCCGCGCCAGGGGACGGCACGCCCACCATCGGATCCGAACGCGTGTCTTCGCTGGGCAACATCCAAGCCACCAACCCCTCGGCAAGAAGACATGCAACCGGTGCAGCCTCGAATTAGCCACCTAGGCGTCCACCTGTATAAACATTATCTCTCTCCTTCTCCTATAAAAGGGGGAGTAATGCCCCATTAGAGGAGGATTCGATCTTTTCGACTCAACTCCGGTTCACACGGAGGAAACCGCACACCACCACCACCATAACCACGATCGTGGGGCTTGAGACCCGCCTCTCTCCCCGCGGCCGCCCTCAGAAACCCCTACCGCAGCTCACCTTGAGCGAGGTAACACGAGCAGACACACCCCCGCTGGACGAGGGCCCCGTTGGCCTGAACCAGATAAACCCGCTGCGTCCCCCGTGTCCATCTTGCGCTACGCCATTGAGGGAGGGGGCACACGGCTTATAAATTCTTTATTGCCGGCACCCGAGGCACCCACCGCCTCTCGAACGCCGACGCTGGCGCGCCCGTAGGGGGCGCCGTGTGCAATCCGCATCTCCATCAGCCCTCATGGCGTTCTCGCCTTCGTTTCCACCCTCGCCGCCGGAGCACGAGCTCCCGCTGAACACCACATCGTTTTTGAACGCCGGCATTTGTGGCGCCGGCCACAACTACGAGATGATCCTTCTACCCGACGCACGGTAGAAGGGGAGGGCAAAGACGCCACCGCGGCAAGCCCATCATCACGGCCGCCACGCAAGGCGGCAAGGCGACCCATCATCCGCAAGGCGCGCCCAAGCAACGGATTCCCGAACCGTCGACGTATCCCCTGGCCGACCGCAGAAGGGCTCCCCGAACCCTAGGCCCCGGAAATACCTTACCCGCCACCCACTGCGGGCGTGGTACCCCAAAACCCTAATCGCCGGAAAACGCCTCCGCTCCGACATCCCGGGAGGGAGTCCCTATGAATCGTCCGCCGGCGTGAAACCCCGCGCGGAAAGCCTTCGCCAGAGAGCACGAGCCACCACACCCGCCGCTCCACCGAGCGTTATCCCTGACATTCACTCGGAGGAGCGCATCCTCCACAAGATGCGGGACGACCCCGTCCATACCACCCCTCCGGTTCAATCGGGCCCCGGGTCCCGGGGCCGAGGGACTCGCTCTACCGTCCAAAAAATCGAAACCTCCTCCAGCGTCGGCCGCACCGCGCACCGACGATGAAGACGAGTACTATGACCCCACGCTGAATGCTTCAATGTCGAGGTCCCGCCACAGATGGCCGCCACGACGTCTCTCAAACGAGACGACGCCGGACGCACGCCACGACGAGCTCCCCGCCGCGCTTCCGCCCGGCCCATCCGGTCAGCGGCGGCGCCGCACCTGCCGCCAAAAACGCCCGCCCTACGAGATTTGCGTGAACGAATCCGGCGGAATCCGCCCGACCCGGCGACCGGAGCAAAACATCCGGGCGGGAGCAAGCGGGCCGCGAGCAAGCCCCGAGGGCACCTCAAGCTCACAATGGCGGCGGACGCGGCGACCGGCCGGAGTGCCTCCAATCCCCAAAGATAGCGGCCCCGCTCAACGAGCCGCCAACGTGGCGGCGGCCGCCATGTTGGTACGAAATGCCCGAGCCCTCCACTACCGAGGGTAGGCGCATACGAAAGGCCTCCGCCAACTCCTTGACAAGGCGGCGGTGCAACAGCGTAGAGTTCCGCTTCCCGGGATCGGGCCGTGACGCCACGGGCGGCGAGAGGAATCTCGGGCGAAGCCAGGGCTCCGCCCACCCGATCGAGCCGAGCCCCCCGCAAGGCCGGTCCGGGAGCGCCTCGACGACAACCGCTGCAACCGCCCGCCCTGGAACGCATAGAAGACCCGCACCGCGATCAAGAACCGAGGCGCCCGACCTCGTGGACGAGATCGAACGGCCGGCTCGCCACGGCGGTGGCTCGCCTCGGGACGACAAAGCAGACGAAACGCACGTGCAGGTCGAGAGGACCGAGGGTACCCGATCCGCCCGGCCTCGCCTTCACCAGGGACATCGAGGGGCACCACTCCCTCGCTTCTTTCAGCCCCCGAGCCATCTCGAGAAGTACACAGAGAGACCCGTCCCGAGGTATGGCCGATCGACTATCTACCGGGCATGCCGCCTCGCAGGCACACGATGACAAAGTGATAATCGTAAATTTGCCCCCTCGTATTCTCCGAGTCCGCCGAGCTTGGTCGAACACCTTCCACCCAACCTCATATCAAACTCAAGCGACTTGGTGAGAACCTTCCGCTGAAACTTCCAGTGGCACATACCTACGCCCGGTAACTCGTGGGATCTCCGAAACCGCCGACAAAAATCCGATGAATCCCCTCGCAAGACTACATCCGGCGCTTCCCAAGCAGCGGACCGAGCTCCCTAATGTGACGGATTCGACGCCATCGGGGCCTTCTTGGCCGGCACCACTTGCCGAGACCTCGTGAAGAAGCTAGGCGCCGAACTCCCACCGAGGCAAACGAGCCGATGGACATCGCCACCAAGTTCGCCAACGGTGAGGAGGCCGCCCGGGGCCCGCTTCAATCGTGGCTCGCAATGGGAAAGCGCAAGGAAGAGGAGCCCGAGGGATCGCAACCCTCGGGAGGGCAAGAAGAAAAAGAAGAAAGATAAGGGCCGCAAGGGCAGGGCCACGCCGCCCAAGCGACGATGAAGACATGGTGGCCGCGGTCGATCGCAAGGGGCCCCGACCCCCGTCACAAGAAAACCTTCGATGACATGCTCAAGAAGCCATGCCGTAACCATAGCTACCCGGCCAAGCATACCCTGAAAGTGCAAGAGGGTACGCCAACATTTCGCCAAGCTCAAGGCCATCCCCGAGGGTGAAGAAGAAGAGGCTCCCCGAGGGTGGCGCCAAGGGCAACGAGGAGTTCCCGAAGGTGAATAACCGCTTCATGATCTTCGGCGGCAAAGACAAAGAACATGTCCGTGGCGACAACAAGAAGAAGGAGCGCCGGGAGGTCTATGCCACGGAGCCAAGAACCCCGGCCGCGCAAGTGGTCGGACCAAAGCCATCACCTTCGACCGGCCGGATCACCCCCAAGACATCCCGAACCCGGGCTTATCCACCGGTGGTGGATCCCATCATCGCCAACACTCGGCTCACCAAAGTCCTTATGGACGGAGGGAGCAGCCTCAACCTCATCTACGAAGAAACCCTCGACCTCCTCGAGGTAGACAAGTCCAAGATCCGCCCTGGAGGGCCGGCATTCAATGGCGTCGTCCCCGGCAAGCGCCTAAAGCCCCCGCAGACGACTTACCGGTTTGCTTCGTGACCCCTCGAACTTCGTGCAAGAGACTCTCACATTTGAGATCCTTGGGGTCCGCGGTACTTACCACGCACTCCTCGGGCGGCCCTTACGCCAAGTTCATGGCTGTCCCCGAACTACACGCACCTCAAGCTCAAGATGCCGGGGCCGAAGGGTGTCATCACGACCGCCCCCTCACACCATCATGCATACGAAAAGCGACGTGGAGAGCGTGGAGTATGCCGAGGCACTCGCCATTGCCGAGGCACTCATCGCCGATGCAAAGAGAAGCTTCGACGAAATCACGATCGAGCATGAGGCCAAGCGCCGCTGGAGCTTCGAGCCCTCCCGGGCACCAAGAAGATCCCACTCGATCCCAAGAACCCGAAGGAGAAGCCGCCACCACGCGCCTGACCGATCCGGAATAGGAAGCCGTGCTCGCCGACTTCCTCCTCCGCGAATGCCAAGACGCTTTGCGTGGGGACCCTGACATGCCGGCATACCGAGGGATGTCGCCGAGCACTCCCTAGACATCCGGCCGGCTCAAAGCCGCCATGCAAATACTTGCGCCGCTTTGATGACGCCAAGCTTAAGATCATCTACGAGGAGATCCACAAGCTACCGGAGGCCGGATTCATAAAAGAAGTATTCCACCCCGAGTGGTTAGCTAATCCTCGTATTAGTAGAGAAAAAAAGAATGGGAAATGGCGGATGTGTGTGGACTACACTAGTCTCAACAAAGCATGTCCGAAAGTTCCCTTCCCTTTGCCTCGAATCGACCAAATTGTCGACTCCACCGCGGGATGTGAAACGTTGTCCTTTCTTGACGCCAGCATTCCGGTATCACCGGATCAAAATGAAAGAGTCCGACCAGCTCGTGACCTGCTCATAACACCCTTCGGGATGTATTGCTACCTCACCATGTCCTTCGGCCGAGGAACGCTGGGCAACATACCAACGTGCATGCAAATCATCTTCGGGAACTCATCTGAAGGATCGTGGAGGCCTACGTCGACGACATAGTGGTCAAATCCAAGAAAACGTCGGACCTCGTGGGCGACCCTGGGAAACCTTCGAGTGCCTAAACAAGAAGGGAGTCAAGCTCAACCCCGAAAAATGCGTATTCGGGTCCCCCGAGGGATGCCGCTGGGTTTTATCGCCTCTCAACGAGGCATCAAGCAAACCCGACCAAGGTTGACGCAATCGCCAAAATGGGTCCGATCCAAGATCTCAAGGGAGTACGTAAGGTCATGGGCTGCCCGGCTTCATTAAAGTGTTCATCTCACGCCCCTGGGAGAAGGGCCTCGCCCCTCTACCGGCCCCGCGCAAGTCCGAGCACTTTGCCGGACCCCGAGGCCGAAGAGGCCCCCAAGAACCTCAAGAAGCTCCTAACAAACCCACCGGTCCTAGTACCGCCAAACCCAGAGAAACCCCGCTCTTATACGTCACGCCCACTACCCGTAGTCGGGCCGCGGTGGTCGAGTTGAGCCGTCGGAAGAGGGACACATGTTGCCGCTTCAACGCCCGTTTACTTCATCGCGAAGTCCTTTCCGACACCAAGACAAGGTATTCGCAGATGCGTAGCTTATTGTACGCCATCGCATCGACACGAAGAAAACTTCGCCACTACTTCCTCGCGCACCCGCCATGGTGGTATCCTCGTTCCCCTGAGAGATCCTCCAAAACCAAGAGGCCACGGGGAGAGTGGCGAAGTGGGCGGTGGAGCTCATGGGCGAAACTATATCGCTCCCGCCCGCAAGGCGATCAAGTCTCAAGTCCCGGCCGACTTTGTGGCCGAGTGGACACGGACACACGCCTACCCCCAGCGCCCATCCAAGCCGAGTGCTGGACCATGTACTTTGATGGATCCATGATGAAGGCAGCGCTGGGCTGGTTTGCTCTTCATCTCACCCCTCGGGATTCACACGAGGTATGCCATCCGGCCGCATTTTCCTCGCTCCAACAACGCCGCGATCACGAGGCGCCGGGTCAACGGTCTCCTGATCGCGGGCGACCTCGAATCCGACGGTTGGAAACCGTGGGGATTCGCAGCTGGTCATCGACCAAGTCATGAAGGCCTCTCGTGCCACGACCAAGATGGAGGCGTATTGTCCAAGATGGAGAAAAATTCCATGGGCTTGAACACAAGCATACGCCGAGATTGGAGGCCGCGGATGAACCCCAAGGTCGCAAAGAACCCGAGGCATACCGCCGAGAACGCCTCACCCGAGACCTCGATAAACCCTCGGTCATGACACCCCTACACCCTGGTACCCCCCAAGGCTCACGAGGGCACCCGAGACCTCGATAAACCCTGGCCCACCACACCCCTGGCCCCCCTGGCTCACGAGGGCGGCACGACCCACACCCCCCCTCCCCGAGAGAAAACCGCCGATGGAGTACCTCACCCGAGGAGAGCTACCCGAGGATAAGACCGAGGCTCGCCGCCAGCCCGAAGGGCGAAATCCTTCACACCGATTGAGAGAAAGGGGAACTCTACAAGAGAGAGAGCCCTCGAGTATACATGCGATGCATACCCACGGCAAGGCCAAGAACCGCCAAGGACACTCACCGAGGGAGTGTGGCCATCACGCCGCCCGAGGACTCTAGTCGGTAAAGTCTTCGTGCAAGGCTTCTACCGGCCCTCGGCGGCGCGTGACGCGAACCAAGTCGCGCGCGCCCCGCAAAGAATGCCAATTCTACGCCGCAGACGCACCTCCCAGCTCAAGCACCGCAAACCATACCTCTTACGTGGCCATTTGCGCGTGTGGGGACTTGATATGATTGGCCCCCGAAAAGGGCACCCGGAGGACACACTCACGCCCTAGTCGCCATTGACAAGTTCTCCAAATGGATCGAAGCTCGACCCGTGGTGAACCCTCACACAGGGAAACGGTGAAATTCTTCACGATATCATCTCCCGCTTTCGAGTCCCGAACCCATCATCACGGACAACGGAACCAACTTCGTGGGGAAGAAGTTCCTCGACTTTTGCGACGACTTTGGCATCCGAGTGGATACCTCGGCCGTAGCACACCCGAAGACCAACTGGTCCAAGTGGAGCGTGCCAACGGCATGATCCTGCAAGGGCTCAAGCCGAGGATCTTCAATCAGCTGAACCAATACGGGAAAAGATGGTACCAAGAGCTGCCATCGGTTCTATGGAGCCTTCGAACAACGAAAAGCCGAGCCACGGGGTTCACCCCATTCTTTCTAGTCTATGGGGCCGAGGCGATCTTGCCCACAGATATTGAATATGGGTCCCCAAGGTCGCGAGCCTACACCGAGCAAGGCAACCAAAGCCAGCGAGGCAAGACTCCATCGACCAAGTTGATGAAGCCCGAGACGCTGCGCCCCCGCACTCAAAGAAGATACCAACAAGCTTTGCGCAAGTATCACGCCTGCGGCTACAAGCCCCTGAGTTCCAAATCAATGACCCCGTGCTCAAGCCGAAGACAGACAACAAAGGGCGCCACAAACTCACGCCACTGGAAGGGCCTTATTTCATCGCCGAAATATTAAGGCCCGGACCTACAAACCGAAAAACGAGAAGGGCGAAGTCTACTCCAACGCCGAACATAGAACAGCCTACGCCGCTTCTACCCTTAAATTCCGCACTAGAAGTCAAACATCGCTGTTTTTTTCACTCAATAAAAGATCTACATCTTTTACGAAAAAGTGCTTCTCGTGTAAACCTTAAGGGAGTCTTAGCCTCGCCCAAAGACAAGACTAAAACTCCCTGGGCTACATGGGGACCCCCTGAGGACCCCCTGAGATCCCCTCCCCTTCCTTTTTTCAAAACTTTTTTTTCAAAAGAAAAAGTTTTCTTGCGCATTCTCTAAACAATCGCTTAAGTTGCGAAGGTCGCCACGCACAAATCCAAAGCAAGGTAACCGAGGCAAACGGATCGCCCCTAGTGGCATCCGTATGGATCGCCCCAAAGGCGCCCACGGTTACCATTTCACGAGCGGAGAAAGCAAGCGACCCGCCCACACAATAAACGAACAAATTCGAGAAACGCAACATAAACATAAATGCACCCGCCAAGGCCATAGACCTCGGGCGGCGCCATTATTTATATACATCCATCTCACAAGCTCCAATTTTTCCATACAAGGAGAGGTCGTGGGGCGTGATGGGCTTCATCCACTTGCGCCTCACGGCAGGCCGACGAGGAAGCTTCGACGCGAGCAACACCCCTCGACAACCGCTTCCCCGAGGGAGGCGTCGACCCGCCGGCCATCATCCTCGGACCGGGGCCCACCATCTCCGTGTCCGCCTCAGGTTGACTCTATGGGGAGTACGGGGACACACTTCATCCTCGGCCGGAGGCCAACCGGTCGCAGCGCCGCCCACGGTCGCATAAACGCCCGAGTCTTGGCGGCGCTGCCAGCATCCCTCTCTGCGGGATCAACTTCCTCCTCGTCGTCGAACCAAGGAAGAAGCCTTTCGCAACGCCGCCCAAAGACATTGACTCCATCGGAAGTGAGAGCGTAAAAACGGCCATACATGTCCGCACGCCGGACCGGAAGGCCCCGGCTCGACCGAGGTAGCCACCCACGGCGCCAGCGGCGCGTCAGGCCGAAGGGCCAACCTCCAGGTTGTCCGCCCCAAAGCGGCGGACGAAGTCCGACAAGGCCTCTTCCAGCCTCCCGATACGACTCGCCCCGGCTCCAGCCCCCGCGCCTCGCCGTGGGTCGCGGTGTTCACGGCCCCTCGGTCCGACCTTCTCCGCTTCGAAATTGGTGCTCAAACCGAAGTTACCAAGACAAGACGATCAAGGCAAAGCTCACTAAGGAAGAAAACGCACCTTGGCACTTCACCGCCAGCCCCAAAGATCACGCCGTGCTCATCCGCGAGCGACTTGCGGATCTCCTCCTTCTCCTTCCCGAGGGTCTCGCCCTCGACACCAACTCGCCAATGCGAGTGTTCAAGGCATCGCACATCTCCGCCGCGCCGCCGCTCTCCTCCCCGGACCGGTCCCGCTCGTCATGAGCCTCCTTCAGACCCGGGAGGGACCGGATCCGAGCCTCTTCAAAATCATGGCTCATCCGAGCCACGTCACCGCCACTTTGCCGGCCCTCGGACCCCGCCTTGACAACCTCGGCCTCCGTGGTCCGCCGTTGGGACTCCCTCTCCTCGGCAAGGGCAAAGAAGCCGGAGGTCTCGCCCGGGCCTCGATCAACTTTACCCGAGTTTGACCAAGGGCGTTCCAGCCCGTAACGTTCCGGCGAAGGAGCCCTGACTTCTCCCGGCGGCGACCTGAGAGTCCGCAACGACGATACTACTCATCAAGACACAAGCACCGAAGACATGCGGCAGGGGATAACCATCAAGACACTTACCGCTGCCGACCTCCGCAAGTCGGCCGGCTATGACGCCCCCGATCCTCGCCAAGCCCTCGGCGCCCACCGACGGATCCGCCGTGGGTTCTCCACCCAGACCTGGGCGGTGCGTCGACCACCGCGGGCGGCCGGGCCCCGCGTGCCACCCAGTGGTCAAAGGCGGATCGCCCCGGTCGGCTCGTAAGGATACATCTCCTCCACCAAGAACTCCCGCAGCCCCGGAACCCGCACCGCAGTCCGGGGGGCCCCTGAATCGACCACGGCACCGCCCTCGCCATGGCCGAAGACGACGCCGCCAAGGGCTGCCTCGAACCCGACACGTGGAGTAGCGGAAGTCGGGGTTGTACGCCCTCGTGAACCCCCTGACGGGCGAAGGTCGGCGTCACACAAGGGACTTGCGCGTCTCCGCCGCCATGAAGAGCTCCTCTGCGAGAACTCCCGACTAAGGCCCGACTCCTCGGGGTGGCGGCGGCGCCACGACCCCTTCGAATGGCGCCGTCCGCTCCGCACCAAGTCGACGCCATGGGCCACAAACAGAGCCCTCCGTGATCGACCACCATCGGCCGAGTGGCCGACCCACCATCGCCACCGGGGGCCCGCACCACCCTGGTGGCCCTCGGCAGCCGGCTCGGGTCCGACCCCACCTGGGCTGGGGTCGGCGCCACGGAGGATCTCGATGAGGGCAAAGACGATATCTTGGCCGGACGACCCCCAAGATCGGGCCCCGCCGAGGCCGAAACGCTAGCCTTCAAGGCTTTCTTGGGGTGCAGGCCAACGAGGCGGCCCCCCGCTTCCCGAAGTCAAGAACGTGTCGACAAAGCAATCATATGCCGTAAGAAGGTCAAGATCGCGAAAGGCGAAAGGAAACTCACGGCCGAGGGATCGCCCTCGGCGCTGACGAGGCCCGGATGGTCGCGATCTCGGCGCCGCACGCGACGCGCGCTACCGCCTCCCCACGACGCTCGTGCGCATGGGGCCGGATCGGGGACGGGGGTCGCCGGCCGTCCCCGTAACCGTGCCATCGGCGCGCCGGGTACCCGCGACAGAGGTGTCGACTCTTCTCCCTGGGCCTCACCCCGCGACGCCGAGGTGCCTACGTGGCCGACGCCAATGGTCCCGAGGACTCGGCCGGAAGAGCCCTCGGGCGCACCAAATAAGCCGGCCAGCCCCCGACGCCCTCGTGCTCGGGCTCGGGCTCAGAACGAAGCCCCGAC
The DNA here is from genome assembly GCA_015847255.1 of Hyparrhenia diplandra. Taxonomy (NCBI): domain Eukaryota; kingdom Viridiplantae; phylum Streptophyta; class Magnoliopsida; order Poales; family Poaceae; genus Hyparrhenia; species Hyparrhenia diplandra. The sequence continues at coordinate 82,968 of JADLZK010000515.1, read as the reverse complement.
TTGGTCGGGAGCCCCATGGCTCGGTCTATCCGGAGCCGCCACGCCGCCATCATCCGACGAGTTCACGCGAATCGATCCTCCGATCCTCGCCCTCTTCGGTGGTCGAGGTGTCGTGACTCGCCCGCCGCCGCCGGCCCGCCCGACGCTTCGCGAGCCACGCGTTTCTCTTTCCCCTCCCTCCTTCTTCAATGCCGCCGCCAGCTGTAGCTCGCTCCGAGCACGGCCCGCCGCCCGGCGATCGGGCATCCAATGCCGGCACAGCGGAGGGGAGTCGCGTAATCCGCACGGCCCCGCCGGAAGAAAGAGTGAGAACGCCATGGCGACAATGCAATCAAGCAATGCAAGGACACCGGCGTCAAGAAGCACTTACCAGGAGATATACCCCTGGCCGGGCGCATGGGGATCTCGGGATACGTGTCGGGTGTTGGACCCCAATGCATCCTCACCCTCTTGGCCAAAGCATCGGTGGAAAGCGTAAGGCCCGACATCCGCACGCACCAAGACCGGCGGCCTCGGGGTCATCCGCACATGAGCAAAGGGCGAGCCATCAACGGCAACACCCGACGCCGATGGAAAAGCGGCAACCACGGCAGCAGCATTCACGTCCTTCCCTCGAGCCGCACCGCCCTCGCCGCCTTAGGCCCTCCAACCTATGATGATCCTCCGAGGGGGACCCCAGCCCACTTCGCGGCGATGCTTGAGGACACGCCCGGTGTACACGGAAGCGCGCTTCGTCGCTGCGGAGGTAGAACCACCAATCTTGCCACCCCTTGTTGGAGGAGGTGAGCTTGGAGACGATGTACCCATCAGCCGGTTCGCCTCGTCCGCTCCGAGCGGCACTTCGAGCGCACATTGCCCCAACGCGCAGCCGCCCTCCGTGGTTGGCCCCGCGCGACCGAGGCGGTGGTAAGGTCCGCCTTGAAGAACCACAACCGAGGTCCCAATGCGGCTCGATCCCCGTGAATCCCTCACAAAGGGTGATGAAGATGGCGGCATGGGAGATCGAGTTCGGGGGCGTATGATGAAGCTCGATTTCATAGTAGTGGAGGATCGCCCGAATGAACCGCCTGCCGGCATACCGGCCGCGCCGTGAAGATCCATCAAGCTCACCACGTAGCCATCGAGGGTTAGGCTCCTCCTCGCCCAATCCGAGCAATCCACTCCGGCCGCGCTTCATCGGTGCGGGGGGGACGAAGAAGCCCTTCATCGACGAGACGCCGAGTTTCTCCTCCGTCGCCGCCGACCTCGGCCACGGCTCGGCATCAAGCACCTCCCTCACGCCGTCACCGCTATCCGACCGCGCCATGGGTAAAAGGGAGGCGAAGGGTGGCAACCGCTAGCAACCCCGATCACACGAGCACGAGGCAAGTGAATCTCTCCCACACTATCTCTCTATCTCCCGATTGCCGCAAAGAAGGCAGAAGGCAAGAAGGCGATGGCGGCGCAAGGGGAGCAACTATCCGCCGCGCCGGCCCCACATTTATAGGGAAGGGAAGGCAAACCGCCGGCGGGCAATCGAACCGACTCGAATGGACGGCCCATGATGGAGCGAAACCGCCATCCAACGGCCAAGCGCGCGGTGGAACCGCCGTGCATTAATGCACCTTGACGGAATCCCTCGGTCTCCGCCCCGACAAGAAGACGTAAGGCCGCGCCCCCCATCGGTCGCAAATACCGCCACCTCGCGCGTGGCGACTAGACGCCTCGTCTTCCGGGCCGTGGGTAAAACCGTCCCGCCACCCATATCCAAAGCCCCGACCCCGAGGGGCAAAAAGTCGCCCGTTGATCGGTTCCCGCCCCCGGCGAAAACCAAACGAGCCTCGGCCGACACACCCACGCTCCGCAGGTTGCCAGTTCGGGCCCACGAGGGTTTTCACAACCGCCTCGGATAACCCGAGCCGTGACAGAGGGAAATGCACAACCAGCCTATACCCGGCCCCCGGGGCCTGATTTCCCGAACGTGTTTAAGGCCCGCGGGTGTCGCTTATAGAGATGTCCCATCCGTGGGAGGCCCACAGCCCCCGGGGTTGGTCCGCCCAAACCCCGGATCTCTAAGCGGTCCGCAGTTTCTCATGGGGTGAATCCTGATCACATAGCCGACCCTTGCTCGCAAGGGCACGGGCACCCCGCTTAAACAGACCCGCTACAACGCTCACCCTGAGCACGACACACATTCGGCTTGCTGTGGCATTGTGACGTGTCTCCCTCCTCCCTCCCTTTCTCAGAGGGCGACAGAGGAGCGTATAATCAAAGTCGAGGAGGCCTGGGTCCGACCTTTGCGCACATAAGCGGGCCTCGGGCTGCCCACGCAAAAATGAACAGCTCCGCACAAATAAGCGCTTATTTAAGAGTCTGTTTCGCCTTGCCACCAGTGCGAGATATAAAGACCTCGAAGGAATCCGCCATTCCATTCGAGGCCTCTGGGTTACACTGAACCCAGAAAGCCACGCCGGCACCCCCTTGTAGACGAACCACCCCGAGAAACAACAAGGCGACGGAACGGCAACCCCCGGCAAGTCCACACTCGCCGGGGCTCGGCCACCGTCGGGGACCTAAATATTGGGCCCCGAGACATTCTCCAAACTATGAGAATCACCCCCCCGCCAAGGCCCGAAAAAAACCTAGCCTCGCTATCATCCCGCACGAGAGACGGCCCGACGGACGATGGACCGTGCCATTGGCCACGACGCTCACATGACGACGAAATCGCTCCACCTGGACGGCCCACAAAGCGGCCCAAATGGAGTCATCACGACGCAAAAGAGCTTATTACGATCACGAAGGACAAGGTCAAGGACCTCTACAAAACAACGAACCATGACGCTCCACGTCGACGAAAGAGCCTAAATCATGGCTCTGACTCGACCACACATCTCCGTTTTCCGAGGCCGGCCTAGCTCACCAGCCCCGGGAGAAATCTCCGCTCGGGTCCGAGGGCGGCCTAGCTCACCACCCTCGGCGCAAAAACTCCGCCGCCCCGAGGGAGACCAGCCTCCATCCTCGGGTGAGGCAGCCCAACCAGCCCGCCTAGGGTCGCCGACCCTCGGGCGTGGGAGGTTCCGGTCCGAGGAAGGGAAACCGCCGCATTCAATGCAATTGCACGGCAGCGAGGCGCCGCTGCCATCGACACGCCCCACCAAATCGAATCGAATCATCTCCCCAATCCGACCGATGGGACGCAAAGCTGAACCAAAGAACGTGTTACGCCACCCGCAGACGGAAACCAGGATGACACCGTTCATTTCCCGTAGCACCGTCAAAACGCCACGTTGGGCCAGACCCTCCCGCACTTGACACGCATAGCCAAGAACCTCTAGGACCGCCCCTCGCCATGCGGATTGTGAGGGACGCCTCACAGATCCCTGCCGGCGCGCAGGGACGGCACGCCCACCATCGGATCCGGACGCGTGTCTTCGCCAAGCAACATCCAAGCCAGCCAACCCCTCGGCAAGCAAGACATGCAACCTGGTGCAGCTCGAATTAGCCACCTAGGCGTCCACCCGTATAAACATTATCTCTCTCCTTCTCCTATAAAAGGGGGAGTAATGCCCCATTAGAGGGGGATTCGATCTTTTTCGACTCAACTCCGGTTCACACGGAGGAAACCGCACACCACCACCACCATAACCACGATCGTGGGGGCTTGAGACCCGCTGCCTCCCCCCGCGGCCGCCCAAACCCCTTACCGCAGCTCACCTTTGAGCGAGGTAACACGAGCAGACACACACCCTCGCCGGACGGGGCCCCGCTGGCCCGAACCAGATAAACCGCCGCGTCCCGTGTCCATCTTGCGCTACGCCATTGAGGGAGGGGGCACACGGCTTATAAATTCTTTATTGCCGCACCCGAGGCACCCACCGCTCGAAACGCCGACACTTTTGGTCCTGGTACGTGCACGTGGTATTGTCGTTATTTGAAGCCTTCGTGACACAAAGATAAAGGATAAGGTAACCGTAGCAAAAAGACAATTATAATAAAGTTTAGTTTCCTAGTCGGGCATTCTAGTTCGATGAACTATAAAGTATAACAAATGTCCGCTCATGTGCGGTAACAAATCATTTGACCTAATAGCCGGGAGGATAAGAATGTGTGAGTGTAGTAGGGAGAGAGGTCAAAGGGCGGTGAGGTTGAGGTCCGACGGATGAAATGGCCGGGGGGAAGAAGAGAATAGGGCATTTGCTACCTAGGTCTAACAAAGGCAACCTAATGAGACTCATTCCATGCACCGTATGCATAGTTACTATAATCAAAACCATTGTTGAAATAAGTACATGATGGATCAAATTAGGTGATCATCAATACCAAGGCGAAGAAGCAATGGTTCAACACAAGCAAGCCATCAGCACCGGCATTTGTTCTCCTTCACCAGGACTTAGTGAAAGTGCATCTAGCCCTTTAGTGGGTTTTGGTGAATTGAATGACAACATAATTAAAGGTCTAATAAGCTTGCTAAGTGTTGAACAGGAAACTGAGTCTATTACATATACTTGTGGATTGTGTAGTAACAAGTATATTCAAGGTTCAACAAGTAAGCAAACTTTATGGTATTCCACATAGTATGGAAGCAAAGCCAAATTGTGTATTGTTGTACTGAAGATGATGGAAACAATCTAGTTGAAGCAAAAGACAACAATGCAAATGGAATCAATGAAATGGCTTATATGTTGTGGAATATCATAGCATCATGTGAAAGCAAGCATACTTGGTAAAAGGCAAATGAGACAAGAGTTGATGATTTTGGATTGGTCTCTATAAGGGCTTGTTTCCCATGAATAGAAGATTGAAATAAGTGTTGGAGTGTGAAGCCAAAATGATAGGATATAAGGAACTGTGAATTGGCTTGACCATATTGATGTTGATCCATGCATGTCTCTATGTGAGTCAAACCGAAGCTTGATTGGTCTCAACATTCATATCTACAAGATAATCAAGCAAGGATCAAAGTGTTGAAGAAATGGTTATTCAATGGATGCTTAATGTGATGTGACTTGAATATGACTTGATAAGGTGAAGATAGCAAGGAAAGGGCTTCGAGGTACTAAGTGAAGGTGAAGGGCAAGCGGTGGCTTGGGACCGAGGTACCATGGCTATGGTGAAGAAGAGAGTACTTGCATTTAGTCGAGGAACTAATCAAGCTATGATGAGTCATATTGTGTTGAGGATCAAATCATTAATGGAAGTGACTTGAAGCCATGAGTTGAACTCATATTTGTGGAAATTGTTCAAGTCACATGCTCAAGGTACATTTGCTCTAAGAGATGAGATAAAAATGATAGAGGATGATGTACAGGTTGATGGAACCTCTCAAGTGCAATGGATGGCAACCTGGACTCATGGAGGTTTAAATTCATTTATATTTTGAATCTTGAGTTTAGGACATGCCGTACTATTAAGAGGGATCCTAGGACTCTTGGCTACATGTGAACTAAATGCTCAAACCTCCAAATTTCAACCAAAAACATCACTCCAAGCCAAAACAACCATCCAAAACTCGCTTTACCCTTTGTCAGCCAACGGCAGCGCTGCAAAGGTCGATGCCAAGCGTTAAGTGAGGCAAAGCCGCACTTAATTGCAGACCGTTGGGGTCCGCCCGGGTATAAATACCCATCCAAACCCTCCCCAACGGTCACTTCTTCTTCCCCAACGCTCATTTCGTGGAAGAACAGACCAGAGCTCTTTCTCTCTCTCCTCCATTGTTGCTCCTCCACTCCCCAAGCTAGATTTCGATTCCCACCATCAAATCTTGAGGGAAAAGGCAAAGAACCGCCAGGAGGAGGCCGGATCTACTACTTCCCCATCTTGAAAGAGCATTTGGTTCGTGTTTGGCCGGTGTGCTAGGGTTCTTTACTCTTGAGCTTGCTCCTAGCCTAGCTAGGCGTCACCCTTGAGCCGCTAACTTGTGTAGCAGCCTTGGGAGGTTTGTAACCTCACTCAAAATCAAGAAAATCACCCCTCATCTCAAGGGTTCACTCCCTTGACTTGAGAACGAGGGAAGGGACAGCTTGTGTGGCGAATCCCAATCCTTTTGTGGATACCTCAACAACGTGGGCGTAACCCAACCTTTGTGGCGACGGTGAACCACGGAAAAATCCTTGTCTCACGTGTGCTTTTTACATTCTTGCATATATATTCTTGTGAGCTAGGGTTTGTCCCGATCTACTTTGTTGAGGAGTTCCCGGTACTTTCTATTGATATATGTGATATATTTGTGTGCGTAAACTTAGGATATTCACTCGATCTAAGTTTCATTGCTTAGATTTCAAACTACAGCTTGTGTTTGTCTCGCAAAGCGAGGCAAGCAGCCGCGAAGGCGAGGCAAAGGCCGCGCCTTGTTTCGAAAAACCGCCGAGTTTGTTTTACAGTGTGATTTTAAGGTACGTGCCTATTCACCCCCCCTCTAGGCCTCCTAGGCGACATCAAGGTCCTTACAAGTGGTATCGGAGCTAGGCTCTCAATTTCGGCTTAACCGCCTTGAGAGAAAGATGTCGACAAGTGAGGAGGTATCTCTAGAACTTTTACTCTTCGATGGCTCAAACTATGCATCTTGGTCTGCTAGTGTGCTTGATATTTTTAGGTCATGGGTCCTCATATAGAGCAGATTGTTGATGTGAGCATTTCACCTCCTAGTGATGATTTGGACTATCTATCTAGAGAGGAAGTGAAATACTTACATCATTACAATGCTCAAGCTACTAACATTTTATTTAGTGCTTTGAGTGAAGATGTATTAGATGATGTCATATTTGGAGATGATGAACCACTTGATGATGCTCATCTCATTTGGACCGCACTCAAAGAAAGATATGGCAAGTCCAAGTGTGATGAGAGCAGCTCTCATTGGAGGAACCACTTGAGGAGTGCTCAACTTCACCAACACATGATGAGCCTCAAGTGATTCTCCCAAAAGCATAATTGATCATGCCACATCCACTTCCTCACCAACACATGACTTAATGGATGGTAATGAAATGGTTGGTGAGAACAATATTTTTACATGTGGTACTTCTACTTCCTCTAGTTCTTGTGAGACTAACATTTTGAAGGAAGAAGAAGATTGTGATCGGTGGAGGCCAAATGATGAATCCACCTCACCTAGAGGCACAACTCTCTATGTCACATCTCATGTGTGTCTCATGGCAAAAGGTGAGAAGGTAAAATCAAAAGCCAAACCCTCTCCACCTCCTAGTGACATCTCTAGCAAGGATCTAAGTGAAAGCTCTAGTGATAGTGAATCTAGTGATGATGAAGAGTATACTAGACTCATCAAGAACCTAGATCCTAAAACTAGAGTCTTTCTTTCTCAACTAATGGCGAATTTAGAGAGTACCCAAGCTGAGTTAGCAACTAGAGATGAACAACTTGACAAGCTTGAAAGGTTGTATGTTGCTAATAAGGAAGCTCTTGCATTAAAGAGAAGTGAGGTGAACTCCTTGCACAAGGCTTTGGCCGAAGAGCAAAGAGAACATGTTCTCACAACAAAGGCTAATATTGCACTCAATGACAAGTATTGTGTCTTAGTTGAAAAGCACAAGGAGATTGAGTTGCAATATAGTCATTTTAGGGAGAGCACCTCACAGCCCTCTAATGCAAAGAACACCTCTACTCCCTCCACTAGCCAAGGTTGTGGAAAATGCTTTAATCTTGATTTGAATGTTTATGCCACTAACCTTGTTGATATGGAAGCTATGAGAAAAGAGATTGCTAGGCTCAATGAGATAATCAAGGATGAGCTTGGGCACACAAAAAAGAATCCAAGGCAAATGGTAAGAAAGTGGTGAATGGATCTGATTGTGTGCAGTTTGAGAGGAAGGAGCAGATTGGTACAGCCAGCCAGATGCAGACCACGGCGTCAAGACCCCCAAGAGGCGCAAAGCTGCGCCCGCAAAATGGGAAGGCTACCAATCAATTTCCTGATCAAACTAAGCTCATAAATAAGATGCCAAAGCATGATAGCAGAGCTTCCAAGAGTATCAAGGTGCAACAACAATCAAAGAAGACTCTCACTGGTTGCTTCAAGTGCAAGAAGGAAGATCACCATGTTAAAGATTGCCCCTTGAGGAAAGAGAGAGGAAAGGCATGAGCAAGATCCAAAAGAAGAAGAAGATGACTCGTGCTATATACTCCAACATGGGACACATTGCCTCTACGTGTTCCAACAAGGTTGATGACCAAGCCACACTTCCAAAAAAGAAGGAAGTGTTATGGTTGCAATGAGAAGGGCCATAAGATTGCATTATGTCCAAACAAGAAAAGTGAAGGCTTGTCATCGTCAAGAAAGAGGGTCATCAATAAGGTAGCAAGCAAAATGCAAAAAGAGAAGGCTAACAAGACTAAGAGTCGCCTATGCTATGCTTGTAGAGGAAAGGGACATTTAAGTAAGGATTGTCCCATGGGTAACACTCCTAAGCTCAACTTGTCAATTGATTCAAATATGCTTAGGATGCCCAAAAATGACACTTGTGCTAGAGAGGTGATTGGTTCACCACGTGCTAGCACAAAGGCCATTTGGGTACCTAAGTCTCTTGTGACTAACCTTGATGGACCCAAGTTAGCTTGGGTACCACCAAGTTGTGCTTGATGAGTGTTGTAGGTACTTGGAGGTGATATGAAGCTTCGGGGTGCTTGAGCAAGTTAACTGAAAATATTCACTCAAGCTATCAATCATTTCACATTATATTCTTATATGGTTGACCCAAAGATGAATCAATGAAAATATCTCAAACTTCATATTCACCTCGGTAACTAGTACCTAACCCTTCTTACCTAGCCATTTGATTTGTGTAGTCTCTAGTAGTTCACAAATATATATATGTGTTTGTGGATTATTAGGAGTGGCTAGAGTGCTTCATGTTTAAATGAATTATTTGCCATATGATGCTTTTAATGGCTCTCTAGTAGAGCAAGATCTTATTCATGTTGTAGGTATTAAAGAACCACCTGTGTTGCTGATTGGTCCTCTGTGCAGTCTGTACTGATCTGGTCATAACTCCATCTTGGGAAGTGCAAATGACAATCCGTTTGTTGGGTTTGAAAGTTAACTTGATGAGCTTTCATACCATGTGCAGCATGCACCAAGGAATATTGTAGATTAATACAGTTTTGCACTTGAAGTTGAGCATATGACAGACTGCAGACGTTCTGACCAGTCTGTACTAAAACTGGTGTGTAGCCATAACCGAGTTTCTAAACAGATCAGCACCGGTGGATTTGGAAACTAGACTTGACAAGATTTCCAACAAGTGCTCATTGACCTTCATAGCCTTTGGGAATCAAAAAAGTTATGAATGGTTCTTCCACTCGCCTCGATTTTCACCGAAGTAGTCTGTTTTTCGTGAAGTGGTCCATGTTCAGTGAACTGATCAAATCTTGATAATGGTGGTGAGTTGACACTTAAGGAAGCTTAAATGGTTGAAATGCTCTCACCAAAAGAAGTGGAGATTCCTCAAATTGCAGCTGCACCAAATTCCGCCGACATCTCTCGATGCAATACATCCGCACCTCTACCGCAACATTGCAGAGCGGGCATTGCCAGGCGCCCTCGAGCGGCAGTGCCGCGCCTGTGAAGACAAAGAACAACTGATTCCACTCTAGTTCATGGACAAAGCCTGCAACTTTCATATGAGCAAAAGCGAAGATGAAGATATCATCTTATTCATTACATTCAAGAAGGGTGGTAACAACTAAATCTCAAGTGCAAGTTGTGTTCAAATTTTACACCTTTGTGTCTTGTGTAGTCACTTCGTAAATAACACACTTGAGAATTTTCATTGGTTATTGATCATGAAAAAGAGAAGACTATGACTGAAACCGAATTGATCATCTATACCAAGCAACATAGATGATTTGAGCTTCCTCCGTGGACTTCAAATCAAGAATCTCAAGTTGAAGAAAGTTTCTCTTCATTCATGCATACTATGAGTTGGTTTGAAGGATTTGGAGTCTTGGTTTTCATATTGGAGAATACAAGTAAATTTCAAGAAGGCCAAGAATGAAGAATCATGCTCAAGTAAAGACATTGATCACTCACAACTCAAGACCTTTCTACTTGATGGAATCTAGTCATATGGTAGATTGCCAAATTCTCAATTTTACATTATGGGCATCTACATGGTACGAATGGTTGTGAGTATCTCTTGGCATGCATATATTTAATTTTCGATATTCTATTGTTGCCATGACCTAGACATAAAGTGAAAATCCCAAGTTCTTAAATGAATAAAGTGCTATGTGAGAAATTCAAATACTTAGAGCACTTATCAAAAGGGAATTTACTCTATGACTAGAGTTGTGAGACTAATCTTTTCTCTAAGTGATTTATGTAGTCTCACTAAATGAGAATGTGTTTCTCAAATGGAGTGTGCTATCATATGAATGTCATCAATCCAAAACCATGTGATGTATTCTCTCTCTAGTTGATTTGGAGTTGATTTGTCTATGTTCGCCACTCACCATAATATGGCTTAAATCTACCCTTTGGACTTAAATGACCAACCATGCATATTCACATATTTATTCCACTCAAAAGAATATGCATGATTCTTTAAGGAAAATTTAGTCCATGTTATGAGGTTTCTTCATTTAGTGACCCACATGCCTTCCACACATACAAAGGGTTGCTAAGTGAGAAACTAGTGCTTGTGTTACTAATGACCTCTTGTGTTTGAGCTTATCCACAGAAAAGTATCAAAAGGAGGTTGTGCTGCAATTGATAAACCACAAGCATAAAGGTTACTCTTCACCTATAGAAAGATGAGTTTTGCTAGAGGTCAAAGAAATCAAAATCTGAGATTAGGCAAAACCAAGTTTGAGGTTGAGATTGGATGAGCTATATTGGAGGAATTCACAAGATAATTAGCATTGATGAGAGGACTGAATGGAATAATATCTTGTGAGCATTTTCAACCAATTTCATCTCAAGATTGGACAAGAAGAAGAGAAATGGAGTGAATCATCAAATCTGTCCCGAAATTGAAATCTGAGTTGACCGCCTTCAAGCATGTAATTCAAGATCAAATACCGATGAGTTGACCTGAAACTTTGTGAGCATGATATACATATCAAGTACTTGTTGTTGTACAATTGGCATGACAATTGGGTTGGAAGAAAATCAGTTTTGAAGTTGATTTATGTCAGCCTCAAGAAGCAGTTTCAGATTTGAGCAGCTTTTGGTAGAAAAGTGTTTTGACCGACCAAATGAAGTTCAAATGAGCTAAAATTTATACATCAGTTAGAGAACTCATAGATGAAGGTCTCTACCAAATTTCATGCATAGAGGACTTGTATTCTAGGAGATATTGAGTTTTCTCCAAGAAAGACATAATCTGAAACTTGCTGTATTTCGGACTTCAACAGTTGGTAGAGAGATTGACTTGACTGGTTGAAAGAAGTCCAAATGAGCTAAAATTTTGATATAAGTTAGAGGACTCATAGATGAACATCTCTACAAAATTTCATGCATATTGAGCTTGTGGTCCGAGAGATATGAAGTTCCCTCCCGGGATGACAGAATCTGAAAAAAACTGATTCAATGAAATTGGATAGCATTGCATCAACAAGGGTCAATGGGCTCTCAAGTTGGTCTTGAAGATACATTAAAAATTGAGAAGAATCAGTTTGATCTAAAGGATATTCAATGAAAGAAAAGATCTCACACAAGGATGCAAATGAGTTGCAATCGAGTACAAGTAGTAGCAAGTAATTGCAACTAGTTGGAATAAAAAGTAATCAGCTGAAGGTTCTCGAGAGACAGCAGATCAAATCAGTTCAAACTAGTTGAATTTAGTTGTTTTCAGCAGTTACATGTAGTAGCAATGAGTTACAATTAGTTGGTACTTGCTGAAATCAATTAAGGGCAACTGAAATCACCTGAACTAATAGATTGCAAGTATCTTGAAGGAGTTTGAGACTAGTTGAAGTATAGTGCAAACCTCTCCTATGACTTATATTGTTAGTGTGCTCAAGTAGACTTTGTGTACTCTTGTATGCACAAATTTAGGGGGAGCTTAGCCTAAATCTTGTGTGCATACGGGTTTCCTTCAAGTATATGATGTGCAGTCCAACACATGTGCAAAAGGAGGATGGATAGTTCCTGTGGAGTCTCTAGGTGCCTCATAGTTATTCTAGGAGGTCTCGATCTTCATGGACAAAGTGCTCCTGGTTTAAATGTTGAATGTCCCAATCCTCAAGTGGAACAAGATTTGGATGAGTTGGAGAAAATAATTGAAGAGTGGGCTATCATTGCTATTTCTCCTCTCTAGAGATCATCAAGTGCTCATGGTCCATCCTTTGATCACCCAGGATCTTGCAAATCAAGAGTGGTAACTCCTAGTTCACAGTTTGCAAATTTCATGAATTTTACCTGTTTTGCTCTCTATGTGGGATGCACTAGGTAAAGAAAGGACTAGGAACCTAATATGTGGATCTTGGATGATCATAAGAGCTCTCTATCTCACCACATTTCATCATGTGAGAACTATGGCCATTCAAATCATTGAAATCTCACTCACGATGGTCATATCAATGTGGTGATCTATCTACCTTGGTGGTGGTATGTGTTCTTGGCATAATTTCAATTATTGCAAATTTATTGTGCCTTGACCAAGATATAGGATGAACTCCTCTAGACTCTTAAACCGATTCAAGTGCATTTCACAAGTAATTCAAGTACTTGATGCACATATTGAGGGGGAGCTCATCCTATACCTTGTGTCTTTTGAGACTAACCTCTTCTTCTAGTGAATTGTGTAGTCTCATGTTGAGAATGAGTTTCTCTTGGGTATGCTACCTTAATTCAATCCAAATTGGTAAAGTTATCTCTCTTATTCATTTGGATTGCAATTTTACACCTTTAGCAGCTACTCTCCATAATATAGCTTAAATTCCCTTATTTGGACTTAATTGACCAAAAGTGCATATGTTTTTTGCCTTCCACATATACATGTATGCACTATCAACAAGGGGAATTTAGTCTATGTTATGAGGTTTTACAATTAGTGACTCACCATGACTTCCACATTCAAAGGGTCACTAGTTGTGAAACACTAGCTTGTGCAATTTAATGCTATCTCTTGTCTTTGTGAGCCTTATCTAGGTGATACTATGAGATATGAGCATTCATTCCAATTGGCATCAACTTGTGAAGATAATTTCAATAGAACAACACTTGAACTTGTTGATCTTTGGGCTTGCCATTGGTTGGTATGGATAGCTCTCGAAATAAGCTTTCCGTAAAGTCCAAGATCACTGAAATCGAGTTCTGAGTGAAAAGTTATGGCATTTTCGGTGAGGTGACATGTGTCAAGTTTACGTGAGCTGCGGCGAGCCGCGCACACACCGGCGGCAAAGTGCCGCTCCTCCGACAGGTCATGACAGCTGGTTTTTGAACTCTAATGACTAGTTTTGGTTGTGGGTGCATATATACTCATTCTATGGCTCCCGAGCTATCTCACGACAACCAAAAAAACAAAGCAAACCTTCCAAAAAGCCATATGACGAATCTTTTCAAGTGGTGTCAAAATTGTGAAGATTTTATTTCAGTTGGTACTCATGGATAATCTCTCAAGTTGGTATATCAAGAAATATATCTTCAGCTAGTATCTCAATATGACAACAAGAGATAGCAATGGACTTTCAATTGAGATCGAGCACAAGTTTGGGTTATCTCCTTGAAGATGATGATGATGAGAGATGGACACAAATGAAACTCTTGCATAAAGAAGTACTAGTCCCATCAAAACACTAAATCTAAGTATTGAAATCATCTTCATGGTGGAGATTGTGAGGCTTAGAACAAAGGTATATCGCTCCATGAACTCTTGTACTACCTTTGTGCATCTAGGCCCTTACATGCTAGTGTGTGCATGTGTATGCAATATTTTGAGTCACATCATGAGTTTGTTCTTATGGTGACGATTAGAGATTTCTTTAGATATTTGGTTTATACCTCTCTGTGGTGATGTCATGAGTTAGTCTCATGTTGAATGCCATCTTAGTGGGATATGAGCTAAATATAATAACTTCTCAAGAATCTTGACTTAAAGTGTTGCATACTTTGTTTGGTAGAAAACTTAGGAGAGAAATCCTATATGCTAAACCTTTGCCTACTCTTGCTCTCACTTGTTTATCATCATATTTCTTCCTTTTGGTGGAGAGATCCGTTTTGGAGATTAATGCCAAAGGGGGAGAAATATTAAAGTGAGATTGATATGTGGTTTTAAAGGGGTAAAGGAGAGGCATATAAGATTTTTCAAAAATTTTGTGGTGTGTGCAAGGATAGTTTAAATTCATGCTCTTTAAGGACCATTTATGCTAGTGTGTGACACTCATGCCTTGTGTGGTGGATTGTTTATCTTTTTGAGTGCATGAACTGTCATGAGCATCACGGTTATCATGTAACACCTTGCACCCCACGGATGCTAAGATATAGGAGAATTCCCACACTTCATCATAAATATGTGCATTTGGCATTTGAGGCCAAAGGTTGAATTTCCTTCAATGCACACATTTAGGGGGAGCTCACTATGTCATAGGATTCAAAATCTTAATGCTTATCAATCTCATGTAAGCTTTAATTGTGTTGTCATCAATCACCAAAAAGGGGAGATTGAAAGTGCATCTAGCCCTTTAGTGGGTTTTGGTGAATTGAATGACAACATAATTAAAGGTCTAATAAGCTTGCTAAGTGTTGAACAGGAAACTGAGTCTTACATATACTTGTGGATTGTGTAGTAACAAGTATATTCAAGGTTCAACAAGTAAGCAAACTTTATGGTATTCCACATAGTATGGAAGCAAAGCCAAATTGTGTATTGTTGTACTGGAAGATGATGGAAACAATCTAGTTGAAGCAAAAGACAACAATGCAAATGGAATCAATGAAATGGCTTATATGTTGTGGAATATCATAGCATCATGTGAAAGCAAGCATACTTGGTAAAAGGCAAATGAGACAAGAGTTGATGATTTTGGATTGGTCTCTATAAGGGCTTGTTTCCCATGAATAGAAGATTGAAATAAGTGTTGGAGTGTGAAGCCAAAATGATAGGATATAAGGAACTGTGAATTGGCTTGACCATATTGATGTTGATCCATGCATGTCTCTATGTGAGTCAAACCGAAGCTTGATTGGTCTCAACATTCATATCTACAAGATAATCAAGCAAGGATCAAAGTGTTGAAGAAATGGTTATTCAATGGATGCTTAATGTGATGTGACTTGAATATGACTTGATAAGGTGAAGATAGCAAGGAAAGGGCTTCGAGGTACTAAGTGAAGGTGAAGGGCAAGCGGTGGCTTGGGACCGAGGTACCATGGCTATGGTGAAGAAGAGAGTACTTGCATTTAGTCGAGGAACTAATCAAGCTATGATGAGTCATATTGTGTTGAGGATCAAATCATTAATGGAAGTGACTTGAAGCCATGAGTTGAACTCATATTTGTGGAAATTGTTCAAGTCACATGCTCAAGGTACATTTGCTCTAAGAGATGAGATAAAAATGATAGAGGATGATGTACAAAGTTGATGGAACCTCTCAAGTGCAATGGATGGCAACCCGACTCATGGAGGTTTAAATTCATTTATATTTTGAATCTTGAGTTTAGGACATGCCGTACTATTAAGAGGGATCCTAGGACTCTTGGCTACATGTGAACTAAATGCTCAAACCTCCAAATTTCCAAATAAAAAACATCACTCCAAGCCAAAACAGCCATCCAAAACTCGCCTTTACCCTTTGTTTGTCGCCGGGCGCGCGGCAAGGCCTGAGGCAAGTGAGCGATCAAGCACTTAACAGTGCCACACTTAGTCCGGCCGGGTATAAATACCCATCCAAATTTCCCTCCCCAACGGTCACTTCTTCTTCCCCAACGCTCATTTCGTGGAAGAACGCACTGAGCTCTTTCTCTCTCTCCTCCATTGTTGCTCCTCCACTCCCCAAGCTAGATTTCGATTCCCACCATCAAATCTTGAGGGAAAAGGCAAAAAACCGCTTGTGGAGGCCGGATCTACTACTTCCCCATCTTGAAAGAGCATTTGGTTCGTGTTTGGCCGGTGTGCTAGGGTTCTTTACTCTTGGAGCTTGCTCCTAGCCGGCTAGGGCGTCACCCTTGAGCCGCTAACTTGTGTAGCACCTTGGGAGGTTTGTAACCTCACTCAAAATCAAGAAAATCACCCCTCATCTCAAGGGTTCACTCCCTTGACTTGAGAACGAGGGAAGGGACAAATTTTGTGTGGCGAATCCCAATCCTTTTGTGGATACCTCAACAACGTGGACGTAACCCCACCTTTTGTGGCGACGGTGAACCACGGAAAAATCCTTGTCTCACGTGTGCTTTTTACATTCTTGCATATATATTCTTGTGAGCTAGGGTTTGTCCCGATCTACTTTGTTGAGGAGTTCCCGGTACTTTCTATTGGATATATGTGATATATTTGTGTGCGAACTTAGGATATTCACTGATCTAAGTTTCATTGCTTAGATTTTAAACTGCAGCTTTGTGTTTGTGTTTATGCGCGAGGCAAGAGTCTTGCGGGAGGCGAGGCAAAGGCCGCGCCTTTGTTTCGAAAAACTGCCGAAGTTTGTTTTTACAGTGATTTTAAGGTACAGCCTATTCACCCCCTCTAGGCCTCCTAGGCGACATCAAGGTCCTTACACTTAGGAGCTTCCAAAGCTGAGCAACAAATCGAAAGAAGCTTTCTTTGGCGGTGCACTTAGGAAGGATATCCACCTACAACGGCACTGCCAAAGAAACCTAGCAGAAATCGACAACATGAAAGACATGCATGGGTGATCTATGGGTTCCACATCACTGCCAAGTGAGCTAGCGCTCATTATCTGATCAGATGAGCTAGTTGTTGCAACAATTTTTGTTGGGCGTAGCATATCAATATGACACGACATTGCATTATATCAACCAAATGCCTCTTGATGTAGTATAGCAGTTTGTAAAACTTTGTGCTCCATAAAACTTCATATAACCTTTTTCCTTCTTGGAGGTAATATAATCCTTATGGTGTTTTTTTAAAAGTGGTGAAAAGGGTACAAAATTTGCATTGTGCCGTGATTTAGAACATGACGCAAGAGCCATAGCCGTTTGCATGTGGAGCAAGTCTTGTTCAAGGCGAGGAAGCTTCCTCCCTCTCCCTTAAAAAAAAAAAAAAAAAAAAAAAACTTCAGTAACGCAAACTTCTCTCTACGCCCTCTCTTTCTCTCTCTATCTCTGTCTAGTGCCTACGCCTGTCTCTCTCTCCTCCTCCCCCTATAAGAGGCAACCGGGGCCACGGCACTCTGTGTTCACAGAAGAGAGAGAGAGAGAGTTGCCAGTGAGCGAGGATAAGTGAGGAGATCGGCAAGGCAAGGAGAGGAAGGCCGTCGCGGTAGCCATGGACGACTCGGCGGAGGTGAAGAAGCTGGTGGACGAGATCGCGGGAGAGGGAGGGGCGGCGGGGGACTGGGGCTACCTGGGCTCCGACGGGATGGGCTCCGGCTCCTACCCGGGGTACCCCTTTCCCAGGGACGTCCTCGCCACGCCGACCTCGGCGTCGCTGCTCCTCCATGGACCCCGCTGCGTTCTTCGACTTCAACGGCACCTTCCCGCCTTCCTCCTCCGCCGCCGCCACCGCCGGCTCCGCGCTGCCTGCCTTCCACGACTTCAGCTGCGTCAACCCCTTCGACGACGCCGGCCACTTCCTCGGCGGTCCCCCGCCGCCGCTGCCGGCGGCGGCAGCAGCAGGGGCAGAAAGGTGAGTTCTTTGCGCCGCCGCCGGGCTCGGACTTCAACGACGCTGGGATGAGCTGGGACGACGAGGACGAGATCGACCAAAGCGTCGACGCCTCCCTCCATGGCCATCTCGGCCTCCATGGAGAATGCTGTGGGCGCGGCGGCGGGGGAAGTGGCGCCGGCGGTGGCAGCGGGAGAGGTAAGAAGAAAGGTATGCCGGCCAAGAACCTCATGGCCGAGCGCCGCCGTCGCAAGAAGCTCAATGACCGCCTCTACCTGCTGCGCTCGGTGGTGCCCAAGATCAGCAAGGTGATCGACCACCCTCGCCCATTCATCTCTCTGTTTGTCTTTGCTTCCCATCTGTGCTTAGTGTATATGTGGCGTGGTGTGCTTTACCTATGCTGAGGTTTGTTATTTATCTATAAAATGGCTGTGCGGTAGGATTAGAGTGATTTTCATTCCAGTATGTGTGAATTTCGGTGGTGAATTCTTGAATTGTCCATGTTTAGATCCAAAAGCTACACCTTTTGGTAGATCTATGGCATTCCTATGTGGCTATTTTCCTTTGCTTCAGCTCTTAGCACATAGCGCCTTCATACGTCGAAAGTGGTATTTTTCCATGGAAAATCGTATGTAAAAGGCCATATTCTTTTGATTACTCCTTATCATAGGCTTGTAAAATACAATCATGCAACTGCTTATGTTAATACAATATGGAATCTGTTTTTTAGCTCCTTGTTAATGATTGGTTTACTGTCCAGTTATGGAAATTTTTAGTCATGCATTATTATTATTTTTTTCCATGGGATTCGTCGTTTGTTATTACTTTTGGTGTTCTAAAAATTCTGAGGCACGACGAGATTCAGTGGTGTGAAATTAACAGGGCCATGCACAAGATGTTGTCGAAAGCGACCCGTCAACTCATACTCATAGCTAATCTTGTTTTCTTTCTTTCTTTCTTTCTTTCTTTCTTCAATTCTGTTCTTGACAATTCTTGTTTTTTTCTGGCTTTAATTTGTTTCTAACTATTGCTGTATCCCTTAAACAATTCACACATGCTTGGATGCTTCACCATGATGGTACATGTTTGGTATCAACTTTGCTTTACTGATCAAATGGTTTTGACCAATAAAGAAAGACTTGAAGTACAACTATTGAGAGAGATATGTAACGAGTTGCAGCATAACAGTTCAACACCATTAGCCTATAACCTTTTTTTTCAGTGTAGCAGGATAGCTTGTTTGTTTTTAATTCTGATTCCGTTGTCGATGCTCATCAGCATTTCTCCTCTGCTGTGACAGATGGATAGGGCTTCTATCCTTGGTGATGCAATTGAGTATCTGAAGGAGCTTCTGCAAAGGATCAGCGATCTTCACAATGAACTGGAGTCAGCTCCAAGCTCTTCGTTTGTTGGACCAACATCAACTAGCTTCAACCCATCAACACCAACACTGCAGACATTTCCTGGCCAAGTCAAGGAAGAATTTTGCCCAGGCTCGTTCCCAAGCCCTACTGGACAGCAAGCCACGGTGAGTCCAAATTTGGTTATTAATGTTAACTTATTAGGCGTCTCATTTAATTTAGTCTTGTGATACAGCACTACCTAAGCCTGCTTTATGATTCACATTCGAACACTGAATGTTTTACAGTCCTTGTTAGTACATTTATCAGCTGCATTGTCTTAGTCATCCCTTATTTCTTTTTTGAGAAATGTTCAGGCAAGCACTGACATGTAACGGTACCGATCTGTATGACACTGAACGAGGCATTACTCTCTACATGTTGTGTTCAGGTTGAAGTCAGGATGAGGGAAGGGCATGCAGTCAATATCCACATGTTCTGTGCGCGTAGGCCAGGTATCCTGCTGTCCACAATGACGGCCCTCGACAGCCTAGGCCTCGACATCGAGCAGGCGGTCATCAGCTGCTTCAATGGCTTTGCAATGGATGTCTTCCGAGCTGAGGTCTGTTGTGGTCACCACACCAATACCATCTCTGCTGAATTCTGATGGATTCAAAATTCAGCCAAACCCACCGCTGTTGCTCACCCCTCTTCATGTCTCTGTTGCCTCCTCCAGCAGTGCGTGGATGGTCCTGGAATGGTGCCTGAAGAAATTAAGGCCGTGCTGATGCACACTGCCGGTCTTCACAACGCAATGTAGCTGGTCCGAAAACAGGCCAGCCACCACCAGGATGATGATCCTTTCTACTAAGGGCTTCGATTCGGAAGCGGCATAAGATGTGGTGATGAATTTAAGATGAGGCTCGCCATCTCGGGCATGAGACATGAGTGATGCTGTAACTATGGATTTTCTTTAGCCTAATGTTTGTTTTCTCCCTCTGATACTGTGTGGTGTAATAGAATCTACTATGCTGCGTGTTAAACAATACTCCTTGGTGAATGGTGATGCTATGATTAACACCAGATTCAGTCCCTGTTGGTCAGAACTCAGAAATGATGCATGACATAGGAGATGAATTCATCAGCGTCCAGCAATGATTGTGACTGGCAGGCAGGCAGGCAAGCCGGATGGCCATGGGTCCGTACTTGATTCAAATGAATTGAATCCTCCGGCTTCTTGTTATTTATGCCAACTGTTTTGCAGAATTGCAGTCAGTGAAGCCTGCCCGTTGAATGAATCATGTCCATGTGACGACTGTAGGCTGGGCACTGGAGTGAATCGCCTGGTACAGTAGCTGATAAATAGGGAAGGATTTGCTGGGGATTGTGGATGGCATTGGCTGCGTCACTGCCCCGGATTGAGTGATCCCTGCGGCGCCTCCAACCTGCAGGATGCAGTTCTTGCCTTGTGCTGCCAGCCATGCCTCCCTCTCCCAGTCACAGTCAGACCACTGCGAGATCCGCAGTGCAGCTGCAGGGTTAAGGGCTAACGGCTCGGACTTTAAACACATCTATCCAATCTAGCCATAGTTGGTGATAGATAATCAATGCTTACCATTTAAATGGAGAATTTTTTTACCTTTTGATTTGTTCGGAAAATCAATACTGCCCTGGGTTCATGAGAATCGTGACAAAGGAAACAGATCAAAATAATTCCAAGAGGCCTTCTCTAAATCACAGTACAAATGTGAAAACTCATGTATACATATGCACATTCTCTAAATCACAGTACAAATGTGAAAACTCATGTATACATATGCACACTCACTTCTATGTTGGTATATACATGCATCTTACCTTAATTTTTTTTTAAGAAATCGAGTAGACAGAAAAAAATTCACTGCCAAGTCACTTCTGTGTTGGTATATTGTGACTAATCAACTTACTTTATGCGCCTCATTGATGAAAACATATTCACTATGAAAAAGTTTAATAATTAGCAAAAAGTACGAGTCCAATATTCAAATCTTAATCCGGCTGTTTACAAATTTTCTAACTTTCCGCCTTCATGACCCTATTACGTGAACATGGAAACCCGCCTTCTCTACCACTGGTCAGTCTCCACTCCACGCCCGACAACGCCCGACAGAGACAGAGTAGGAGGAAATGGCGCCGGCGACCCCAGTGCGATCGGCGGCCGCACCCCACCGCCTCGTTCCGTCGATACCTCCAGCGAGCTCTGCACGTGTTCGAGGACTGGCGTGCTACGGTACCCTAACCGAGCCTTGCGGTACCCGAGGATTGTCAATGGTGGTCGCCGTCGCCGATTCCACCCGCCGTCGGGCCAAGTTAGGGGACGGCGTCCTCGGGGCGTCTGTTCTCGGAGGGCTCGGGATGGACGGATTGGAGGATCATCTGAGCGTGGTGATGAAGTTCGGTGGGTCCTCGGTGGCTTCGGCCGCGAGGATGGCGGAGGTAGCTGGCCTCATCCTGACGTTCCCCGAGGAGCGCCCCGTCGTCGTCCTCTCTGCCATGGGGAAAACCACCAACAACCTTCTCCTTGTACCGATCGCTTCGCACAGCTCTTGATTGGTTTTCTTTTAGGCTTTTAGCTATGTCCAATCTTTCTTTGCTTTGCAAAAGTTTGCTGTTCCTTCAGTCTGCTGCATAAGTCACTGGCTGAATGCATTAAGAAGAATCTTCAGTCACCTAAAGTAATTTTTTTGGGTAATGATTAGCTATCTAGTCGTGAATCTCTAGGCCTTGGTACAGTCATGCCTTGGTAGATGCTTGGTGAAAAATCTGCGTTGTCCATGTTTGCTGCAGTGGTGCATAAAGAATGCTTAGAAACAAAAATTAAGTTTACTAAAGTACTGAACCTTTATCCATATTAGGATTGTATAAGAAATATTTGAGCAAAAGGGAGCTGTGAGTTATTTTAATCGTCGTTTCGTGTATACCCTAAAGTTCATGGTATATGTGATCGTTTTTAGGCTGGAGAGAAGGCAGTGGGGTGTGGAGTGATCCATGTTTCTGAAATCGAAGAGTGGAACATGATCAAAGACCTACATATCAAGTATCCCCCTTTCTTTTTGAGCTGCTTACTACTACAGTAGAATACTTGCAATAATCTCAATTGATGTTGACTTGCTCGCTGTCAAACCAGGACAGTGGATGAACTGGGGCTTCCAAGATCTGTAATACAAGGTAAACCCACTACCTTATGTGACCACCTTCTGTATTTTTCGGCCTTTGTGTAACAACTGTGGACAAACTCTGTAGACATGCTGGATGAACTGGAGCAACTATTGAAAGGTATAGCTATGATGAAAGAACTGACGCCTAGGACCAGCGACTACCTTGTTTCATTTGGAGAATGCATGTCCACCAGGGTTTTTGCTGCTTATCTGAACAAAATTGGTGTCAAAGCACGGCAGGTACTTCTTGACATTTCCTTGATTTTCACAGTGATTCAGTGAGCTTTTCAGGTTATTAATGCAGCAGCCTACAAGAATTTGCTATAGTATCCCTGCCCTATGGTGGGGATGTCATGAAAAAATTGATTAGTCATTCATTTTTTTACTGCATATGTTCATGTTCTCAAGTTTCAGTTCATTATGTTAGTTGCTTGCCACTAGTATTCTGTGGAAATTTCACATTTCGATAATGATTCATTCATTGATCTTTTTTTTTTTGTGAGTGCGGAAAAGATTCTTAGATTTTTTAGTTTTTTTTTTTTATTAATTCTATGTTGCCATAAACTTATGACCTTTTAGATAATGGGGATAATCTCCGGCCTCTGCACCAACCAGGGTCACACAAACCATTTTATCCTTTAAAACGTGGACTAGAGGATTTGAACCCTTATAGTAGTTGGAGTCATACACCCACAACTCAATTGAGTGTTCGACTACAATCTGGAGTTCCCTTTATTTAATGTCTCGATTTGATACATGGACCTATAATGGTAACCAGCATAGCTGCAAATCCCCAGTATATCCATATATGCCCAAAGTCTTCTGCATTATGCAATGTTGTGAACTGGCATTCATTGTTAATTTATTTTGAAATTCTTGTGCAGTATGATGCATTTGATATTGGTTTCATGACAACTGATGAATTTGGTAATGCGGATATATTAGAAGCAACCTATCCTGCTGTTGCGAAGAGACTTCATGGGGATTGGATACAGGATCCAGCGATACCTGTTGTTACTGGATTCCTTGGGAAGGTATCTCATCGACAAACAATTTCTTCATCCATGTGGCAACTTGTTTATTGCAACTGCCATCACTTGCAGGGCTGGAAATCAGGTGCTGTAACTACTTTAGGCCGAGGTGGTAGCGACTTGACTGCAACAACCATTGGTAAAGCCTTGGGACTGAGAGAAATTCAGGTCTATGTTTAGTCTGTATAGATATTGAATAAACCATATTTTTATTTCTGAGGAAAAAGTTGAGACAACAGTTGATGCTAATCACTAAGGCACTAAACTAGCATGTGCATTTCATGAAAATTGTTACTTATCCCCATTATTGCCTATTTGGTCTGAAAGCATACTGTGCTTGTGATAGGTATGGAAAGATGTTGATGGTGTACTGACTTGTGATCCAAATATTTACCCACATGCAAGGACTGTTCCATACTTAACATTTGAAGAGGCTACAGAACTTGCTTATTTTGGTGCCCAGGTACTCAATCATTTTGAGTGAAGAATCGAAAATATCTTGGACTGTTAAAGGGGCTATGATGGTTGCCATGCAATGATTCATTTCTATGACTAATGATTCTTTCTAAAAATTATATTTTGAATGCTAAAGAAAAGAGTTCTGGAACTAAACAACAATGATATTGGGTATAGGATGCTTCATGTTTATTGCAGGTTTTCAGGACTTCAACCTTATATAGTGTGGCCAGGCTGCTTCTCAGTGAATAAAATGGATCTTTCAGTTGCATACTTTTTAAAAGAGGAAAGACTATTTAGTGCATTGCTCACTAGATAAACCTCTGTTCCTCGCCACTAGTGCGCAATTCCTAGTCAAGATCAAGCAGATCGCCGACCTTTGGATAGAGCCGGGGCATCTAGGTGAATTAGTACGCGAGTAATCGCCATGTGTAAATCGAAAGGGAGGCAGTGCCTATTGTAAACTTTATCCTTCCCAAAACGCGCCCGTCTTGCGATGTAAAAACCTTCTTAAATACAAAGATGCGCAAATCTTTTGCGTTCGAGAGAAAAAAAAAAAAAAAAACTGTTCTTTTTTACTTTTTAAAGATATACTGATTGTTGCTTGGCATTTGTTCTCTCTATTACTTTTTTTTTTGCTTTACTAATCACCATCAATTGAACATATAGCTCATGATGCAAATCTTAGTCACTCTGCTGAACAGAAGCGAGAAATTTAGGCTCATTATTGTGGACTGTGCACTCCAATGCAGGTTTTGCATCCACAATCTATGAGACCTGCTAGAGAAGGTGATATTCCAGTTAGGGTTAAGAATTCATACAACCCTAAAGCTCCAGGCACCCTTATTACCAAACAAAGAGACATGGATAAGGTCTGTAGTAGATAAATTTAAATATGTCCTCGCATCATCCGCTTGGTTTTCAAGGCATTGATTTTTGGACCCTCTTTTTTTCACTACTAGGTTGTACTAACTAGCATAGTGCTCAAGTCAAATGTCACTATGTTGGACATAGTGAGCACTCGGATGCTTGGTCAGTATGGTTTTCTGGCAAAGGTATGTTGAGCACTGAGCCATTTTGTTTACTCATATTTCATTATTCTGATTGCTGTTTGTATGACCTTGAACAGGTATTTGCTATATTTGAAGATCTGGGTATATCTGTGGATTGTGTTGCTACCAGTGAAGTTAGTGTTTCTGTGTCACTTGATCCATCAAAAATCTGGAGTAGGGAACTGATACAGCAGGCAAGTGTTTCCATCTACATGCTCAATGACAACTAGCTGTACTCTTTGCTACATTTCATTCCTTCATAGTATTAGCTTCTAGAAGCACAAGGGAAATTGTTTCTTTTGAACGAACAGCACAAGGGAAATTGTTTTAGTGACTTGATAGTCCATGCCTGAACATTTCAAAGAGAAATGTTTTATTCTAATTCTCTCCGCTTCAACATCTATCGTAGTTCAACATTGTTAACAATCTTTCAGGAACTTGACAATGTAGTTGTAAAGCTATGCAAGTAGAAGTAGTTGAAGAGCTAGCAAGTAGAAGCACAACTGCACGAGAGAGATTTTTAACTGACTTGACAGTCGATGGCTGAACATTTCCATGAGAATTTTCTTTTATTCTAATCCTTTGCGCTTCAACATTGTTAACAATCTTCCAGGAACTTGACAATGTAGTTGAAGAGCTTGAGAAAATAGCAATCGTTCATCTACTTCAGCAGAGGGCAATAATTTCGCTTATCGGAAATGTGCGGCAAATGTCTCTTATACTAGAAAAGGTATAATGCTCTGTACATTCAATATTTCTTCTTCGGATTTTCCTCTCTAATGTTCTTTTCATTGGATAACCATTTAATAAATCTTCAGACCGGACATGTGCTGAGGAAAAGTGGGGTCAATGTTCAGATGATCTCGCAAGGAGCGTCCAAGGTACTCCCTCGATCACCAGAGTCATCATAGCATAACATATGAGTAACTGTGTGCCAGTTGCATTCATGATTCTCAGTCACAACCCAATTGCGCAAAACTTGCTTGTGGTATGCATGTTTCTGGCTCCGACATTTACCGTGCCTTACATCCTGAGCAGGTTAACATGTCGCTGATAGTCCATGACAGCGAGGCAAAGGCACTCGTAGAAGCCCTTCATCAGGCGTTCTTTCAAGACGATGTCCTGGCGCAGGTCGAAGCGGAGAACCTACTCGTGGGCTGATCAACGTCGTGTTTATTGTTTCCAAAATTGGTTTTAGACACCAGTGAACACTTGTGATATACTTACTTCCAACTGTCTCTAATCAAATTTCTAAGGTTTCACTAAGGTTATGAAAAAATATCAATATGTATAATACATGGCTGTTTTCGAGTGATTCAATAGTATTCTATGAGTGAGAATAATCTCATAACAAATAATGCCATCTTTTTTGTATCATAAATGTTAGTATATAAGTTTGATGAAAGTTTGACTTGATAGACCAAAGAGTGGGAGTATCAACCTTTATATTAACACAAGGTGCTTGGGAGTTGGGACAACGGGACAGCTCCCAACAGCTACAGATTTGAAAGAAAAATAGCTTCACTTTTTTTCCTAGCGAAACACTCTACCAACTTCAGATCTCTCAAACACATAGATCGCTTTGAGATTTATAAAATTCATAGAGCTCCTCAAGAGTGCTCCAAAAATTCCTGTTTTCAGAAATTCGTTAACTCTCAAAATCAAGCATTTCTCGTCGTCGGTGGCAAACTGGCAATCGAGAGTGGTTTCAGAAATTCGTTATTTCTCGAAATCTTCTCATTATAGCTTTTTCAGCACTCACAAGTGACAAGGTACTAGTATTTGCATTGGTTTTGCAACTCGTATACTGCATGGATGTGGAGGTGTAAAAAATATTTTTTACTTAAACAATTGCAAAGTCTAGAGCTTGTTGGCTTCTCAGAGGCCGACAGACCAGTCGGCCTCCGAGCGACCGATAGGGCTGTAATGCTTATCGGGTCTATTCTCCTCGCATTTAGGTGGCCGCCCGTTAGCAACCCGACCCGACCCGACCCGCTCCCTCCTTAAACCCTGGGCTAGCTTTCTCCCCAACTCCCGCTCCTCCCAAGTCCCAACACCAATGGACCCGCCGCCGCCGCCGCTGATTCGCCGGGAGGCGTGGGAGGGCTGCAGCGTCCTCCTCGACATCAATGACGGCGACCGCCTAGCCTTCTTCCGCCTCACCCCCGGGGCGTCAGTCCTTCCCTCCCCGCCTCCCTGACTTGGCTACTCCCCCCTCCCCCTCAAAAGCTCAAACCAACCCTTGTGTTGTGTGCGCGCAGGACGGTGAAGATTGGGAACAAGACCTGCTCGCTGCGGCCGCTCCTGGGGCGCCCCTTTGGCTCCCTCTTCAGCCTCGGCGCCGACGGACTCGTCCCCTGCGCCGCCGCGGACGCCACATCTCGTGGTAAGGAATAGGATAGATTCTGATTCGAAATCCCCTATCGAGCTGAATTGCCAGCTCGAGTTTAAACCTTTCAGCTCAACATCACGTGGTAACAATGATTCGTTTATCTAGATCATAACACGCGAGACGGTGCCGACGGCCAAACGTAGGATGAAACCAGAGACAATAGGTCTCTGGTTGATAATAATACAGCTCAAAATTTATCTAGTGATGACATAGAGGCAATGAAGAGGTGAGATTCTGAACATATTTGACTTTTATTGAATATAAGCTATGCGACTGGTGTGATTGTTTTTTTTTTTTTTTTCGTCTGAATATGTGTGCAATTTGAATTCCAAAACAGGGATGGTGCGACTGGTGATGAGATTGTGGAAGCTTTAATAGCAAATAGCTCAACATTCGAAACAAAACTGTCTTCTCACAGGTTAGTACAATAACTTATTAACTTTATTTTCTTTGGTCTCCTGAACTTTCAAAAGTTTTGGCGATTGATTTAGTTAAATCATCATTTTGGTTGCAGGAGAAGTACAAGTTAAAGAAACAAAAGAAATATGCACCTAAAGTTCTTTTTGCGACGCCCTTCTGCTCGAAGGTACCTTTCTAGTTTCTACTGGTATTTTTACAGTCTGCAAATATGTCAAGTTATTTTTGAGATGTGTACCCTTTGTTTATATTGCTATACTTTTAACATGAGTTCATGTACACAACCAGATATTAATCTTTATGCTTTCACTGTAGTTGTTTCTCAATGCTTTCTCTACAAGAGATAAAAGGAACATGGTGATTTTTATATTACTATTGACACATTCAATTATATGTAAAAGGTGTCATGCAACATGTTGAATAGGGAGTGTGGTTAGAGACCAGACTGGGAGTCGAAGAATGCAAATGAAACTATTCTAGCCTTTGACATGTGGAGTCAGCATGTCCAATACTGTTGTTTCAATATTTTATTGTGTCTCCACTTAACTGACCAATTAGCTCGTTAGCAAGAGTGAAGGGTCAGGAACATTTATAATAGAAATATTTTTTTTTCCATGTTTTTGTTATGAAGTTTTGCACTACCAGGTGTTTAGATTTAGCTTGATTTATTATCTGCTATTTTGGGTTTATTTTGTAATATTCTATTATAACTCACAATTTGGCATAGCACAAGCCTCTTGAAATTTGATTGCTGGATCTTTTCCATTGCAGCATTTGTGAGACGTACTTCAAGAAAAACTCCAGCTCGTATAGGGTAATTTTTTTTTTCTTCATTAGTTTGTTGACGTGACATCTGTTATTTTGGTTCAGTCCTCATATAATTTCTTCTTTTTTTTGCTTAACGTGTACTACTCTCAAAAAACTTTATGTTGTTCTTTCTGTGGTTATTAGGTTTATGCGAGTTGACACACTATCTCTCTTGTTGTCTATGGCAAACATTGGTGCGTATTCAGATGCGCTTGTTGTTGATATGGTTGGAGGTTTAGTTGTTGGAGCTGTTGCTGAACGCTTAGGAGGTAAAATATGCTTGTTTTTTACTTTACTACTAGTTCAATAAGATTAAACTTAATGGATGCTATTGAGTTAAACAATAAATACAATTAAGATCTATTGGCTACATGAAGATGCTAAACGTTCCTCTTAATATCTTTTACTGAAACACACTATTTTCTACATAGTTATATGATCGGCTAGAATCTACCAGAATTTTTGGTGGAGTTTGGTTGTGACAGTTTGATCTATGTTGTCGGTATGAGGAATAAGTAAGCCAATAAATAAAATTTTCTATGTATGTGAACACTAAAATGTGCAACTTGCACTTAGTTTCCACAAAGTGCAAGCTATATTCATTGAATATGCAAGTCCTAAGAGCAACTCCAACAGTACCCAATATCCATGAGTTTAGCAACTCCCAAAACGGTATTGGAATGGAAAAAACATTAATCTCCAACAGTGTCCAATAATTGACTTCCAAAAACCCATTCTTTCCTCGCGCGGCTCTCCTCGGGCGACCAGGCTGAGCGCCGCCGGCACACGCTGGACCTACGGCGGAGGCGACGGACGGCCAGGCATCAGTGAATCAACGCAACAAGAACTGGGCATATGGAGCACGCAACACGAATCAATCTACTTTCTTGCCTGTTTCCCTCTTCCTATCGAATGTACAGGAGCTAAACTAGTTTGGATCTCTTGCTAAAGGACGTCCTGATCAGATCACAGAAATATGTTCGATCTCTTGCAACTGCCGCACACCGCTTCAACGTTGGCGTTGCTGCGCGTGCAGGACAACGCCAGAGGAGCGCCCTGCCATGTCCAACGTGATCGCGAAGATGGCGAGAGCAGTACATCGATGGACACCATACCTGAATCCAAGGTCAGCGGCGGCAGCTGATATCTATGGACGATGGTCGGCGGCGGCAGAAAGTCAGCAGCTCTGGACGATCGATGGCGGCGGTACCGGAGAAGTTTCGCGCACGAGATCCCGCGTATATTTACGCGCAGGAGAAAGGATTTTTCCAACTCGCCAAAGATTGGGAGGAGGTATTGGGTACTGTTGGATGAGTGTTTTTCTTCTTTTTCCCAAAAACTAGGATTGGGAGCTCATATAGGGTACTTGTTGGAGTTGCTCTAAGTGCCTGGTGACTAACATTGTGCCTAAGTGCCAATGTCCGGTATTCATCAATTTTTAATATAATATTAGATTAGAACTGCTTTTTGGTATTCTCTGGGCATAGACATAATGCATTGGTTATGTAATCCTAATGTGATTATTAATATTTTCTGTTGTTCACTACATTAACAGGTACAGGTTATGTTTGTAACACGTATCTTGGTTCAAGACCCTGCTCCATCGACATTATAAGAATGTACAATTTGAGCAGTGATATGGTCAGCAGGTAATTTTCTTTTTGTCACTAGGTTGCTTTTAATTAGATGTCTGAATAACAATGTTTTGGAAAAGTGACCTAATCAAGTTAATAGCACATTTGCCATGCAGAAGTGAAGCATGAGTTATTCGAGCACATGAACTATAAAATTGTAATTGGACTTTTCACCATTAGTCTATCAGCAGATTTTCTAGGACGAATTATTCTGCAGTTGTGATTTTGTTGGGTTGTACAAATTCACAAATACAGCCGTTCAAACTGGATTTGCTAATTGTTTACCATCCAATTTAATATGAACTTTCACTTCTTTTTTGACTATTGGTCCATACTAGCATGTATTATATTTCAAGCTTGAGATATATGAATGAAGCAGTTCAAGTTATAGAAGTGGGCAGCATCCATGATTTAGTTGAAGTTGTATTGTGTTTGAAAATGTTGTGATAAACTTTCCATTCAGGATTGTTCAGGCGCCACTTAGTGACCTATGCTCAATGCATAGTTCTGGGAATACCGCTTCTCTTCTCAATGGTAGCACTGAAGGGGAGATGGTAGAGCCAGCTGTAGTACAAGATGAGGACGCCCAGGCGTCTTTGGCACAGCAAGTTGACACTGCAGTGTCAGATGAGAAGGCACAGTTATCAACAGATCCTCCAACTGATATGGAGGTCTCAGAGCCTTCTTTGGATGAGCAACCTGTTCAAGATGAAAACTCTTCATTAGGTAAAAATTTGAATCCAAAAAATGCTCTAATGAAGTTAAGTTTTAATCTCTGGATGCTATGTGAATCTGTAGATGGCAAAGGTAGTGATGGCAATTTAAATGCTTCAAAATCTTCTAAAGCTGGAAAAGCACCATCACCAGAGAAGATGAAATATTGGAAGGAACATGGCTTTAGTAGGTAATACAAGTTATAGAAGGAAGTTGTTCTTCTAGTATAGTTCAGATTCTAATTAACATGATGCTGTCTTCTTAATGCAGTTTGATTGTTGCTGCCCCTGGCCATGAAGTAGAGCGCCTTGTCACTGATCTGCTTCCACTTTTGTCTTATTCAGCTCCATTTGCTATATATCATCAGTATCTTGATGTAAGTAATTTTTTCTTGATGTTGATACAGAACTGCAAAAAGCATGCCATGTGTGAACTAAATTTCATTTGGTTATGCTAGAATTGTGCTGTCTAGAATCTTGAAGTGTCTGGAAAGCAACATAGAGCATCCTTTTCATGCCTTAACATGTGCTGTGGAGAAAAGTCATTTTTGTTTCTTCCTATCTCTCTCATTTCTCATCTATTTAGTATGATTTTCATAGTTCCTTATTTCTTTGTCTACATCTTCATGCAGCCTCTTGCAAAGTGCATGCGCAGCTTGCAAGTATCAAAGATGGCTATTGGATTGCAGCTTTCTGAACCCTGGCTACGTGAATACCAGGTCAGCACCTGAACATTGGGGAATTTAAAGCAGATAATAGTTATTATCCTTATGATTTTAAGGTTCTCTTATCCACGTTCTTAAATATGTGCATTTGAAGATAATTATGCATTCTTGATAATCATAATGTATTATTATGTGTACTGAATTTGCTTGTTAAAATGCAATTATGGGCTACCAAGAAAGAGTCAATATGGTTTCATGTGCTGCTAGGTCATCTTTTGTAATTTCCCACATGATGATCCACGTTTCAACAGATAGGAAAATGCACAATTGCTAGGTCATCTTTTGTAATTTCCCACATGATGGTCCATGTTTCACCAGTTGCAACAGATTTGAAAGATGCACTATTTTGTTTTTATTTCAGTCTTCTTCAAAGAAGTATTGGTGTAGGAACTTAAAGAACTCTGGTCTTCCTTATGTTAATACAGGTCCTTCCATCGCGCACCCATCCACACATGCAAATGGATGCATTTGGCGGCTATATCTTGAGTGGCATAAGGATACACAATACAGATTGTATGGTGGCAAACAAGTGAGTCATCAATAAGGCATGCTTCAGTCTTTCAAGCAGTCAGCAGAACCAGTATGTGTTACCAGACATACATTGCCATGCTTACAGACAATAACACCGGGAGTAGACAAGAGCATTGCTATCAAAATGTGTATGCCAATCCTATGTAACTTGTATTATTGTTTGTTGTAGTTATGCCTCCAGCTGTAGTATTTGCTGGAGATATCCTTGTGTACGATCAATATGCTTGTGGTGAACAAGCTGATGTACGAGTTTCTAGAGACGTGAAAAGGTCTTTACTCCCTCATCAAACTTTCTCTGTTCCAAATTAAATCGGCTCATAAAGTTGTACTAAATTTATACAGAAAAATATTTTAATCACAACAAATTAGTGTCACTAGATATATCATGAAATATATTTTCATAATCCTTTACTATAAAGTCAGTCAAACTTAGGATGGTTTGACTTATGATTATTGTAGAACTTGATTTGTTTTGAAACTAAGGGAATATTACTCATAAAAAATGTATAATCATTTGTTCACCGAGAACTATGGAAGCGGTGGTATGCCAATTATTTTACAGGATGTGGCAAATGGCATCTGTTTGTGATGTTATTTTATCGCTCCTGGTTGAGGCTCTAGTGTAGAAATAGGCACCCAAATTCAATCCATGAGAGGGCATAATAAAATGGCACAGCATTTCGAGAGAGAAAAAAAATTGGTCCCATGTACAGGCGTCTTGTTTATTCAGTTTCGGGGAATATGAATCATGGTGAGCAAGTATTGGTTCAAACACTCCTGTCATTTTTTTTTTTTTTTTGATATTCTAGTTTTATTCAAAGTCAAATTCAAACATTGTACTATTATAGGAGAAAAAAGAATTGAGCTTTGTCGTTTCACACTAGGTCATTGCAAGTCTGATGATGATGAGAAGCATTTCCAGAGTTGCAATTATTGTTGTTTATTTATTTATTGAGAAGAGCAATTCTTGCTGTTTCTGCGTCAAATGAAAGCGATATAATAAACACATAACAGGAGAGAGCAACAAATGAGTTGTGTGGTACAGTCAGTAGCATCTTCTCCATTCGGATTCCGAAGTTGCATTGCATACAATACAAGCTGACAATTCAGAGCGTACACGCAATTCTGCTGGTCACTCTTGCACTGGAGACTGGAATTTTCTGAAACCTGCGACGCCACGAAGTCGTCGTAGCTACAGCGGGCGCGTTATGGAGGATCGATCGAAGATCGATGGTGCGTACTAGGATGAGACCAGAGGCCAGTGGTCCACCGTCCGCGATGGCACGACGCCGACGCCGACGCCGACGGATGCATGTATGCATGCATCCGAATCCGGTCGACCCCGGACGGAGGGAGGTGTCGATGTCGTGCGTTCCATTCCACGAGAGCGACAACCGACAACTAGCCGGCCGCCGGTCCGGTCTGCTCCTGCGTCTGCTGCGTGCGGCGCGGCGCAGCCACGTCAAAGATGCGGTGCCGACGCGTGTTCGTCTCCCTGGACCGCTGGACGTTCTCCGTCCGTCCGTCACCGGTCGGTCTCCCCACGCGGCGGCCGGCCGGCACGGCCATTACCAGCCGGAGCTGGATCGGAGCAGCTACTGGTACTAGGGGACAATCAACGAAAGCGTCGGTCCACACGGCCCGGATCGGACTCCTTCACAGTTGACACTTGGCAGGGATTGGCTCAGAGAGGACTCGATCAGCGACTCCAAAGCGCACGCACAATTTCTGCTACATGCTCCAACACACCACACGCTGACACGCCTGGTGGTGGTGGTGGTCGTCATCATCGTCGGCATGAGGAAAACGAGGGGGTAGGAGACGAGACGACGGACCACGAACGACGGACGGCGTGCGTGGCAGTCATAGCCTGAGGGCTGAGCCCCAACATCCATGGCTGCTGCGGCCTTGTCGCGGCGCGCTTGGACTGGCGCGAAGCCTGCCTAGATGCCGTTGGGTCAGTTGGGCCCCAGCCCGAACGCGGCGGCAGCGGATGGGGCCCACCTACCTTCACGTCTCTCCGTGGTGGGCCGTGGGCTGATTGCTGGGCTGTCCGCGCTCGCCGTCTGCACCACACCACAGTCCCAGTCCCACAGTGCTGCGTGCATGAGGACGACGCTACAGTAGCAGCAGTGTAGTAGCACCAGACCGTCAGCCCACAGAGCAATAACTAGTGCTACACCTACTACAGGACCGTATAGATGTGCTGCCTCGGATGGAGTGGGGTCGGTCCCGCCGCGTGGCGGAGGACTGCATCGTGCTGGGTCCACGTGTCAGTGCATCATCGTCTGATCACTACGGTACTGCTGCTGCGCTGCCTCCCTCTCTCTCGATTCAGTGCCATACTCACGTCCCCCGTGCCAGTGCCCAGTGCATGCAACAGACACAAGGGCAGGCAGCTGAGCGACGGGCAGATGTAGCCGCAGTGTGCATTGTGCAAGGCCATGATGATGATTCCCCTCGACAGCGAGCCAGCCGTACCAGAATCGTACCGGATCATCGTCGTCGTCACCCGCAACGTCCGGACTCACGGAATCCGGTCAAAACTGTTTGGGTGACGAGGATCAACAGCGGTTTCTTTCATACTCCTACCAGTATATACTAGCATAGAATAGAATACACGTTAATAGTATTGGAGTACTATGTATAAATATAAAGAAAATAAGTTGATCGTGTTGAGACAGGCCCAGCACTCGAGTTCCGGTCAAAGCTTTGTCCTGGGTGCGGTGCGGTGCACTGTACCATATGCTCGCCAGCAAAGACCATGGTTTTGCACTGTTGCTACTACGACAGCCACGAGGCGGCAACAGTGAGTGACGCTCTTAGGATTGGCAGTTGCCACGTTCCACGGCTGCTGTTGACCTGCTGTCGTCGCCCCGACCAGCGATCATCCAAGCCCCAAGCAAGCATATCCTCCGGGGTCCGGACCACCTCGTGGAGGGAGGCATGCGGCATCGGATCAGCATGCAGCGAACCTGGCCGCCACGTTTCGACCTCCGGCACGCTGAAAGAGACCCTCCTCGCGCACATTGCGAAAAGCCAGGTCCCTTTCCAGTTTCCAGCCACGCTACTACGGCACCACCAGGTGTTCCGTTCGGTGAACCCTCCCTCCCTCCCTCCCTCCTATCGGCTGCCGGTCCCAGGCGCATTTCGCAGTGCAGGATGAGAGCACCGAGCCTGCCACGTTGACCGGAGGAGCGAGATGGTTGGCTCTGGCTGGCAGCACACGAGCGCCACCGGAAGTGCAACCTAGGTGGACGGGTCAAACACGACACGCACGGTGCATCACATACCAATAAGTGGCGCCAACTGTGCGAGTGCGAGGAAACGAGACGGATGGATGGCTTTTCCACGGAGACACCCGTGTGTGCCGCACGCTGTTGTTTTTGTTTTTCCACGGGAGAGAGACAGGTTGGTTGCCAGTCATGGCCGAGGGAGGCAGGCAGGCCGAATGGGCGTCTGCCACACACGCGCCTGGTTGGTTGCCCCCGCCACCACTTCTTTCTTTCTACGCAAAAATA
This sequence comes from Hyparrhenia diplandra, assembly GCA_015847255.1. NCBI lineage: Eukaryota > Viridiplantae > Streptophyta > Magnoliopsida > Poales > Poaceae > Hyparrhenia > Hyparrhenia diplandra. The sequence continues at coordinate 47,432 of JADLZK010000515.1, read as the reverse complement.
GCACAGCAGCATCGCCACTTACTCCGTTTCGTGCATCAACAAAACACACCAAAAGGGACAGGAAATCGCGCCCACGTCATGACCGCATGAATCCTACCTCCAGTTGCCTTCCTTCGCCTTTCGCTTTCCTTTCCTTTCCTTTGCATCAATAGACACCAGGCAGGCAAGAGACACGATAAGGAGGGAGAGGCAGAGGGGTCCCGCCACACACTTGCCTCGCCCGGGGCATTACCATTCCCCAATCATGCAGCATATGGATGGATTTGGATGGCAAATAGAGACAAATGTGCCTTTAGGTCACCACCATTGCCACGAAGGCCATATAAACGACACAGATTTGCACTAATCAATGCATCACAAAGCACACAGCGCGTGTAGATAGAGAGCAGTAGAGGTCACTGGTTAGGTCCTCTATAATTACTCTTATAATACATTCAGTGAGAAGATCAGACATACATATACCAGTTTTTGCCATTTATCTCACAAAAACTACAGAGCTACGCTTACAGGGATTAAAATGCCGCGAATAGCTGCTGGTTAATAATACCAAAGGTACCGCTACTGCTTGCTACTACTTACTACTGGTTGGGACTGGGTACATAAATATTTACATCAGAAGGCAGAGAGCAAATCAGCAATAACAATATTAATAATCTTGGCCATTAAACTTGCCGCCAAGAGCAAACTGCGGAGAAGCAAGCAAATAGAGACAGTTCTACGTTCCCTACTTAAACCCAGACGGACGGGATGGGGTTGCAACGGACAAGCAAAAGATTTCAGGAGTTACTTGGCTGGGACCCGGGCACCCGGCACAATGAGTTCATCATGCATCGTTGGCTTCTTTGGCTTCCTTCACACAACCTACACAAAAAGAGACAAACGAAAGATGAGCCCCTTTTCCCTTTTCACTGCAGCTTATCATGCCAAACATAAATGTGACGAGGCTTTCGGGATCAAGAATAAACACCATGACAAGAATTAGAAGAGCTGTGTGCCTACAGATGCTGAATTTAAAAATGCATTTACAGTTATTAACAAAGACATCCAAAGCTTTAGTTCAGTTAAAACCCCATTCGCCAATTCAATCTTGCAAAAGAAACAAGTATTAACGATCAAAGGACTTACCTAGTTATCTAAAATTGCTTGCTGCAGTGCAGGCAGACAAATCCTACTCATTTGTGGCGGCACAACCTTCCCCTGCTGCTAGAGGTTCCTCCTTTCGTGGCGCAGATGATTTTGAGTTCATCTTCTGGACCTCCTCCTTTGTATAGATGTAGATCTTGCGCACTATGTTGCAGAACTCTCTGCACATAAATAATGAACTGGGGTCAATATTGGAACAAAAGCTCATACGTGTAGCAAGCTCCGACTAAGACAAAGACTTACTCCCACGGGTCATCTCCCACAAGCATCATGTCACCCTCATTGTCAGTATAAACAATCTGCCAGTTTCGGTTAGCAGATACTAGTTCACCCTCGAATTCAAACATCTTGTCTAATTCTGCTTTCAGTTCACCATAGTCAGTGAATTTAGAGAGGTCCACAGATCTGCCAAGTGCAACTCCTTGCTTATGAACCTGAAGACCATTTAAAGCAGAAGTGTTAATTGCAGAGGATAGGACTACAGAAAAATATTGGCCCAGCCACAAAGCAATCATGCAATATTATTATACATACAACTATAATAGTGCAATCAAGCCGTACTACATGTACTGAGAGCATCCATGTATCATCAGGCATGTTAGTTAATTGACTTATTTTTTTAATTTAACTCTATCAAATGGAAATGTGAGGCAACCTAGGAAGGCCACCAAATGATTATTGGCTGATTTGATGAGTGTCTGAAATTACAGCTTTGATGACTGCAGATATGCACAATTAGGATCAAGACAGCCAGGATAGGATTTATAAACCATATAGCTATATTCCCTTATCTAAAGAGGTAAAAACTATTTTTTTAAATAACTGAATGAGCCAATAACTGATAATATATTCCCAATCACATGCACAAATTGATTAACATCAGTCTAGGCAAGTGCACAAACATAAAAACAACAATACCTTTGTGCAGCTCCTTGTCGAGGACTTGCTTTGAATATCTTTTGAACTTTGCTGGGCTTGCTGAATGCTTTTCTCGTTCTCCATTGCGGTTCCAGCTGTGCTTACAGACCCCTCAGGCAAGCACTCATTTTGCACAGGTTGCAATTCATTCACTAGTGCCGATGGTCGAGTTTGTACCGCATGCTCCCGGATAGTAGACAATGGAGAGCTCAACTGGACAGGAGATGGACTGGTTGTATCAACTTGGAACCCAAAAATCTTGAACCCACTGCCTTCTCTAGTCTTTTCCAAATCAAATGGAGCAATTGTAGCATGAGGCCTAAGCACTCGTGGCTGTTCAACCTGGGGAAATGGCTGGTTCAACCAACTTGATGGGTTTTGTCCAAAGCTGAAACCCTGCTGCTGTTGATCACCTGGATTACCATAGATCGTACTCTGGTCGCTCCAGAAATGCAAGTCATTGTTCGCTGTCTGTGCCCTTGTGCTTGATTCAACAGTCAGAGAAGGTTGTTGAGCCATATAGAAGTATGGATCCGCAAAGCGATGAGCTGAACCCTGATCCTGAAACTGATTGTTGAAAGAAAGACGGGGATGGTTGTCATCATATGCTTGCATAAAGAACCCCTGTGTATCTCCAAATGATTGAGAGGCGGTACGAGCATCCTTGAAGGCGGAACGTGTGTCCTTGAAGTCAGTTTCGCGCCTTCCCAATGGCATCCAATTATCCATAGCAGGCCTCTGCTGAAAATTAGTGTGCGCTTTCCCATTGGGTGACGGGGACCACATCATTGGCTTCTGAACAGTGGAATCAGAGTCAGTGCTTTCAGTCAGGTTGTTCCTCAAGGTCATCTGCTCTTGACCTTGCAAGACCGGATTTTGATGTTGTGTCTGAGCAGAGTCGATATCAATCTTGGCTGCACCTACAAATTGCACAACATGATTTGTAAAGCATTAGCCTGGTTATATTGTAGTCAACATTGCTCTTGTTACAGAACAATCTAGTAAACTTACCTTCTTTTGTGAGAACAGAAGATTCAGGTGTAGGTGTAGTAGGATTTTGTCGAGGCCTCTTTACTCTAGAAGAAAGTGGGAGTGGGTTAACTGGAGGTGATGAAGCAGGCTCTATCTTCCAAGGAGAGACCCTATCCGGCCGCGGGATAGTTGAAGGCTCATCCCAGCGCACCTATAATTAATAAAAACAAGCAATCCTTCATAAGCATAAACTTTAAGACCACAATGGAAATAATGAATTTTGAATAAGCAGTTACCTTCAAGTATCTCCAACTGGAATCAGGCCATAGTGGGTCCAGATTTTCACAGCCAACTATTGTGCCAGTAAACCTAGATGAAAAGATAAGAATAATACATCATGAATTAGTTACTACAAATAATGAGCTGGTCCAGTGATTGGACCAGGTGACACGAAACTACAAAATACAGAAGGCCAATAAGGCAGTTACCTCTGCTCTGGAGCCTCTTCCCCTTCAAACCTCATCCTGAATCTCATCCCAATAGAATAATTGTTTTTTACCGACTCCATATACTGATCATATGGTATGATGAACTCTGAAGGGCTCGTCCTATCGTTGACATTTAGAGATCAGCAACAAATTAACTACCTCTACTAAGAACAAATTGCAGAATATAGCTTCATGCAAGATAGTCAAGGCAAATCAATATGTAAAGTCTCAAGAATGTGATAAGTTTGTTCAGACATGTCAACATACCTAGGCTTGTAGTAGACAGTGAACATGGATTTGGTGTTAATGGCATGCCATGCTGTAGCAAGGACTCCGAGGTGCATGCTTTGGCTAGATATGACTGAAGAAGGTACATTAGACAACTGCCTCATAGCCCGCCTAACACCAACTCGAAGTTCACCATTTTCTCCTCTGCATAAGGAATACCAGAAACTTAGCACCAGATCGGGAATTGCTTTCATGCTGGGTAGGCAGGAAACACAGCCGACCTGAGGAAAATGAAGGCGTCTCCAGCAACAAGCCTTTTTGGAGCTAACAAAAACACTCCAACCACTCTGAAGGAGATGCCTCCTTGGTTGCCCTGAAGAAGACAGATTTTCAGCACGGTTAGCAATCATCAACATCAGGAACAAACAATCGAGCTTCAATTAACACAACAGATTCAATGAATCGCAGAGAAACTAATGGATAATCTAAACAAAAAGAACTACTGAATAAATCGACATCAGAGAGACAATCAAAAGTAACGGTGCAACAAATCATTGAGTCCCATAGCATACACGACAGGTACGAACCACGGCAAATGAGAGGAGCCCAAATTACCGCGAAAGATGTGGCGGAAGCGCCACTCCATGCCATGCAGATCCTTGGCCACGAGCTCCTGTGTGGGAGGCGACTGGGTCATATCCTGCAGACAGAACAAAGAAGATCAGCTGACCGACGAAACAAACCTTAAGCAGAAACACGCGCATCCATCTCTAGTTCTATTAATAGTAGAGAACTAGAATCCATAGGGGATGGAGAGGCCACAAACCAGGGAGGGAGGCACTCGTCAGCGTGTCGGCGCAGCACAGAGAAGCCGCCGTGTGTGCTGGTGTCGGAGGCGGTGAGCGTCTTGCAGAAAGACCTGACTGCTGGCCTCGGCGACGCAGCAGCCCCAGAGCTCGCCTTCTCAGCCGCCGCAGCGGTTTCCTGCACGAACGAACAAGCAGACCGAGAGCAAGTGAGAACCAACATCCTAGTTCCGAGGGAAATTTTCCCGAAACACGTGCCGAGGACGATTTGGGAAAGCTACCTCGGGCTCTGGCATGAGCATGATCTGCGCGTAGACCTCGTCGGTGTCCGTCTCCGCCTGTCAAAACCCGGAAAACGCGTAAGCACGAGGACTGGAATTGCTCGCCGCAGGGGAAGCCGGCGCGCTATACGCGGAATTGGCAGCGAAAAACGGGGGACGGTAAAAAAACGCGGCGAGAAGAGGAGGGAACCTTGAGCTCGACGTTGAGCACGCGGCAGAGCAGCTTGGAGGGCAGATCGTAGAGACGCATCTGGTTCCCGGCGACCTGGTTCATGGACGCCTCCACCTGAGAGCACCCAAAATCAGCGCCCGGAGCAGGGGGGGGCAAGCTAAAACTCCAGCAGGAGCAGAGCAAGGGCGGAGGAGGTGTACCTGCTCGATGTGTCCCTGGGGAAGTAGAAGACGAGGTCGCCGACGCGGGGGACGGTGACGAGCGGGCCGGCGCAGGCGCGCCAGAGCTCCGGGTACAGCGGATCCCCTGCCGGAACAGACACCATCAGCACGGAGGAGCCCCCCGCGGGGAGGGGAGGATACTCCCGCAAAAACGAACAGAGATAGAGATAGAAGGCAGCAGGCCGCCGGAGCTGACCGGATCTGGCGCGCGGACGCGTACCTGAGTTAACCGGGGCCTGAGACGGCAGCGCCATGGCTGCTGCGGGCGGCATCTGCCTCGGATCAGGCGGCGAAGGCAGCGGCGGCGCGGTGGGAAACCCTAGACGGAGGAGAAGGGAAAGGGGGAGAGCGAGGGAAGGCAGGCGGAAAGGGGGATTGAGGAGGAGGCAGCGGCAGTAGCAGTCGGGAAGGGGAGAGAAATGTTTTTGTGCGGGGACGGGACGGGGAGGAAGGATGGGGGAAGAGATGGGGGGATTTGGTGTGGTCTCTTTGTAGGGAGTAGAGATAGACACCCCCACGAGACGCAGCGGTGGCGTTTGTTCGGACAAAAGAAAGCCGGTGGTGACCCCGGCCGCGGTGGCTTGGACCCCACCGGTTCGCGCGGGCCGGTCTAGTCCGGTCCGGTTCGACGGCTGGCGAAGGCGTGGGCCTGGGCCGGTGCTTGCGTGTGTGCGGCTGGCTGGCTGTCTGTCTGGTCTGACCGGCCTGCAGCGGGCAGCAAAGCGAGACGGGGTGGGTGGTGGGTGTCCGCGGTGCAGTGGCCGGGCAGGGGCGGCAGCAGCAGAGCAGTGGCGGGCGCCCGCTGCCGCGCAGATCACCACACCTGGACGGACGCGCAGCTTTTATAGGTAGGGGTAGGGGGCGCTAGCACAATTCGTAGGCGTCCGACGGACGGACGGGCTCCCACGCCGCAGCTGCTCTCTGCTGTTTTTTTTTTTTTTTTTGTGCTCCATGCTGTTTTTACTGTGGTAATACTAGTTGGTGAAGAAAATACAGTATTTTCTTCACGGAGGAAAACAGGAAATGGCCGGGGTTGATGGTTGAAGGTTGGAATTTACCAGGCGAGTGATGGAGCTCATCTCTGACTCTGAAGGGCCTTTCAAATCAGGGTTAGTTTGGCAAGGTTTCTGTATCTACCGCTGTTTGCTACAGTTGCTGAAGAGGAAGCGGAAGAAAAAAAGTTCAACTACCTCAGTTTATTTAATCATTTAGGAAAAAAGAAAGAAAAATGACTGTTGCCACAGTAATTATGTGAAGAAAAGAATTAAGAGAAACTGAAGAAAAGCTACGCTAAATACGTACAGTAAACTCCGTAGGTCCTTAAAGTCGTGTTACTCCAGATCGGTGAACGTTACATCACACTCAATACGGTGGAAGCTAGTACGTTACGGCGTACACCAGCACAGTAAATGTGAATGGGGTCCTATCAAGGACCGCACTAGTTTTTTTTTTTATCTATCATTATTTATTTATTCAACGGGAATAACCAGTAGCATGGTTTTCGTGAAGTCACACTGAGGGAATTACCGCGCCGCCAGTCCATGGACCGACCGACACGTCGCTTTTTGTTCGAATTCTAGTCCACATAAAAACCTACTAGTCTAGTAATTTTTTTATCAAAAACAGGAGATATTTTCCTGGTGGCAGAAATCGACAGCGAGGAAGAAGGAAGACTTGGAGGCACCTACCTCAGTGCCGTTCCATTTTGCCACCGGTGGTGCACCCCCTTTTGTTTCGTTTTTTTATCGTGCCATGGACCACTGGGGGCAAATACGATAAGCCAGCCAGCGAGCCAGCCTCGCTTTTCTACGCGGCGAGGCGATTGGTGCTCTGCTTGGCCATGGTTTTGTTTTCTCCACCCCACGGCACCGGGCCAGGGGGTTGGTTGTACACGTGGAATTTCCGGCCCAGCGATGGATGCACGCATGAGGTACTAGGAAGAGATCTCTTCTACTAGGAAACCAACGAAAAAAAAAAAAAGAAAAAAAAATAGGGAGACGGCAGGGAGGTGAGGTGAGGGTTGGATCGTCGGGGAAGCAAAGCACAGCAAGCTTGATTTGGAAGCGTTAAGCAATGTCAAGAGTTATTTATTTCCGCCCAGAAAAGGCAAGGCAGGCCAACGCTGTAAACGGAAAACGATCGATGGAGAAAAAAAAAAAAAAAAAAAACCTGCCTTGGCCCGGCCGAAAAGTCTTACACGTACGAACGCGCACGGTTTTTTCCACCCTGGGCGGCCGGTAAGAAAGAAAGGAAGAGCGTGCCAACGGTGGCGGCAGGCAGGCATGAATGGGGAGGGAGCATTAACGAGGACACTTTGTTCATGCTCAACTTGCTGACGGTACTGTTCATAATTGTCTGAGCTGGTAGGCCCTGAAGATTACACGAAGAAGACAATACTAATAAAGATGTGTATACTTTGTGAGCTTTATGCCTGCATCACTGCATGCAAATGACAATGTCAGAGCAATGGCGGCAATGATATGTGGCCAGTGCTGCATTTTTTTTTTTTACATCTCTCTCTTCGCTTCACGCGCTGGCTGTCATTAGCGCATAATGGTAAGTGGTGGAGAGGAAATACTACTCCTACTCCTACTAAAAGGCAGATCAGGTCAGATCAGAAGCCAAGCCAGAGCTAGCGTGCGGGCGCACCAGTACGGCGAGGGAAGAGATAATATAGGGAGAAGCAGAGACGGGATTAACAACCTCATCGCGAGGATTAGTTTAACCACGATGAGTCAAGTAAGAAAGGGAGAAGCAAACGGGGTGCAATAATTGCTGTGTGAAAGGAACAGAAAGTGGCGTGGCGTGGCGTGGCGATGTGGTGTGTGTGAGTGGTCGTGATTCTGCTTGCTTCTGCTGCTGCGGGGCGCGGCACGGCAGGCTGACGGCGACGGGGCGGCCGCCCGGGAGAGAGGGCAGGCGCGCGGCGCGGCGGGCGGTGTCGCGGCACGCGGGGCGCGGCCTGCTCCTGTTCCCGGCGCCGGGGGCCTCCGAATAAACTAGTCCGTCCGTCCGTCCGTCCCCACTGCTCCACTAGCAATAGCAAAGCGGGCGAGGCGAACAGTGGCAGCATCACGTCTCGGCATCTCCACCGGGGTCCACGATTAGTTTAACACTAATTGCTCCAGCTAATTAATCCATCGGCCTCCTCCTCACCTAATCCCGTGATGATTAAACTAGACTAGACCGTCCCCGTGGCCGTGCGTGGCGTCCGGCTGGCGCCAAGGCCCAGGCAACCACGCACATGGCTGTAGCAGGTAGGCAGGCAACGATAATCCTAGGACCAAGAGGACCGGGCGTGCTGTCTCCTGTGGCCTCGCAGCCGCGCCCGCAGCTCCCCGGCCGGCCTCGTCGCCCCGCCCGCCCGCTCGCACTCATCATTACCGGCTCATTACATTAGGCTGCTGGATTAGATTAAGATTAGCGACGATAATTTGCCTCCACCACCACCACTGCTGCCTTGGCGTGGCGTGGTGCCATTTCTAAATAAACTTTTTTTTTAAAAATAAAAAAGTTTCGTCTCCCGACGTGAAGACCTAACCTGGCCTGTGCTGTGGGCCTGGCCTACCACCACCACGGCCGGTGCGTGCTGGATTGCTGCTGCGTCCAAGGAGTCCAGGCGGATTAGCCGAGCCGATTAGTTTAATGAGTAATGGATTAATAATTAATTATTATATCATCACTCTGCCGGTTGGTTACTGGCCATGTCTGCCCTTTTACTTTTGGCGCCTACTTTGACCACCTCCTCTCGTTCACTCCTGTTGCAAGTCGGCACGGGCAGAAGATGGTCCGGATCGGATCGGATCGGATCGGATCAGATCGGGTCCAGTGGAACGGCCAAATCGAGTTCACTGTTCACCTAGGTCGTCCTAGGCTGGCGGCCAGCGATGAATTTACCGGAGAGAAATAGGAGTAGAGCGAGAGTGATTGCTTGAGCTATCTTTCCAGCTCCACAGACAGTGCCACGTCAGAAAGGGAAATGCACACCAAAGTCTCAGTTTTTTTTTTGCAGAAAGTAGATTTCAAGCTTGGACAAATATATGTAGTATACGAGGTAGACAAAATCCCTCCATTCTAAATTATAAGATTTTCTGATTTTTCTATATGCATTTCTTTTTTACTATGCATTTAGTTATACACTATTTCTAAATATAAAAAAAAAAAATCTAGAAAAGCTAAAAAGTCTTTATAATTTGAAATATAGTTAGTAATATTTAATAGTAATCACAAAATGTAAGCTTACAGAAAATCTATTTATAAAATACTTTAGAGACATTTCATACATTTTTCTATGAACTTACTTGGATTTTTAAAAATTGGGTTAGTTCAAAAAAATTTATGAGCGGAGGAGTAAGACTTGAAGACCAGACGACCTCCGGCAGGTAAGCTCAGTCACCACGCTACTTGGACTTGGACTCCACTCCTGCCGTGCTGCACCCAGCTAAATTGTTTTTTTTCTTCCTTTGCGAGGCTCACTAATTAATTAATTAAATTTGTGCTAAGCCAGGTCAATGTCACCTCTACTATGACAAAAAAACGATAATGGAGACGGCCCGACAAAACACTAATTCCCTTGTAGAACAGGCAGACACTGCTCTCGTTTTCCAATAATTTTTGCCAGGGATTTTTTTATTTAAATGCAGCACTGCTAGTGGTACCCACAATTCAGCGAGATCCACATTTATTTCCGGAGGAGAAATAGACAACGGTGGAGGATTAGCTTTGACCTGACTGGCTGATAATTCCTACGTATCCGGCCGGCATGCGGCCGCCGGGGTGCCCAATTTGCAGCCCGGGAACCGGAACGCCGATGTCCGACGGCGACGGCTTTGTCTCTGCCGGCGGATCGTAGCGGCCGCGGCCGGCCGGGAAGCACCTTCCCGCCTTGTAGCTTGCTGTGCCGCGCGCGTGCGTCGTCCCGTTCACCATCGTCTCGGCGACCGGCAGCGCCTGCATCGTTTTCCCTTCCTCTGTTCTGTTTGACCATTTCGTTTCACGCTCCATCCATGGCCAGACTTAGGCTATGCTAGATTAGTTTCTTCTCCAACGAAATGGCTCCCTTATTCCTGTGGACACATTCTACCTGATCGCAAGAGTGATTTCCCTACCCCACGGTTTCACCGAAAAGTCAAGCGTAGTCTGGGCAACCTAGTCATCTCCGACGAAAAAAAGCTCCTAGGAATATCTAGTGCTGGTACTAGTAGTAGTAGACCAATAATAGTATGGTTGTTGCTTGCACAGTGCATCAGACAGCAACGTGAAAAATGTTAACTGGCCAGCTAAGGCATCCATCGTCAAATTATGCAAGTGATGAATAGAATGGGAGCGACGTGCGCGACCGTGGGAAATTCCCTAGAGTTGACTCCCGGCGACCTCGAAGCCTCAAAGGACGAGACGACCTCGTAGGAGGATAGGGCGATAGGCTAGGAGGAAGAGTAACTGATTGTGCACAGCTGTGCGCTCCCTCTCAGCCTCTTGGATATGTTATAGAAAAAAAAATGTTTGATGTTAACCTTTTCTATTTATATTTATTTATCCTTGAGAATAAAAGGAAAAGAGAAATTCCCTACAATATTCCTCGTTCAATTTCATCAGTGAACAAGATAATGACACTGGACAGTAACATTTTTCTACACTATTTTCCAGCGCAACTACGTGTCTTTCCTCGTCTTTTTCCCTGCGAACCAAAAACTGAGGCGTGAAAAGTGGAAACGGGAACGGGAGAGGCTGGTCTCGGGTCTCCGGAATCCACACGCAAACGCCGGTAGTGCGGTTGAGAGGAGAGAGATGAGGTGGGATGGAAAAGGAAGGAACGTTCAACCCACGCACGCGCGTGTTGCCGGTCGCTGTCCGCCCCGTCCCGTCCCGTCCCGTCCGACTCCCCCGTGTGCTCCCCGTCCAGACCCCGGAGGAACAACCAAGAGCAAAAGTCACGGCACAAAACGCCACACCCCGGCGAATTCGAATCCTGACAGGATATCCAGCGTTACATCGTTTATACAGGGAGTATTATCGAGAGACCGTTTCCACAGAGCAAACGCGCAAGAACGAGTCGGGCAGAAGAGCATGGACAGCTGAAACAAAGCTGAAAGCAGTGTCTGAAGCTGTGAAAATTGCAGACGTTGTACTCTACTTATCTTGCATACTACAGAGGTTCTCTATGTAGAGTACGTACTCGTATGCAAATTATTATGCAATACGATACGAGTTGAGTAGTGACGGAGTGAGTGAGGCAGAATCGGCGTGGTGGGCCTGGCCCAAGAGTGGACGACCATCCAGGCACGAGAGGAGGCGAGTCAAAGCTGCTGCTGCACGGCCTGCACCAGCACCACCCACCCCGCGCCCCGGAGGAGAGGACAGCAGCGCGGCAGGCAAGGCCAAGGAGAGGACGGTTGCGGAGAGACAGACGCCGACAGGTCGTGGCGCCGTGTCGCACGCCTGCCTGCCTGCCCGCCTCTCCCCGCTCCGCCCGGCCCGTGCCACTACAGGGCGCGCCGCATGGTACGCAGGCACGCCGATGGCGACGTGTTCGTGCGCCGTGCCCGGCCCACCCTCGCCCCCACACGGGCCGGGGCCCCCCGCTGCCTGCATCGCCTTGCACGTACTGTACGCCGGTGATGGTGCCGGCACATACGCGGCCCGTCGCTGTCTCTGTCGCCGTAGTGATGGCGGATACGTACACGTGTACGTACGCTCCGGTAGGTATGATCTGATCTCCCTGTCCGGCGATGGCGACGATCCGATCGCCGGCCGGCGGCCCACCTGCAGGCTGCACGCAGCCCCGTCCGTCAGAGGACAAGGGACGAGCGCGGCCGGCCGGCCGGCCCACCTCCGCTGCGCTGCGCGCGGCCTTGCTGTGCAATTTGCAGGCAGGCTGCGCTCGCAAAGCCCACAGGACAGGACAGGAGCCGTACCGTACACACACCATATCACACCACGTGCTTTCTCTCTCTCTTCGTCTCCGTCAAGTTTCATCGGTCGCCCGGAAAAGGAAAAGGGGCGGGCTCGCGGGCCGTCGTGACGTACTACGGCCCGACAGGCATCTTGGCCTGGCGCACACACACACGTCCCGGACCACGCACGGGCACGGCATGAGCACGAAGAGGCGAGAGGTCATCTGGGCCGTCCAGTCCGGGATCGGACGGCCGGGATGGGGCGTGGTTGCGTGGGCCATACAGGCCCGACTAGGGGTGGGTGGTGGGTGACCCAATGGGCAAATCAAGAGGCAAGTACTGTAGCAGCAAGCATGATTCCTTGCTATGGCCGAGACCCGAGGGAGGGACGGAGAGGACTCACAGGACTCACGGGGTCTGCCTGCCTGTCTCTCTCTGACGCCGCCGATGCCCGCCCGCTGCCGCTGGCCGCCCGGCCTGCTCTGGTTCGGAGCACGCCGTCCTTGGGTTGGGCCCCCATGCTCATGCCTACAGCCTGCCTAGGGGCAAAGCCCATGTTCTCCATGTTTCTTCTCTCTCACCATCTCTCTTTTGTGTACGTGCATATCGCCTGTTTTGAGAAGACATTTTTACAGCTAATATATAAGGCTTCTAAAAATACAGATCCGACTCGTATATTTGTTCATAAAAAAGGGCAGCTAGAGCCGGAGTACAGGAATGGTTTGTGTGTTCAACTGCTGCTAGAGACGGAACTATACTAGGAACTAGTACGTATTTGGGAATGGGGAATCCTTTGTCAGATGAAGTAACAATGTGGTCTAGGCATCAAGAATCCTGACATGCATAGTGCTTGAATGATTAGCAAATGACTCTTCAATCTAGTTGGAATACATAGTATCGGAAGAACTTCTAATGAAATACTTGAAAAAATGCAACAATAATCCAAGGGTGTATACCCTGATGGAAATAAAGTTTGCATTTCTCGTGAAGACTTATAAAGATTAAGAATGTGCCTCAGAGTTTCCGTATCGGACTTCATTGTCGTAGTAATGTTAGATTTTAGCTCGATAAGTGGTTAGGAAGCTTTACTCTCGAAGAACAATGCCCACCTCTTTTTAATATTGTTAGGGGAAAGAATGTTTTCAGCTGTTAACGTCTTTGGTTGAAGAACATCTGATCTTTCGTTTCGTATAGCACTACCAGTTAATAATTGACAATACAATAAAATAGGGGCGAGTTATTAGCAATAGTATTAAATCCATTCCAAATTATAGTTCGTTTTGACTACTTAACCCTAAGTTTGATCGATCGTCTTATTTAAAAAATTGTACAAAATATCACTTCTTTTATTATGGTATGCATTATCAACAAAAAGGTCCTTAAAAATTACTTAAATTTGACTATGTTTGAACAAAGTTTTTGAAAAAAAGACAGTGGTCAAACTTTAAAAAAAAAAAAGTCAAACAAATTATAATTTAGAACATACTCCCTCGTCCCTAAATGTTTGTATCTAAAAAACCGTATTTCCCTCACGAGACACGCTTCCCAGGGGCACATACATAAAGGGACGGAGGGAGTAGGGAGTAGCTTTTATTGAATTATATGACTACCGATGTTTAATTAAATGCAAACTCAACAACAAAGGTTGTTTTGCACGACAACCAATGTATACATTTGGTGAACAAATTGCGCTACCTCCTCTTAAGGCCATATGCAAGTTGAAATTGCCTCTTAAATCTAAGGTTTTTAATCTAGTTACTTAGGCCGTCTCTGATGGAGAGTTTCACCTCCCGGTTTTTCAGATGTGAAACTTTAGCATGAAATAGGCGTCTCCCCTCAATGCACGCTTTCATATGCTTTCGAGGGTCCCACAACCTCTCTCTCTTGTATGGTTTAATTGCGTAGTTGCATGGTGAAACTCTATATCATGTGTCTTAATGGGGGTTTCACACGGTTTCAACGCATGTGAAAAACGAAACTCCCCCTCTCTCTCCCGGGAGTTTAATGCAAAAAGTGAAATTTTGGTGATGATGTAGATTTATTTAATGTTAATTTAAACACTCATAAAACCCCCATTGAGGGCGGCGCTTGGTGAGAAGGTAAATTTGAGTACTAACAATAAGCTTATTGAGCAGACTTAGGAAGGAATTAAAACTTGTTGTTTTTGCAACAATAAAGGATTAACATTTGCTTTTTTAATTGTAACGTTGCACATGTTTTGCCTTCCCCTTTACCACATGCTACTGGTACTATTGCGTTCATCTTGTCACATGGAAAAGGTGACCGCCGGGAACAGGCAGTGCCCACATGCAAAGCCTGCGACCCGGCACCCGGCATGCATGCTGTACTCGTGCGATGCTCGTCCTGCCACTGGGCCCCTTCAGCGCTACACACATGGCCCACTGGCATGCATTGCATCGATGTTTTGCTCCTGCACACTACCCTAGCAGTCTTGGCCCGATGATCCCAATCCTGCTGCGTTGTGCTAGTGTGCAGTGCATCAGGGCAGGGCCCGGCTCAGGCTCACGGCTCACCATGCCCATCGAGGCCCATGGCCCATCATCTCATGCTTGCTGGTAGACAGTGAAACAGGATTACAGGAGTGGTTAGGTGAGCAAAAGCCCTTCAGAAATGGTGCTTGCAAATCGCAATGCAGCTCTTGACCAGAGACCACAGTCCAGAGCAAGGGACAAGCAGATAATTTCACCAATGGTCCGGGCTCACATAGGATTCTTGTCACTGTATTTTCCAGTGTCTGACAGAGTCAAGGAGTCTACAAGAACAGGCTGCACATGGAGACAATCAAGGGAGCACAGTGGCCAGCAGTTCATGATCCACCACGGCAGTGCTCCTCTCCTCATCGCAAACATGTGAGAGTGAGACGCAGCAAAATACCATGGCAACTGTTGGCCCCAACAGCCTGTTAATTACTCCACTTGGCATCAGTCTCTCTCAGGCAAAGTAGAGTGGAGCCGGGTGTACATGATGGGTCTCAATGCACACCACAGCACATCTTTGTAAAGGCTACAGCGTACAGTTAACACCAGCAGTTCCATGACACAGATTTCTACAAAAAGATATATTCACAACCCATGGGCAAAACAACCCAACAAGTCAACAACCACCACCATGTAACTACTACATCAGGACTGAATCATACAGGGAACAGCCCCTGCTTGTTTGTGGCTTTGAACTCTCGGTTCCCTTGTCGACTCACAAGCACCAGACAGTGAGAGCTGCTTACACTCACCTGTGCTGTGCACCAGTAAGCATTGATCCAACATGATCCAAGGACACGCACAGCGCTCAAGAAATGAGTGATGATGATTATAAGCTGTGGAGCTGCGTTAGCATTGCGACGAGCTCATCACTGGATGGCCGATCCGTTGGCGAATCCGAGAGGCAGACGATGGCAACCCTGATAGCCATCAGCATCTCCTCTTCTTCTCCCTCGTCTCCCAGGATGTTGCTATCCAGTGCTTCTTTCGGATCCGCGGATTGCTGCATATGCCGCAGCCATCTCGCGAGGCCGCCCTGCCCAGTTTCTCCGGAGAAGAAAGAGTCTGTTGGGTCTCTCCCAGTGAGCAACACGCCCAGGATCATGCCAAGGGCATAGACATCACTCTTATCTGTGTACCTGTACCATCAAATAGTTGAGTTTATATGAGATGAGGCGCAAGTGATTACAGTATCAAAACATGAACAAGGAAATACTTGGACAGATCAACTACAGCCTTGTACAGAAAAGAAGATCAATTTTATTCAAAACAGTCTGTATACTTCTTCCTCTGAAGGGGTGTAAATTCAAAACCCACCAATATGATGACTGACGCAAAGCATTAATCAAGCCCTTTTATACATGGCTTATATAAATTAGTCTCTAACTTCAGAGCCTCGTAGAAAGCAATTTATTAGAAATTAATGTAAGCCTCTAAAAAAATTATTGACGTATCTGGTTTTGTCAGTAAAGAGGACAGAATATGAATAATAGAATCAAAATGCCATCCTCAAAGGATTTATTCTTTGATGGACATATGGAAGGTCCGAATGAAAAAGATAGCAATAACATTTTGGAGATGAAAAAGGGAGCAGACCAGTATTCTGTATGCCCTCACACAGGAATTTATGAAAAGCGGGAGCATCAAAGCAGGCAAATTGAGGTCCTCTAGCAAAGTAAAGATTCTCGTGTCGCGAAAAGCAAAAGTTAGATACTTTCACTAAGCCCTAGGGATAATCATCATTTTGATGCTTTGTGCCTTCTCAGTTATTCTTCTGGCAGGTTTAATGACAAAGAAGACTACTAGTAGTAGTAAATTGGAAAAACTGAATGACAGCATCCACAAGTCAATGGATCATGGATGTATACTGTCTAGTGGGTTAAGAATTAAAAAATACTAAGTGGAAGTTAAAAAAAAAGAGAGACCAACTTAGGAGTAGTTTTTCATTTTCATTAATCATTAAGAAGAAAATAGACACTCAAATTGGAGTTGAAGAGGATTTGAACCAGCATGGTTGGGTGCATGACCACAGCTCTCAGGCTCCCACCCAACCAATTGAGCTAAACACCCTTCCTATATAAAGTCGAAGTTCTAAGCTTGATATTTGTGTTGCCAAACCAGAGACAAATAAAACTGACAATAGGTATTCTAAAACAATAATCAAATGCTTGAGGTATCGCTCCAAATCCAGGCAGATGTCTAATACAGAGAATGATTAGGTAAAGTAACACTACAAGATATAATTTGTCTACAATGTCAATTGTCAACTAGTAGCTAGACAATGCAAAACGAAAATATTAAAGGAACCTCTATATACGTCATAGATTTCTACAATTCCTTTCTTATCTCCATGTCTGTATAATGAAACGCCTTTGGTATTTCCATGGTTTGAGAATTTTATTAGAACCGTTGAGATTTGAAATCAAAAGGTGAACATTATAAACATGCATAGCAAGGAACTCATAGTCTATGACATATTCTTCTTGTTCATGGGGTAACCTTTAACCGAGCAAGAATGATCTATGATCACCATCCATGAAGAATGCCACATACGTAACATTTAACTAATAACTTAATACTATAATGAAATCCTGAATCACTTAGATTTACATTCCCATCTTCAGTTCAAGAGTGACTACCATGAAAAAGACATTGGTAAAACTGAAAGTTTTATTTGTACGATCAAGTATCGAAACAATAAGCTAATGGCCCTCAGAATGTGGGGCTTATTTTTCAAATACTTATGCAAGACTTCCTGTAAAAATTCATGCTTTCTCACAGGGTAGTTAGAATGTTGATTGAGATTATTCAGGAATTCAAATGGTTCTTTAAATCGAGCAAAGAAAAAAAAAAAAAACTGAAAATGGTAATGCACTGATGTTACCTGCTGCTTTGGTAGCATTCCGGAGCAGCGTAGAGGCCACTGCACAATTCTGGATCACCTGAACCTGCTGCAATCAGCCTTGCAACACCACAATCTGTCAATATTGGCTCGAAACCTTCGTCTAGCATCACATTCGAAGGTTTGAGGTTGCAATGGAGTATCCTCGGATTGCACTCAAAATGCAAGTGCCTCAATCCCTTGGCGATCCCAACAGCAATCCTGCTCCTGGCATCCCAACTGAGGCTGACTTGCTGCGACCTGACCCTCTTCATCACATCCTCGAGGCTGCCCCCAGGAACGAAGTCGTACACGAGCGAGAGTCGGTCCGGCTCACGGACGTAGGCCTTCAACGACAAGACATTCTGGTGTCTGATGACGCGAGCAAGGATCTCCAGCTGCCTCTGCACCCTCCTCATGTCCGACTTGGACGCGCTCGGGGACATGGACGGCGAGGCCTCGGGGCGTCCGGCCGCGTCGAGGCGCTTGACGGCGACGGTGAGGTCGTTGTCGAGCGCCAGCTTGTAGTACTTGCAGTGGGGCCCATGGCCGAGCGGCTGCGCGGCGGGGAGCGCGGCCAGGAGGTTCTTGGCGGAGATTTGCGGGGCGAAGGAGACGGGGCCCTTGGCGATCGCGGGCGTGCTCTTGGCGTGCAGGATGGCGAGGCGGATGGCGTAGAGGAAGGCGAGCGCTAGGAGGAAGCCCGAGAGCGAGCCGAAGAGGACCCCGAGCGCGATGCGGCGGAGGCGCGCGGCGCCGCCGGCCTGCGCCCGGGGAATACTGGACCGCGGCGGCGCGGGCGACGGGGACTGCGTCGCCATGGGCTCCGAGTGGAGCGGCTGGGAGAAAGCCGGCGGCGCGCACAACGCGAGCAGGAGGAGGACAAGGGTGGTGGCCAGGAGCGGCAGGGTTTTGGTAGGGTTCTTCCTGCTCGTCATCCTACCACCAAAATGAACAGACAGGGCTTGCTAGGAGAAAGAAACAAGGGAAATTATTTACTTGGGCGAGAAAGGGGTTGAAGAAATCGATCAATGCTCAGGTTTTCCCTGTTCCTCGCGCACCTCACTCACACAAAGCAGCAGCGCGCTTTCGTTTCCTCCATGGAAATCAGAGAAAAACAACTGAAGACAAGGTGGAAAGGACGCAAGAAGCGAGGAAGCTGCGGAGCTCAAGAACTCGCGCATGGCGCTCGTGATGTTTACACGCAGAAACTGCTAGCTGTTGAACAAGGATGGAAGACGAATTGAAAAGGCAGGCAGTCGGCCAAGGCGCGAGCTAGCGGCGTGGAGCTCGAAAGGAGTACCTGTACCAGACGACGAAGAACCCAGACAGAGACAAGACACAAGAGAGAAGGAGAGCACGCTTGTCTCGCAACCTCTCGCGCCTCCAAGCAGGCGACGGCGGCGGCTCACGCACTTGTCGCCTCCCACCAAGAAATCAACCGAGAGGTTGGCGAGCGGCGCTCAGATGATCTTTCCCTCACTCCTCTCTCACTGGCCGAGTCGCTCCCTCCAGAAAGCTTCAAACCAAAACGACAACAGGGAAGGGAGCAAGAATTATCCAAAGGTGAGCCCGCTCGGTCACCTGGGGCACTGCTCGCAATAAGTTACTCGGAGAGCAGAGCAGTGTGGCATTGGTGTGGGCGCCCGCCCGCCCGGAGCTAAAAGCCGAGAGCTTTCTTGACGCATCTCTCCCTCCTCTCGCTCGCACTAGCAGGCGGGCGTCCACCACCATGCCGATGGATGCCGTGCGACCGGACCGGACCGGACCAGCCAGACATTCTCCCCGGCGTCCCGCGTCCCGCTCCGCTCCCGGCGCGCGCGCGACTGGATTGGATTCGTTTCTACCCCACCACGTCCCCGGGGTGGTGCAGCGCGGCGCGTGGCCGTAGCGGAGGAGGAGCCCGAGACGAGCCGAGATGCTTTGATGCCCGTGCACCCACACTGTTTCGAATCTGTCCTTCCTCAAAGTGAGAACTGTCGCTTCTCCCCACAGTAGTGGTAGGAGTAAAATTTCTTTTCACCTGAGTAGTACAGTACAGTAGTTTTACTCCGTACTACGGCGTACCGGCAGCACGCAGCACTAGCAGTCCAGTGTCCCGTCAGTAAATTTTCCTTCGGTAATCTCCTCTCGCCCTACAAAACAACGGTCAAAATGCACTTGAATGGCCAAATCTTGTCTGCTGCTTTGTTTTTTACAACAATCTTGTCTGTTGCTTTGGGCACAGAAGCACTCACTCCATCTGAAGAATTATTTTTTTCTATAAAAAAAATCACCAATACTAATTAACTTTATCTAAGAATATGTTTATAGCTATTTAAAATTGTTACTGGAGTATACTGTACTCTGGAAAGCGAGATTTGCGTTGTTTTCTGACAGAGGTAGCAGTAAAAAGCATGGGGACCCGACGGCCCGTACTTTGAGGTCCCTTTTTTCCTTTCCCACCGCTAGTGTTCTTCCGCGACGTGATCCTCACTGACGTGTGGGGACCGCGCTGCATCCCCCACGTGCTGCGGAGGCGACGTCAAGACGGTCAGCCCATGTGTACCTGATGGGCCGTCGTTAAGTGAGATCGCATGCAGACCCATATTATTACCGGGCCAGGCCACAAAGTGGAGAGGGAAAACAATAAGGCCCGTGCTCTGTTCGTGTTCGCTTCCCTTCCCCTTGCTTCGAAAAAAAACCTCCAGTGTTCAGTAGCGTAGAACTGGAAGGTGAAAAGCCTCGGTTTCTCCTTCTGAGGCTTTTACCTGTGAGCCATTATAAAAGTTCACTCCAACCCTCAAGCCATTCATTTGAAGTTGCATACCTACAGGCCCAAGTTGAACTTCGTTTTTACCTCCAGGCCATTCCGTCCCCATTCTGTTTGTGTGTTGCCGTTTCCATGCTCTTACATGTGGGCCCAAAAGTTTTAGTCCCCATTTTGCCCTCCCATTTGGATAGCACTCCCGTGATCCCCTCCTCTCTCTTATCCTCTTTCTTCTTTCTCTGTCCCGACTCATCTCCCGACTCAAGTCCGTCGGCCTCAAGTCCCAGAAACCCTAGCGGTTTTGCGGGTTATTACAGCCTTGGGCCAGGCCGCGGCAAAGCGGCGGGAGAGGGGGCGGCCTTGTGAACTTAAGGCCCGTGCCCTGCCAGATGCATCGTGTTTGGCGCGGCGGCGGCCTTGGCCTCCTCCCATTGACGCGGCAAAAAACGCCCAGCGGCGGCCTTGCTGCTTTTGGCGGCGGGCCGCGCTTTTTGATGGTTTGTGAGCCATTTGTGATGGCTTGTGAGGCATTTGTAAACCGAGACTAAATATTATGTGAACTTCGTGGTGATGGTTGAGAACTTTGTTTCAATTGTACTACTATGATGAACTCTATTGTTTTAGTAATGTTGATGACCTGTTCGGTCCAAGTATGATCTTTGAAATGTTGTAAATATTATTTTTTGAACAAATTAGCATTGGTTGTTTCTAGCAAAATCTGATGATGAAATGTTGCAAATATTATTTTTAAACAAATTCTGGGTTGTTTCTAGCAAAATCTGATGATGAAATGTTGCAAATATTATTTTTAAACAAATTCTGGGCTGTTTCTAACAAAATATGATGATGAAATGTTGCAAATATTATTTTTAAACAAATTCTGGGCTGTTTCTAACAAAATATGAAGATGAAATGTTGGAAATATTATTTTAAATAAATTCTAGACTGTTTATAAATAAAATAAAAAAACTGGACTTGTTTCTTTGGCGTCGCCAGCCCTCCTGTCTCGCTGTACGTTTGGTGAAAAAAAAAAAGAAAGCCACCGAGTGGCACCAGGGAACATACAAAGTTCCTTGTTTCTCAGACCAAAGGGCATTCTAGTATTTTTCCAACCCAGTTAACGTCTGTTATCAACAAGTTTGGATGGAATGGCCTAGAGCTAAAAAACGAAGTTCAACTAGGTAGCGTTGGTACGAGGGTTCAAAAGGTGGGCGAGGGTTGGAGCGAAAAGTATAATGGCTTGCCTCTCTCCTTCTACACTGTCTGGCAGCATAGCTAATTAATCCGGCGAGATAATCCATGGCTGGCTAGCTGTGCTAGGGTTTAGGGCTTCCTCGCCCAATTCCATCCGCACCCACCCTCGGCGCCGCGGCCTCGCGGAGCAGGATCGATCGGTTCGGTAAGGACCCTAATCCCCGTTCCCCGTTCCCTATTTCCCGTCTGATCGAACGTGTAGTCTCCGACGCGATAAGTTGGGTTAAATCCCAGTTGGAATTCACAGTCCAATGGTTGCCTCTGAACTGATGGTGGTTCCGTCGCAGGATGGAGGACGGGGAGGCGCAGCGGGACGCGATCACGGCGAGGATGCGGAGCCAGGACTACGCAGGCGCGAGGGCGCTGCTGCTGCAGACGCTGCAGACGAACCCCAGGCTGGAAGGCGCCCTGGAGATGCTCCCGGTGCTAGAGGTCCTCTGCTGCGCCGCTGGCAGCGCGGCCGGCCGTCGTGGGGGTGTGGACTGGTACAGGGTCCTCCAGGTGCTGCCCGGGGATGACGCCGCCAGGATTGAGGCGCGGTACAAGAGTATTGTGACCCAGGTTGAGCCGGCCATGGGGGCTCTGCCTGGCGCTGAATTGGCTCTCAAGCTCGTCGACGAGGCGTACGCGGTGCTGTCTGATCCGGAGAAGCGAGAGGGGTTCGATTCGAGCAACGTTTTCACTCGGTTCGTCCGGTCAGGTGTTGTTGGTGCGCCACCACTTGGTGGTAGAGTCGACCCTTTTGACAGGGTGAACAGTCCTCACAGAATGGAGATCAGAGGGGCAGATGGTACGAGCAATGCAGCCTTGTATGTCAACCGTGCCACCGACAGGCCGTGCTTTGATGGAAGGGATTCCCGTCTTTCAAATGTGGCGAGTTCTTCCGGGACTAAGAGGTCGGATCCTTGCTTTCTTGGTGATGACGGTGAGTTGCAGTCACCTGACGGCACTCATGTTGACAAGAGGCAAAAGAGTGTATGTGAAAAGGATGTTTATTGCATGTCTCCCTCACAGGAAGATTGGGATACCTGCTTTGATGATCCATCACATGCTGTGGAAGAAGATTTGGATGCCTGCTTTGATGATCCACCTGATGTTAAAGAAGACGAGCTCTGCACTAGTAAGCAGTATGAATACCATAACTTTGAGGAAGATAGAGCGATTGAGAATTTTGCTGCTGGCCAGGTTTGGGCAGCATATGACTGGGAGAAGTTTCCGCGTAGATATGCACTGATTGTTAAAGTACTGGTGGATAAGATGCAGTTATATGTCTCATGGTTCAAGCCCTGTCCGCAGACTCCTGAAGAGAAGAAATGGTCCCATGCAGGCTTGCCATTGGTTTGTGGAACATTCATTGCAGAAGAGCATCATATCTCATCAATATGCCCAACTATGTTCTGTCATCAAATTTTCAGCGATAACATGAATCAAGATCTTGAAGTCTATCCCCAGGAAGGTGAGGTATGGGCCATTTACAGTAATTGGGATATTGGGTGGTACACTGATCCTAGGATGTGGAAGAACAGTGCCTTCTCTATTGTTGAAGTTCTTACCAGTTATTCTAGTGAATCAGGTTGCACTGTTGCACACTTGGTAAAGGTAGATGGGCATGGAAGTGTTTTCCAGAGGCACCTCAAGAGTGGAACAGACCACTTGTTACACATACACAGGGACAATCTGATCATGTTTTCTCACAGGATCCCTTCTTTCAGATTTACTGCAGAGGCTGGAACTATGTTCGAGCTTGAACATTCTGCGGTTCCAGAAAATATGCACCAAGAAAATACATCCGGCGCATATGTCTCATTTGTCCAAGCTTTCAGGTTTACATGATGACACAAATGGCTTCCCTGAAACTGCTGCTGCACAATTCTCAAATCCTTCATCAACAAGCAAAATGGAATCAGGCCCCCGTTGCAAGCCATGATGAGCTACAATACCAATTGGTCTACCCATGATTTTCTAGAGGGCCAAATATGGGCTGTATTTGATTCTCGGGACCGGATGCCTAGGTCTTATGTCAGGATAATCCATATGGTTTCATGTACTTCAGTTTTTGTATTGAAGTTGGAACCTCACCCTATGCTTAATGAAGAGATACAGTGGGTTGAAGATGGTCTACCAGTTGCTTCTGGGGTATTTCGTGCTGGTACTGAAACTACTTACAAGGATATCTGGGAATTCTCACACCCTGTAGAGTGTGACTGGAGTGCAAAATGGTCTTTTTACCGAATTTTTCCCCAAAAGGGAGAAATATGGGCAATGCTCAAAAATTGGAAGATCACCTTGAACAGCACTGACATTGACAAATGTGAACTTCGTATGGTTGAGATCCTCTCAGACTACTCTGATGAAAATGGAGTCAATGTGTGCAGCTTGGCTCGGGTAAAAAGTTGCTTTACTTTTTTTCATAGGGTAGTAATGGAAGATTTCCATTTGACAAGGTGGATTCCAAGGTCTGAAATGCTCAGCTTTTCCCATCGTGTTCCTGCTTTTGTCATTGTTGACATCAAAGATCATGATATACCAAAAAGGGTCATGGCATCTGGAACCAAGTGCCCTTCCTACAAGGATCATACATTAACACATGTACAGTAGCAAAAAGTAGCCAATAGCTCAACTGTAATGAACTAATGACTCCACCCTTCTCTATCTCACCAATTTAAATTGTTCTGCTTCTCTCTACCAATGATCTTGTCCTTACTGTCTCAGTTGTGAAGAGAATTGTTTGATCGACTCTTCAATATTTCCATGTTTTTACCAATTGCAATCAGGTCTGACAGGTGTTAAAATTTGGAAAGGAATTCTTTTTACCATGAAATAAGGAGGCACAATACAAAACGATAATGTAACTTTAAACTAAGGTTTACTGTAGCATTATTTCACCGCTGCCATCAGCTGCTGATTGATGCCGCTACAGGCTCCCTGGATGGGATTATCTGTTGTGTCAGCCCTTATGTTCTTTTAATTGCTTCATGGTGAGCACTTCATGCAATCACCAACTTCATTCCTGATTAATATTTGGTGTAATGGAGCATTAGCGTAAATAATCTCTCTTTGTTGGATCTGCCGACACTGCAGTACTGTTGAACAAAGGAAACACGTAATTGTCAACCAATGATGTGTTCTGGTGTTCCTTGTGACAGGTTGCCCAAAATATCGTTGTTGCTTGTCACTGCTAGATAATTCTATTGAGATGATTTGTCTTAATATCAGAATATGATGTTTGCAGACTTAGAAAAAAAAAAAAATGGTTATTCTGTAGTCACCTTCTTAAGCTGTTTGAAGGTCCATGAAACAAGAGGATGATGTCTTCTGTAGTCACCTTCTTAAGCTGTTTGAAGGTCCATGAAACAAGAGGATGATGTCTTCTGTAGTCACCCTCTTAAGCTGTTTGGAGGTCCATATCAGCACAGTATCAATCAAGTATAACTGACTTTGTGGATACACTAAATACTTCTTTTTTTGGTTATTTGGATATGTAATGCTTGCTATTATGTACTTGATTTCTGTCCTGACCTTCATCCCTCCCTGTAAATTCATGCATATGTCAGCACTGTGAAATTTACTGTTCTGGTACAAAATTGAATTGTGATAAATTTACTGAATTTTGTTCAATCATTGCATGTTGGATATCATTTTCCTTGGCTCCAGCCTTGTAATTGCCCCCATTCAAAGGAAAAGTTAGGCAGGAATAAGTAGCGTATTTTGTGGTCCTTTCATATGATGTAGGCAGCTTATAATAAAATTAGACTATACCTTGGTATTAATGTACCCTTTCTCAATCTGACTTTTTGGTCTGCACTTGTATCCTATTGTCAAATGTTGTACGAAACTAGTTTCCTGTAACTTTAAATGCTTCTGCTGATTTAGCTTACTATTTTCCCTTTTTTTTAGACAAGACCTCAGCAGCCGATTGCTTGTTGAGCGAGCATAGAAGTGTTTTTCTTGTGCTCAAGTGCAACTGTTTTTTAAGTGTTTTTGCATTCAAATATGAAGTTTTCTGCCTCCCAAGTGGATCTAAGATACCTAAGAACGACAGAGACATATAAATTCATGTTTGAGCAAGAGACTTGAGGCATTCTGTGAATCTGTGGTATTCACAATTTCACATGCAACACTTGAATACCATCCAGATATCAACATCACACCTAATTATGCTGAGAACTGTAAATTACTCTGTAAACTACACGTTGCTAGTAATGCTCGAAGTGGAAGTTATTGTCGTTGCTGATGTTGGAACCTGAAAAATGCAATCTTGGTCAGTAGCGTGCCTATGAAGGGTAGTAGGTGCTAGACTGCTAGATGGGCAGAGGCACGCCCCCTTTTTACATGGAATTTGCAGCATTCTCTGAATTTTCCTTTGGGTACTCTGGGCCTTTAGCTATTGATGGTGTTTTTGTGTTTTTTTTTTGAATAAACTGGGTTGTGTAAGTTTGTAACAAGGTGCTAACAGTTTTCAAAGATTTTTAGGTAGTATGTCGGTGTGCCCTTAAAAATGGGTGCAAGTACATCAAGAAAATGATAGCTGCTTATCCAATCAGGGTGTGTGTCAGTATTGTGTATGACATCAATCAGGGTTCAGTTTTGTCATCCTTGTTTTTAGAGATTCTAGTTCATTTTATTTCAGTTCCCTTTCACATTTCATGAATAAAGTTTCTGCTGAATTGCATTGAGCTGAGCCATGACTATGGAGTTTTAGTGTTTTTTATTTCATTTTTGTTTGAATCCCCGTTTGTCATATCTTTTTGGTTCTAACTCAATCTATTGGTGAACACTCAATGATGCCAGCTATGATCTTCGTTTTTGCTTTAATTCTGCCCCTCTCGGGTTTGGGAGATTGATGGTACTTCTTTGCCAACCATTTAAAGAACAGTAGCTTGGTGTCTTTTATCCTGTCCTTTTGTTGTTAGTTTGAAGGATAATATATGCTAATCGTTTCATGCTAACCGAACAGTAAAGATACCTAAAGATACTAGAGGAAATATGTAGCAGAAGCCATATACTGTTTAGGTGTACCTAAAGAGCAGCTCGATTCTCCTGTTTATATACTGCAACTGTTGTTTCTCTGTTCCTTTGTTTTCAATATCAACTCTACCTAGTACATTATTATAAAACAAATCACGCTTTGATAAAGTGCCAAGAACTGGAACCCTTTTCCCTGTGTGCTGGTGAAATATACATAGCCGCAGGAGGATTTCCTTTGCAGAAACTTCAAAAGACCCAAAAAGTTTGTGGCATATGGATTCTGGAGAGGTCCTGACTGTATTTTTGTTGTTCCAATGTCACATTTCACCATCCATGAAGACCATTTTAGACTTTGGATGCCTTTCTTTTTTTTACTTTTTGCACTGCAAGTAACCTCTCTGATGTGGTGATTTTTCTTAATCTGTTACTGTAACAATGGTCACAGTGAAAACAAAGAAGAGGGAGGAATCCAATCCAAGTGGGGCCCACCTTAATTTGGAAATTGGCACTAGCCTCCAAGACAAGTGACATCATATATACATATAATCCTAGTCATCCAATGAAACTATGAAAGTGAATGACCTTGACACATTGTGCCTGGACTGGGTGGGTCTTTGGAAAGGAGATCCATCAGCCTTATCAAAAAAAAAAAAGGGCGATCCATCAGCAAATAAGCATGATTGCTGGAGTTCACCTTCCATTCATCCTACACCAAACTTCATTCACAGAAGTGACTAAAATAATCCGCACTTCTCAGTGGGTGGTCTCGGCAAGTAACTGTTGTGACTTGACATCCTTTCTCTCTGTGTCTAATAGCTCATATAAAAAGGAGAAGCCTTGGGTGCTGTCGTTGGACAGGAAAGGGGGAGCTCAAGCCTCAAGAAGAGCCCACGCCACGCCGCCATGGACATGGAGCTGGAGCACGGAGGCGATGAAGACGACAGAGTGAGTGAGTCGTGCTCATCCAAGAGGAGCTTCGGCGCTTCGTCGGAGGCAACCGTCAGCAGCACACCAAGCAAGCTGCAAGCTCTGAGGTTTGCAGAGGACCTCTCCCTCCCATCGGTACGTTCTCTTCCTCTGTCTCATCATTGTCTAGCTGATCAGTAACTAGATATGAGAAGTCTGCAATGGCCTGTTGTTGGGTTCTTGAAACCCAGCTACGATTGTTACTCTGCTAGGTGAAACTAGAGCTATCATCTTCCTGCCGAAGCACTCTGTGTTCTTCCTTCTTCGTTGAGGATGCTAGCCTTTGCCATTCCAGAAACTGTCCATCTTTCTCAATGGAGCTGGAGCCAATCAGTTCAGGCTTCAGTGGTTAGTATGGTAGTAACAGTAAAGTCACTCCATCCTTCACTGCATTTCGACAGACAGTCTGCATCTCCAAACGTTCAGTGTCCCACTATGCATCGAGGGAGAAGAGCTATAGTTTGAGCTAATTTATCTCCTTGGATTCTCAAAAGGGGCCGCCCATTTGCGATCGCTTTTGCCCTCCAGTCCGGCTTTTAGCGTAAAGGTGAAAGGCCTTGCCCCTGGTACTGTTAGTGCCAATCCGCCAAACAACTCCACTGCAGGGAGATCAGAATCCTGTTACTTCCCTGTCTGTCTGTCTCTCCTTCTGTCTCTTAACCTTCCCTGCCCTGCATGGAAATGGAAACGCATGCAAATGATCTGATCAGCGTGGAGATCAGAATCTGTGAGCTACACTTTTCTGCTGTTGTTCACATGGAAAATCAATGGAGAGAGTAGCATGGCATGCAGTAACTTGTTGGCAAGACTGAATCTGGTAGCAGACACCGGGCACGCATGCGGGTAGCCTGTTTATTGCGCCGGTCTATGCTATGATTTGCTATTGCTGCCGCTTGTTTCTTGTGCCGTTCTTCAGCCACAGCTGAGCTGTCGGCTGTTGGCCGTTGCTGGGAGCTCGAGCTGCTTGTCTGGCCACGCCACGGCCACGGCCATGGTGAAGCCGTCACCGATTTGTAGTGTTTTTGACTTGTGACCATGTCAAGCAGCAGACATCACGTGCCAGGCATGAGCACGCAGAAACTGTAGCCGCCATGCCTGATGAATGCTCCTCGTTTAACTCTCACCAACTACCGCCATCTTATTCCTACCGTTGAAGATTACTACTAGCAGTAGGAGTATTAGCCTTTCCTTTTGACCGGTAAGTTTCTGTCTCTTTTTTTCAAAACAAAAAATAAAATAAAAATGAATTTAGGTGACAGTGCAGGAATGTTTGCATCATATTGGTGGAGTTTTTGGTTGCTTCCGAGTCATTTTTCTCTAGTGTATTATATCTGTTGGTATCCTGCGTGTTTTATGCCCGTCAAATGCAACGCATGTGCTAGCCAACACGTACACGTACGCTTCCTTTGACCTGACTGATATGTACACGCGCATGCATGCATGTGGAATTAATAAATTTAGTAAACCATCCCCTTCATCACTTGTTAATCCATTCTTATTATCCCATTTGATTTTTTTAGACAACGCCTAAGCGTGTATTATCCCATTTGATTTTGACCATGCATGCTCCCATTTGATTCAGTCCAGCATTTCTTTCACCATCAGTTATAATAGCTCTGACCGAACATTTGTATTTAATTTCCAGCATCTATCTGCACAAGTTTCTTACGTCTGCACAAAGGGAATTTCATGATTCGATCCATCGCTATCAGGATGGATGGGATCTGTACTTTGTAGTAGTAGATTACACTGAAGATTTTTTAGAGACGTTGTTACTGTCTGACATGCGTCATTACTGACATGCTGGCAGTAATTTTTATCCCGACAACAAGGGATGATGGGCACATGCATTTGCCCTGCATCTGCATGAGCATCGGAGTATCTGAAAAAGTCTTGGCCTGACCAAGAGAAGATCACAACGGTAGGCATGCGACTAGTCCAGACCCAGCCCAGGCCACTGCACGTGATACAGTATTCATGTGTCATGCTACTATATAATGCAAGTGGCTTGCATAGCCGATAGTTGTATACTACTCCTCCGTTCGCGATTTTTCGGTTGTTTTGGTAAACATTTCATGTTTGACTTTCTATAATCGTCTTATTCAATTTTTTTTTAATAAATATTACCACTTTTGTTATGACATTTATTACATCACTAAAAGATATTGTAATGACGTTTTGTTTGTTTTATAATTTACATAAAAATTTGAATTTCCAAGAGCAAATAAACACAGCCTATATAATGCAAGTTAATATGCAAGAGCCGATAGTTGGAGGGAGTTTGATGTGTGCATGATGTGCTGCTATGGAGGCAGAGGGACAAGGAGATACTAATAATACCACTGCTGGCTGGGCGACAGGACTCTGTATAGGAGTGGTACAATCTGCATTAGGGTTCAAGAACGAGTGGCAGCCATGTGACTTTTGGTATTTGAGTGAGGGACATATGTACCCTATCATAGTTCTTTTCCCCTGTGGTATATTCCTCTCAAATAGTTTATAAATAAACAAATAAAAATAAACTCTAGCCGTCCTGGCTAATGAAAGGTGCGTGGATTAATGGTTAGGTGTGATGGAGGCATAGGTAGGTAGCTTTTAATTAGGATATATATACGCTTTGTGACCACTTAACCGTTGATGATCAATGTCAACAGCTAGCAATATCCATCTAACCCAACTTGCATTGGCCGGCCGGCGTTGTAAACAAGCATCATAATGATCCCTGCTATCGCTGAACCGATTGATGAATCGATGCATACGTGCCCTGCTATCGCTGAACCGATTGGTGGTTGGATAGCGAGCTGGTCCATAATACAGGCGGGGAAAATGATCCCTGCCAAACGCACACTAATTCATTACGTAGAAGCAATGCAAATGCGGATGATATATGGTGATGGATGGATGCCAATAATGATGCATGTTTATGGATAGATGCTAATGCTAGTGTTGATGAAACTGATGAACACAAATTGCCTGAATCGATCATAATGCGCAGGTACAGGTGGTGGTGATGAGCGCCAACATGGGGTGCTCGCACTGCCGACAGCGGGTCGCCAACGTCGTCTCCAAGATGAACGGTGAGCATCCACATCCATGTACTCATAGATGTCTGTTAATTGACTTGAATACATGGGCCATCACCACTAATTCCCTGTCATTAGGACACATCATGTCATGTCCGTAATGTGTTTACCTTTGCTAGCACACCAATGCATCGTTGTTCTTCCTCCTTACGCATCCATATGTCCATCTTGGCCACACTGGCTATTGTACGTACGTACTGCTACCTGCTCATCAGATCAGTGAGCTCATGTTCTGTGCTTGGGTGCTTGTGTCCATTCCATTAGCAGGGCTGCTGGACTACATGGTGGACTTTGGAAAGAAGGAGGTGACAGTGCGCGGGAAGGTGGTGCACACCAAGAAGAAGAAGAAACACAGGAGGAAGGCACTGCTGGGTTCTGCAGGTTGGGACGACGACGCTAGATCTGAATCTGACGCGTCGTCTTCGTCTGGCGGCCATGCCAGGACGCTGTCCTGGTTTTTTGAGGTGCTACGGCAGCTCATCACCACCTAGGCCTTAGCTAGTACAGTCGATATATATACCGCGTATATAGAGTATCTATGTTACTGCATGCTGTATTTGCTTGTTATATTTATATATATGTAACTAGTAGCAGCTGCATATATATTGTTTGTCATATATACCGCGTATATAGAGTATCTATGTTACTGCATGCTGTATTTGCTTGTTATATTTATATATATGTAACTAGTAGCAGCTGCATATATATTGTTTGTCATAATAATAATCTGTTAGTAGTAATCTATGTATTCCTTTTCAGGTCTCTTTACTTCCATTTCTTTTCATTCTGAATAATGTATGTATTGTGGCACATGTATGTATGAATGTATTTGCCACGTACGCACGTGCCCGTGCTCCGTGATCACCGAGTCTTGTTCCTTCACGCGTCAATTCAGCAGAGAGCACATGTGTTTCATTCAGATTCAGGGAGGACCATGCATTGCTTCCACGCTGTATGGATTGCTATCGTCTCACCTACTGCTTGCAGAGGCAGAGGGCGTCGCCGTCTGCTCAACTGAACTGAGCACTAGCGGTAGCAGCAGCGGCACGGCGGAATAACCGGATCCGTGCTGGGGAGCAGCGCACCGGAGTGACGCCTCTGATCGAGAGAGAATTCGCATGGCATGGCATGCACCTGTGTCGCGGCTGCATGCAGAGAGGAACAGAGCAAGAGTTAGATGACTGCTGACTGGTCGGCTCCTGGATATTCTTTCACTCACGTGCGCTGCTCTGCTTGTGAAACTTGTCTGATGAGCGAGCAGAGCAGAGGCAGCAATATTCAGGCAGCAGCAGCGTCTGAAGCATCAACTGGAAAGACTCATCAGTACTCAATAGCACAATCACAATCAGTAGCATGATCCCACATGCCACAGGGAAGAAAGGGTTTGTGCTGCATTTGAGTTGCAGCACATGTATTGGCCCCTAAAACTCCAAAGGGAGCAAAAAAGCGACTGAATTACGAATCAACAGAGCAAAGCAGGGGTAGATTCAGATTCATCAGTTGGTAAAAGCACCGACCAAGAACCGATCGATCGCTAATCATAGCATGGTGAGGGAGACGGATAACCAACAACTGATCACTGCGGCGAGGTGGCTTTTTCAGAAAGACAGAAAAGCTCAACACACGCGCTAGCAAAACTGCAAGATCAGTCTCCTTTCTCTTTTGTTCTGGGGAGCAGAGCTTCAAAAGCGAGAGTGAT
This sequence comes from Hyparrhenia diplandra, assembly GCA_015847255.1. Classification (NCBI taxonomy): domain Eukaryota; kingdom Viridiplantae; phylum Streptophyta; class Magnoliopsida; order Poales; family Poaceae; genus Hyparrhenia; species Hyparrhenia diplandra. The sequence goes on along the minus strand of JADLZK010000515.1, from coordinate 15,212 downwards.
CCTGATCCAGCCATCCAGAGCGAGCAGCTGCAAACCCTGGACCTGGCGCCACGCCACGGCACAACGTTTCAGAATTTTAGGCAAGACAAGCAAGACAGTGGCATGTTCATCCATGTTTCAGAATTCAGAATAGTCGATAGGATTCAAGAGTTTCTAATTCACAATTTCACAGAAGAAAACTCAAGAAGCCAGTCATTCGGCAGAGGAATGTTCGGCAAGTGGGCGTTCGGCAGATGTTAGCATGGTTTTCTACATCCTAATAGAGTTTTGCGGCTCCTACCGAACAAGATGTTGTAGATGCAGAGGGAGAGAATGCTTATTCAGATGAAGAGGTCTATTCGATTTCGACAATAAAGAGATGATTGACCTCCTAGGACAGTTGGCTCTATCAAGACAAGCTGTGTTTGATGTGCCTAGGAAGTATAACCATTTGAAGCCTCTTTATTTGAAGGGATTCGTTAATGGAAAACCTCGACTCACATGTTCGTTGATGGGGAGCTACAAACAACATTATGCCATATACAACTTTCGTAAAGCTAGGAATGATCAAGGAGGATTTGCTAAAGACGTATATTGTGCTCGAGACTTTGCTAGTAATCCTTCGGATACCCATGGAGCCGTTCACGTTGAGTTGATGATCGGCTCAAAGACTTTGATCACTACTTTCTTTGTGGTCGATAGTAAGGGGTCCTACAGACTTACTTCTTAGAAGAGATTGAATCCATGCTAATCTGTTGTGTTCCATCCACCATACATCAAGTCCTCATCCAATGGAACGGTGATGATGTCGAGATAGTGCAAGCCGATGATTCGGTAGCGTTCTTTGCTCCCCGAACCATCGCTACGGGGAGTAATGGCGTGGAATGCTTCTCGGGAAGAGAATGGGAGGAAGGTCCCGTCGGTACTTTGCTATTAAAGACCAGCCCGTTAATTGAAATCGCCGGCTCTCATAGTAATTTCTAAAGTGGTTGAAAGATCTTGTGTCGGCTTGGGAAATTAATTTTTATATGCGATTAGCCGACCACGAAGAGTTCAAGAGTTTTGAGCAAAAAGATTGCTTCTATTCCTAAGAGATAGCCGATGTGTAAGTCATCGCCTTTTAGCGTAAAAAATACTCCACGAAAATTAGGAGATAGCCGGCATGAATTTGTTATGTCACCTCTAGTGAAAAATATAAAAACATCAATATAAATTCAAGGGATTCTTTATTCGAAGACTTCAAGAGTTTGTTACAAAAGCAGCGTCGAATACATCACGTATGGTTCCTACTTGGTTCTAATCGTAGAGCTATTCGCAAAAAGATTCCAGTACCCGCGAGATCTTTACTTCTTCTTCATAGCATCCTTGATCTTGTCAACGATCTCCGGATGCGTGGGCACCGGCGGTTCACCGGCATGTCAAGCGCTCGCGCAGACTTGACACCGCTTCCGCGAAAGGTAGTTATAACGCTTCAAAAGCTCTAAGAAAGGCAATGAGAAAACATCCAATTCACCAAGCAACAACGGTGAACAAGGCGGGGTATAACTCACCACCAATATTGACCTCCGGGAACATGCGGTGTTCGCGTTACGTAGCGGCATAGGAGTTGGTCACGCCCGGATGCGCACGAAGCTCCTCAAGGACGACGTTTCTCTTCACGCAGCCAGCCTTCGAAGAGTCTCCGTGCCCGCTAGGAGAATCCTCATCCAAGAGTTCGATGGGATAGGAATTGGAATGCGCCGAATACCAAACATGAAATGCGGGTGCGTTGGCGAGCTAAAGGCGAGAAGAAATAGAATGCATCAAAATAAAGAGATGATTAAATCGCAAAAATCGATCTTACCCAAGCGAATGTGGGCAGGTGGTGGAGGACCACTGAATCTGTTGATTCCTCAAAGAACTTCTTTTTCTTTGCCCGCCATTGGAATTGCCGATACTAGTAGAAGGTGCTTGATGAAAAAAGGGGAAAGAATTGAGAAACAGATTTGCGGAGTTTAAAATGCGGATTTACGTCCGACGTATAAGGCCAAGTACTTGATGGAAAGGAAGTCGATTGGCGAAATATTTTAAATTAAATATTTTTCGAGATTGCTTATTAAGGAAGCTTGACTCTACTGTTCCACTTCCCCGGACGGACATTTTTACCCCCGGTTGGTTTATTGGGAGAAGGGAAAAGTAGGACACATTCAATGACGTAGTAAAATGTCCGTCCATGAAGTTTTCTCGAAACCGAATTTTAGTATTATTTTAAGATTCGACCGATAATGACGTCGGGTATGGCTCGGTTATTCTGTTAAACAAGTATTTTAAAAAGAGCGGAGGAAATGAGAAAGTTGGCGACAGTGATAGTCGGTTTTTGGAGTCAAAGGTGAAGAGAAATATTTCTATGAAGTGGCTGCGAAGGACCAACATTTTTAGAAGAATTCTGAGCCAGTTGGCAATTGAATTGGGTGACCTTGAAGGATATTTTTAGATTCGCTCTACTGAGTTCGATTGGTAACATTGAACACGTATACCGCGATCGGCAATGCCTTGTTCGGCATCAAGATGATTAAACCCATATTCACAAAAATAGTTTGAAACACAGGATCACAAGAGACGAAATTGAAGAGCTAGTTCTTTATTAGTAGAAGAAGGGAATACAAGTCCATTACATATTGACTAATTTTTTCCCCTAATCTTCAATGCTATTGTAAATAGCCTTCAGAGCCTATAAGCCCTCTTTGGATCCTCTGGATACGGTCAGACTGAGGGTCGCCCTCTTCGAGCTCCCCGATCAACCCGCCAAGCATGTTTCAGCGGTGGAGCCTCCTTGCCATGCCCGAAAACATAACAAAGATTGAATGAGGAACTTGTTTCAAAAGGTGAGAACATGGAAGGAAGGCTGCTTAGGCATAGTGATGAAACTTACGGTTGATGTACTCTACGGTAGCGCCTTTGAGCTCAGGTCAAGACGCGATCGACGCATCCTTCAAGATTTGAAGAGTCTCGATGGGTCTCTTTCTCCCTCCCCCGAAAGTTCGCCCTCGCCTCCCCTAGCCGACCTAGGCGGCGAGTTCGGAGGTTAGATTGAGGAAAGCTTCTCGTCCGTCGCCGAAGATTTTAGATGGGGATCGATCTAGCGAGTGTATGATGAAATATTGGAGGTTAGATTGAGGAAAGCTATTTCTGAATACCGGGAAGGGGCCCTTTGCCGTGACGAGGATCAGTATAAAATATGAGACCCTCGACAACCTGTAAAAATCTACCAAATCAAATACAAACAACCCGGCCCGTGCCTTGGCCCGTGCCACCCTTCGAAGTCCGCCGTCGCCGATCATCATGAGGAAACTTCCATCGACACGCGCCGACTCTCCGTAGTACCGCAACCTTGCACCATGTCTAGTATCGTCAGCGAATTTAGATTATTGCAAGAAGTCTTGTTCACGCTTAGTATCGCCGAGAATTTAAGCTATCGTGGGCAAGAGGGTTCTTGGTCGCATCATGAGCCATCCCAAGTGGGCTAAGATCCGGCTAGAGCTAGTTATCTACTCATTAGATTCGCAAGATCTAATGAATTCATTAAGTTACCGTGGTGTTGCTTTATTCTTTATTGTTTAAATTATGTTTGCACACACTTTTACTCAATTTAGATTGATGTGGCTCTCGGGTTTTTATCTTTGTTAGATCTAATTGTCATCAATGCTCTCAATGTTTATCATTAGTTTTGTTAGATCTATCTCCGTTTTCCACAAATGGCTTAGATCAATCTAAGTTGTCACGTGTTTCGGTTCGAGCGCTTAGTCATGAGTCGTGCGCGACAGTGCAAAGGTTTTGCGTGTGAGTTCATGGATCCCGACCGGCAAGCTTGCCAACTCGCTTATGTGTTTTACCACTCAAGGTGGTGTGAGCTCAATACCTTCAGTCTAGTCTAGTCCGGCAGCCATATCATGTGGATTAGCCTGCTGCAGCAGTATCATGCGTGGATAGTCAGTTAGGGACGAAGAGGGTTTAGAACGTTAAGTCCGCAAGTGGTATCATACGGTGGATTAGGCTTGTTGCAAAGGTATCATGTGGATTGTCATAGGACTGATCGGATAAATATCGGCTTTGCTTTAGATTAGGTTTGCATATGTACTTTACTTGTCTATGCATACACGCTTCAACGAGTAATGAGTATCTATAGATTCAATTTAGATGTATGCGTTTTTAGCTTATTCATGGTTAGATTTCATTCAGCGGTGGATTGATCTAGTCGTGGTAAGTGGTTTAGATCTCAGAAAGCAAGTGGTATCATGCAAAGGATTAGCTTGCAAGGGGTTAAAACTTGATTGGTTTAGGGAAGGCTAGAAGTGCGCGTGACAGTTGGATGAAACCTATACATGTGTCTTTTTAGATTAGGTTTATATTTACGAAAGTTACCGCTTATTGTTCCATGTTGTCAATTAATTCATCTACGCAAATAGAGCTTTATGCTAGCACATCTTGATGATCGACTTTACTTCTTCTTGCTCAAACATGTCTTCTATGATCATTCGCAATCAAGTATTATGTTACATCTTTACACATGCTTACCGGTCGCATCTATTTCCTATGCCTAATGTATAGCTCTAGCTATGTGTTATTACAACTGGCCTTGGGGCCATACGATGGGGAACCTCGTCACACTGCATGTTCCGTGATCTCAATGCCACCTCCTTATCAATTAATAGGTCAAATTGATCGGCACGCCTCAAAGACACCGAGCCATCGGGTAAAGACAAATCTATTCCGCTTGTCGCCAGGTGCGGCGCAGAGTCGTTTTGTGCTCAGGAATTAACCCGGGTGAGTACTCAATTGTACCGCGCAAAACTTACCCGCCTTAAACTACGTAAAATAAGGAAAAGACTCTAAGGATTATGCATGGCTTTATCCGAGTCAGGGCACTCACATTTAATTTTTCAACAAAGTTGATTAGTGCGCCTGGCCACATACTAATTTATTCTTTCCAAGTTAAAGGTTGTTATTATATACATAACCATAAGTCCTATATAGTTAAGAGATTAAAGACATATGCTCGCTGATATATAAATAAAAAGATAAGTAACTTGATCGATATTTTATTATCGCAAAGATGATAAAAGTAACCATTATTGTGATATTAAACTACGATGTCGTGGAAGCATCCCGGTTAATACCGCTCGTGAGAGATGGCGATTCGACCGACATCGACCACCGGGCTAATACCCCCTGCCATACACTAGCCTACCTGGCGCATGGCAGACCTAATCACTTCCAAGATGTTAGGGACATAAAGTCCCGGACTGGCCGGCAACCCTCCTCTCGAAAGCACCAAGTGAGCAGTAACGAAGACGACGCTGCGCGCCGGCTATGCCCGATCAAACCCAACCGACCACGCCATGGAGGGACGTTGTTTACATGTACCGCCCCTAACATTCCCACAAACTTCGTGGCTCACGACCCAAATGAGCCTACTATATGAACGTATGTTCAACTTCCGACCGCCTTCCGACAAAGGGATTAGTCATTAGCCGACGATGGAAGACCACAATATCCATCCGATCTCACATGTTTTATTAACCAAGTTCTCGAAGCCTTGTTAATCACACGCCCCCAACAACAAACCCTCACAAGTGACCAAAATCACCGGCTTCACGTAATCATCATAACTCGATCATTTATTTAACCTAGACTTAAATAGGATAGACAACTTCAGCAAGGATATCTCAGGTAGCAACGGTTTCAACCACTTCCTATACTTAATGCAACATTCATAAAAGGAATCAAACAAATTAATTCAAAAGCATAGGAAAGTTCAAAGATGCACCGAGGCTTGCCTTCAAGTAGTATGGAAGAAGATGTCGTGGCACTCGAAGTTTACGCTCACTGGGCCCTCCTTCCCCTGGGGTCTTTGGCTACACTGAGATGATGAAGGGTGACCTCCGCCTGATCTCCTCCCCGAACTAACCTCCTCCTGATCCCGATATGCATGCATAATGCGAGACCGATCAATACTAATGCACGTAAATAAACTTGCATATAAATAAGGTAGAATGATGGATGAATGCCGTCAGGATACCGATATTCCACACCTAAAACCAACCTATCGAATAAGACATGATGAGAAGAAACCAAGCTCGACCGAAAAGGAGGGGGTCTTCCCCGCTGGAGCCCCTATCTCGACGAGAGTACATTCGCCACAAACGAGCTCAGGAGGACTACGAGGGACCCCGAACGGACCGGGGCTCAACCCAGGGGGAAACTTCCTCGGAATGAGCTTTCCCGGGGAGCGTGACAATATCAGAGCTCGGCCCCTACGACGAGCTCTTTTTCCGCCTCGAACGAGCCTCCGCGACCGACCCAAAAAATGATCGGGAGAATCCGGGACGTGATGATTAGGGGAACAGACCCACGTTTATACGCCGGCACGGCCGCAACCTACGACGGACCCCTCATCTATAGAACGAGATCCTCGACCAAGCCGCCGCACGGGTCGCCGACCACGCCGAGCGTGAGACAAACACAAGGGACAAGCACTTACACGACAAGTGATGATCTCGCGTGATGAGGTCGAGTTCCACCCACGAGCTCATCGCCACACATCCCGCGCGCCTGCGCCGAGCATTTAAGGCATGGCTGCCTCCACGACCATCACGATACCGCGCGCGCCCGACAGCAAGACGGTACGTGGAGTACTGGCGCGAGACGAAGCTCATTGTCTCTCCGCGCCGACCGAACAGCCCGAGCTCGACGTCCGTACGCATTCCTCGTACGGATACGGTCGCTTCTATTCTGCAATTCCCACGTCGACTACAAGGCACACGGATGGCGGCGGCCGTAGCCGCACGCCTCGGACCGCCGGGCGTGCTCGACATCGCAGGAGTCCTCTTCACCCTCTCATTTTTCTACTCGAGTCCTAGCCCGGTGGCTCCCCCCCGTGAGCTCCCCTTGAGCCTATAAAAGGGGGACAACGCTTACCGGGGGGGGCAAGCCTCTCACACACGTAAAGCACATACACCGACCACTCCACCACACACGACACCGAGACCGAGCTCATCTCCTCTCTCGCCCGCTTGTATTCACTCTTGCCACGAAAGCAGCCCGAGCCCGATAGTGCCACTCATCGACTAGGTGCTCGCTTGCTCCCCGAACCAAAGATAAAACCCCCCAAGTGTCATTGTTCTTGAGTTTGCCATCGCTGCAACACATTAGCCAAATAGATTATCGCGGACTGTGGGTATAAATTACGACAAATGCATTATAATGTATGATACTAGTAAGTGGATATCTCTTCTCGGCAGAAACATAAATAAAACCATATAAAGCAAATATACTAATCCTACATCAGACATGCATACTATCACTAATTAAAAATAGGCAAAGAAGACATGTTCCAGACTAAACAACTACACAGGAGTTCTATAACCCAACAAAGAACAAATACTCTATGGGAAGCCAAGGAAATTTCCTACAAAACATTCCATACCACCCCTCGACCGATTCTCGTTTATCCCCAAACCCTCGAAAAAACAGCAAAAAATAGAGGCTCGCTGCGGGACAAACTATAACTTACAACACCTACTATAAATCACTCAAGCATGCACTTCACCTAGAAACTTCCAAGTAAGCAAGACAATTCATAATATACCAAATAAACATACTGGTCAAGCCAAAAATAAATAATTTAAAGCACATAAAATGATATGCCCTAATATCCACTACACATGCACAATATAAATCAAATAAATGCTTAGGAATAAAAATCTGCCAAACTGCCGTTTATCCAACCAAGCATACCAACAGGTCCTATCCATGCTAGGAACAACTAATAAAAATTACCAACACACATTTCTCTAATATAAACATGCATTTCTAGGCTATTTTCCATGCAACATAAATATGGTAAATACATAGCTACTTAAGAAAATTCTACAAAATTTACAAGAGCATCTTACTGTCCTTAACAGGGCTATCATAAAATTTTCAGAGCGAGAACATGCATATACTGTCCTACACAAAAATGGCAAGCTAGCACAAAACTAGGCTTGAAAATACTTTATACTATGAAACATGCAAAACCTTAGATCCATGAACTTTGAAAAAGCTTCATAACACCGTAACAAATGCATGTACAAACATTATCATGGCAAAACCTTAGTAATTATTTTTCTATGAATTTCCTAAGAAAGCATGGTAAATAAAGTACATAAATAAAAATCACACTTTCACCACAGAACATAGCATGTATGATATTTTTTTCCTAGCCTCTACATCTAAAAAACATGAACATTTTGTATAGGCACCACTATTTTATCATGCACCAAAATTTAGATATGCATTTCCTCTATTATCATGGCAATAAAGCAATAAATCTAGATAAATATAAAACTACTAGTAAAATGCCAACTCATAATTTTCTATTGTACATCTACTCATGAGGATCACAACAAAAATTTGTCCCATGCAAGACCAAGCTAAATGAGAGAGTTATGAATTTTCAAGAAATCCATGTGATTCGAAAAAGAAAATGTAAAAGAAAATCAATCGACAAATACCAAAGCCCTACCCGCCGGGCCTCATAGGAGCAGAGCATCGCGGGGCGCAAAGGACGGGTCGGGCGCGGATCTTCGCCGCTGGTGCATCTCCAAAGAAACCGGTGCACACTTTACGACTGGGCGCCGATCTACCCCCGCTGGTAATCAAATCCCAGCAAATCTCAGTCAGAAGGCATGACGACGCGGCGACGGAGAAGCGGCGGCGCTGACTCCTGGTGGAGCTCACAGCTGGCGATGTCAGGCAAAGCCGACGCGCTGCACGCAGCACCGGGCAATTCGGCGAAGCGCGGAAACACCACCGGTTGGTCGGTTTGTCGACCGGACGACGCTCGACGACGGCTGATTCCTCAACGGGCACTAAGAAAGAAGCCGCCGCTTGGTCCGCTTAGATGACTCCGCTGTCGGCCCGACTAGACCGACATGGAACGCACATCGGCGATGTCAAACGCGTGAATGACGGCGAAAACGCGGCGTAGCGGTGGCGAGTTTGCCGCGGTGGCGGTGTTGATATCTTGTAGTATATCTTTTATAGCTCAACTAAATCAAATAAGGATATAAATGAATATATATGTAGAATTAGGGCTTTTACTAACAATTTCACGAGTTTTGGTGAATTATGTATTTTTTAGGGGATTAACAGAAAAAGCCCAGTAGTTTGCACCCCATAACATAAAGGACGGGACTGAAGCAAACTGCAGACTTGAAACCCACGAAAAGAAGATCCTAGAAGACCTGTGGCCGCCAGGTCCAGGGCCGGGCCGGTCGTCAGGACGCTGCGGGGCCGCCCCCGGGCCTCGGGCGGCAGCCGCCCCTGGCCCAGCGGCGGCCGCCCGCCCAGCGGACCCCCCCCGCCGCCCCCCTCCCCGTCGGCGTCTGGCTCACAACCGCCATTGAGGATCAATCCTATCCATTAATCAAGGCCTGCTTCATCCAAGGGCTACGTTCATCAACCCCGCTATAAAGATGCCCCCGGCCCCAAATGTGGCAATGATGGTTCATTAGTTCATTCACCCATCACCAACCTCAATCACAATGTACTTATGCCCTAGCCTCTAATTGGAAGAGCTCTAGATCTAGTTGAGAGAGAAGATTGTCAAGTTAAGAGACTAGTTCATAGCTCCCTCGTGAGAGTAGCTAAATCTAGTCTTGTTTGAAAGATATAGATTGAGTGGAAGGAGAAGTTAAGGGGAAGCTCCGAACCCCGTCTGTCTCCCTCTTCGCTTGTACCTTCGGATCGCTTCCATTGGAGCTTGTTCCTAAGACAACTACGTGGATCAACTTCTATTTGAGTAAGTTTACTTGTTTATATTATTCTTGTGGTTTGCGACTTTTAGAGTACTTCGCCTCTGTCACTCTTGGATTGAAGTTGCTACCCCCTAGTGTGAGAGCGTGGTGCTAGACTAGATAGCTCGTAGATGCACCCTACCTTCGACGGTGGTAACTAACGTAGGTGACTTCGGCATCGCTAAGTAATCCTTTTGTAGTCCACCCCCGTTGGATAGGCCTCTGTAGAACCCTTTTGCTAGAGTTTGCACTCTTGCCAAGTGTCTTTTCCTGAATAATGTTCCAATAAGAAATATCTTCACAAGCCTTTACAAGGATATCAATTAGACAACCATAGCCGTCTTCTTAAAGATTTACTTCGCTTCTTCCTTGTTGAGATTCTCTCGCCTTAGTTATATCTTCACTATTCAACCTTTCTCCTTGTGGATACCGATATTTTAAACCCATTTCCCGAGTGAAGTGCTCACCGGTATCCGTGCGCCTGCGGATTATATAAATCATGCAAATATTTCTATGGGCTTAACTCTTTACCAACTGGCATGGCGGGCGTAACGCTGAGCGGCGCAACGCCGCTCGACGAACCATTCAAGCAACTCGAGGCTGCGCGATGCACATGACCTGAGAGGCGGGAGGTGATCGAAACACGCCGGGCGACGTGCAGGCTGGCTACCGCCGGCGCTCCGCGGACGACGCTGCGTGATTCGTGACCCATTCGGCTAACTACATTTTTAGGCTCGCATGATGCGCCGTCTTGTGGCGTTGGATGGAGGAGGTCAGGCGACGCCGAGGGCGAGCTTGATGGCCGGGCGCTGGAAGGATGGTGCTCAACGCCGGCAGCGGCGATGGTGGTCGCGCGCGCGCCAAGTCATCGCCGCCGCTCGCGGCTCTGGCTTGCGCGAGAGTCGAGGGCAGAGGAGGGAGTGGGAGGCACGGACGCGGCTCCCCGCCTGAAGGCCCGGGCGCACGACAGAGGGCAAAAGGCCCACTTTCAAGCATGCACTTCTACCCAGAACTTTTCTAGCAAGCAAGGCAAGTCATAATCTACCAAATAAACTCAATAGTCAAGCCAAAAGATAATTTAAACACACATAAAATGATATGCCTTAATATCCACTACACAAGCACAATATAAATCAAATAAATGATAGGAATAAAAATCTGTCAAACTTCCAAGCTTATCCGACCAAGATACATACCAAAACAGGTCCTATCCATGCTAGGAACAACTAATAAAATTACCAACACACGTTACTCTAATATAAACATGCATTTCTAGGCTATTTCATGCAACATAAATATGGTTAATACATAGCTACTTCATAAAATCTCTACAAAATTTACCAGAGCATCTTACTGTCCTAACAGGGCTACCATAAAAATTTTAGAGCAAGAACATGCATATACTGTCCTACACAAAAATGGCAAGCTAGCAATAAAACTAGGCATGAAAATACTTTGTACTGTGAAACATGCAAAACCTCATATCCATGAACATGAAAAGCTTCATAACAGTAACAAAATGCATGTACAAACATTATCATGGCAAAAACCTAGTAATTATTTTTCTATGAATTTCCAAGAAAACATGGTAAATAGCACATAAACCAAAATCACACTTTCACCATACAGAACATAGCATGTATGATATTTTTCCTAGCCTCTACATCTAAAAACATGAACATTTTGTACAGGCAGACTATTTTATCATGCACCAAAATTTAGATATGCATTTCTCATTATCATGGCAATAAAGCAATAAATCTAGATAAATATAAAAAACTACCAGAAAATGCCAACTCATAATTTTCTATTGTACATCTACTCATGAGGATCATAGCAAAATTTGTCCCATGCAAGATCGAGCTAAAATGAGAGAGTTATGAATTTTCTAAGGAATGCATGTGATTCCTGAAAAAGAAAATGTAAAAGAAAATCAATCTGGATAAATTTCGCCCCACCCGCCGGTTCACGAGCAGAGCACCGGCGCGCAGCGGATGGGCCGGGCGGCGGATCTTCGCCGGTGCATCTCCGGAAACCGAGCACACTTACGACACTGCGGGCGCGAGATCTACCCGCTGGTACTAAATCCCAAGCAATTCGGCCGAAGGTATACGACGCGGCGACGATACGAAGCGGCGCTGGACTCGTGAGCGTGTGGTTTTCGCGATGTCGGCAAAGCCGACGCTGCACAAGCACCAAAAAGGCACCAAGGCGAGCGCGAAACACCATCCGTTGGTCGGCTTGTCGACCGATGACGCCGACGACGGCGACTTCAACGGCGCCACGCAGTGGGCGCTAGCCGGGCGAAGTTGGTCCGCAGACGGGCGCGTGTCGGCTCGATTGACTCTGGGATATGGTACGCACGCGGCGAGCGATGTCGTAACGCGAACGGCTGGGGCCGGGAAAAATGGCGCGTGGTTGGCGAAGCGGTGGCGAGCTTGCCGTGGTGGCGTATGGCGGTGGTAAAGCCGCCGCGAACTACATATCAGTGGTCTACAGTTAGGGTTATACCTTCACCAACTCGAGGCGGCACAATGCACATGACGGCGAGGCGGAGGTGGTCGGAAACGCGCCGCGACGGGAGCGGTGTTGTCGACGTTCGACGCGACGACGACGGTGACGCAACCATTCGACACCGCTGCTCGGGATGATGCGCTTTGTGGCGTTAGATGAGGAGGTCAAGGCGTGACATTGAGGGGTGAGCTTACGCCGGTCAGGTGCCGACGCCAAGCAGCCGGGTGATGCTGCGGCGGCGGCGCGCCGGTGCTCCACGGCCCGCGGCTTCTGGGCTCTGGGCGAGAAGGGAGGCAAAGTGGGTGGAGGGGAGTGGAGGCACCGGACGCGGGTTCCCCCGCCCTGGGGCCTAGGCGCCGCCGACAGAGGGCGGTGTGGCGCGCCACGCGCCCGGAGGTGGCGCGTCGCGACGAGGGGTCGCCGATGTTTTTAGTGACCGCAAAAACTCCCAGCCACTAAAGACCCGATTAGAAACCCTAATTGATCTATTTTGGCCTGTGCATCGAGATCCGTGCAGAAACAGGAGAAACTCTAATTGAACAAAATGATCCTCACAAAATTTGAGCAAAACACATATATAAACTTTCTCCAAATTCGCCAAATTTGAAACTACGGAAAAATTGAAGCACGAGACACTCAGGGTCAAGGAAACCCTAAATCACCCTTAAATCAAACAAACTTCACCTTTTTCGACATGATCCACTCAAAATCACGCAACTGGCCTATGACATCTTTTGATCTACATAAAATTATCTACAAAAGTCGTGAAGGGTGCACACACATGCAAAGTTCTAGCTAGGACTTTTGAACAGTAAAGAGACAAATTACTTCAAATTCAAACAAGGTCAAACTAAGTCAAACTATCATTATAGAATCTAATTAGCAAACATGACCAACATCAATTCTGCTCTAACACCTTCTCTAAACATCACTAAGAATAAATAAAGATTAAACATCTAATTATGCAAACATTTCATACATGAAATGACGAGGCAAGGCAAAATAGCAAATTTAAAACAATTTAAACATATAAGTCGAAAGTGATCATTTCATGTGCATAAATGCATACAACTAATTGATGATTATGCCCATGAAATGTAGATGCTAATGACATGCTTGAAAACAGGGTGTTACAGATGGCATTGAATAACTCCCACGTTAATCGCTCGATAACCGCGGATTTCTTAGTCAAGGCATGCTTTAATGACCGCCACGAAAATCAAAAAATTCGCCTCCGAAAATCATTTCAGTAGTAGCTTGTAGTACATTTTAGTTTAGCTGAGTGATGTACATTCTGCAAAGCAAACAAAACAAGCATCAATCGCCAAGTTCGAACGCAAGCAACCATCACCATCACAACTCCATATGGGAACGAGCACGAGAGATGGCAGCCATTACGCCGATCGGGAGCGCCACCGGGCGGCTACACGCTAGCCAACCAAGATAGCTTGCTCGCCGTCAGCGCCTCGCCGACGCCGCAAGCCGAGCGGCACGCCGGCACCGCCGGGCCCCGCCGCGGGGCGTAGGCCCTGAAGTCGAGCGCTTGCACCGCCCCCATCGGGAACGGGTCCCACACGTACCGGCCGACTTCTTCTTCTACTTTCTCCCCGCCTCCTCCTCACGCGCCGGTGGCGCCTCCTCACTGCCGCGGATCACGGTCGCCGTCGGCACGAAGCAGCTGAAGTCCGCGCACCGCCGGGCGCGGTTGGAGGAGGCGGCGCTCGGTAAGGGCGGAGGCGCGCGCGCGGCGCTAGCGCCGCGGCGCCGAGACGCTGGCGTGAGCGGGCGCGTCGGCGGCGCCGGACACCTTGCCGAGGAGAGACTCCGGCATGGACGACGACGGCGCGCGCGTGGTCGGTGTCGCATGGTACCGTGGTATGGGAACTCTAACTCACCCCGCTGTAGGGTGCACAGCAGAATTAAGGTAGAGATGATCGATCGAGCAGGAGAATGAAATTGGTGTAATCCTTTTATAGATATATATAATTGGATGCCCTCAGGAAAAATGAGAATCAAAATCTTGACACTATAATATAAATGACCAAGATATTTAATAAGTTTTTCATGTTTAATTAATGTTCTGGATAGGTCCCCGCTAAAGGCCGATTAAAAGATAGGTCCCGATAAAGGTCTAAAAACACGACAAAGAAACATAATGCATATCTTTGCTATGTATCTAGGCCATAGTGTATAACTAGATGTATAACAAAAGCAACGTATTTAAAAATCAAAGTAAAACTATAATTTAGAACGTGAGAGAAATATATTATACTATATGCCCAGACGCTGGGCTCAAGATAGCATCTCAATCTGTTACATATTATTATTTTGGTATACTATGTCCAAATATTGCTAGTGCTATTTGGTTTTGTCAACGCTATAAGGCTAGTCTTAGTATAAGGGTTTTGACATTGATACCTTCTATTATTCAAAGATGAAACCTTCATGATCTGAAGGCGTTCCTAAATTGCCATCGGATGGCTATCATTTTTTATCTTGCAGAGGAAGATATAGAGAATGTAAAAGACGCCCCCCTTTCCTCAGTCGTACTATTTTTTTTTATTGGCGTTATTCATGTCAGCCAGTGATTTTGCCAAACTACGGACATCCTTAGGGGTGGGGGGTTTACTCTCGTTTAAAAAACTACGACACATCTGTTAATTTTGCTTCGTAGGCATGTTCTTTATGAGGGAAGGAAGTGAACATCTGAGTTTCTTCGTTAAATGAAACCCGCATCAATCACATTCAACACAATAAAAACAATGAAACATACATCGGTATAAATTTGTTTTATTTTGAGATCCTCTGGCTGAAGATAAGCAAAGAACTATATGCAATTGCAAGGCTGTTATTTCATATGCCATATTGATCGAATATCACATCACAAATAAATAGATGATG